>CM077649.1:42612500-43122500 GCA_039707465.1 Rhabdophis nuchalis | reverse complement strand
GTTTCTGTAGGTGCAGCCTGCTTCGTGAGAGTGGCTTGCCGGCCATGTGACCGGGTGGGAGTGGCTGGCTGGCCATGTGACTGAGTGGGAATGGTTTGGCAGACATGTGACTTGGGTGGGAGTGCCCAACTTGTACAATGTGATGAAACTCACAGTAACAACGCTGTTGCTTAGCAACCAAAATGTTGGCTCAGAAACTGGCATTTGAAGCATGCAAGTCTTAAAGCTGTCTAGTTACAAGACCCTTGCACCCCTAACTCTTTAGGAAAAAAACCCCAGGGGGGTTCAAAGTTGACAGCTTTAAGACTTGTGGACTTCAACTCCCAGAATCCTTCCTCTCGCTATTCATCTTGATGATGTCCGGATGGGCGGGGGAAGGGAGCTGGGACCGGTTCTAAACGGCACTGTAGATTTGTGGAACCTCTTCTATAGAAGAGGTTAAAACTGGCAGGAACCCACCCCTGGTCAGATAGAGCCTTAAGATCCCAAAGAAATCTATTGGGAATTTGGAAATAAACTCAAACTCCCTGTAACCATTTTGAAACAGGAACCCCCTCCCAAAGTTTCTCAGTTCTCTGCCATGACACCCATTTTTTGAGACATTTGGCAAGATGGGACACATTGAGAGTATGGAAGGTTACTCATGAGGGTTTGCAAGGAAGGTGTCAGAAAGTCAAAATGGCAAATATAATTGTGCAATCAACCACCACCTTCCTTTAAAAAAAACTATTAAATTTCAGAGTCAAATATTAAAATACAAACCAGCATTAAAAAGAGAGAGAGGCAATAACGAAACAAATTAAAATATACCCAGCCTCGCTGCATCATTACCTAGAAGGCGTGTCCTCATCCCACCTGGCTAAATTATATTAATATTATTAAAAAGAAGATGCAAGCTTTCTTGTTAAACAGGAAACTTCATTACACAGAATTATTTATCATAGCCACCCTAACATTAGCCTGGCAAAATATGTAAATTATTCATAGATCTTATCCCTCTGCAACTTCATAAATATTTTATAGCTCAAGCACTTTTGCATTTGCATAAAATATTTTCTTAGGGAAAGTAGGGATCTGCGGTTATAAAGTCATTAACAGTATATTGTAAAATATGTTGTCTGGAGGGTCTGGCTAGCTTCTTAAATGCTTTTAATCTGCCTGGATAGTGAAAACAATGCCAGATGTGACACTGGGAATGGTGACAAACGTGGGGATTATGAGATACAATCGGGGCCCTTGATTCTCAATAAACTGAAAATCTTGAGAGAGAAAAGAAAAAGAACATGTAATTACCAGCCATAGTGAGAAGCACCTTTTAAAAATATCTTTTGGATTCCATGCTTAGTACAAAAAGACATGAATCACCACAGCAGGATGCAAGAACTGGGGAGGTAGCTCTAACAAGATTGCTTCTGTAATTTGAGTTCCTTAATGAAGCCGATCAGCTTCCAAAGAATCTGTGGGAAACTGATAATGGCTTCTTTAATTTTAGGCACTGTTAAGAAGAAGAAAAAAGGTCAAACAAAGCTGGAGTGTTATTCACAGCATTTCTTTGGTTCAGCTTCCTCCTGGTACCTTTCATGGATTCAACTGCTAGAATCCACCAGAATGCGTGGAAATTTTGGGGATTCTAATCCCAACCTGTATAAAAGGGTATAAATTGGAAAAAAGATGACAAATATATTGTGATTAATCAAAAGACATTTGGATCATGTTGTTCCATAACCCTTAGAATAGAATAACAGAGTTGGAAGGGACCTTGGAGGTCTTCTAGTCCAACCCCCTGCCTAAGCAGGAAAACCTACACCATTTTAGACAAATGTTTATCCAACATCTTCTTAGAGACTTACAGTGTGGGGCATTCACAACTTCTGGAGGCAAATTGTTCCACTGATTAATTGTTCTGTCAGGAAATTTCTCCTTAGTTCTAAATTGCTTCTCTCCTTGATTAGTTTCTACCCATTGCTTCTTGTTCTGCCCTTAGGTGCTTTGGAGAATAGCTTGACTCCCTCTTCTTTGTGGCAACCCCTGAGATATTGGAACACTGTTATCATGTCTCCCCTAGTCCTTCTTTTCATTAAACTAGACATACCCAGTTCATATAACTGTTCCTCATATATTTTAGCCTCCAGTCCCCTAATCATATTTGTTGCTCTTCTCTGCACTCTTTCTAGAGTCTCCACATATTTTCTACATCGTGGCAACCCAAACTGAAAGGCCTTAAAAGCCTTACACAGCAAAGTCAAATAGTTGGCAATGCCGTTGTTTACTGGTTTAATGGTCAGCTCAGGAACACAAAAAAGCAGCATATTTATAAACAACTGTATACTTACAAAGTTACTTATTTTTATAAATGTATATAGTTTGTAAACAACTTTAAAAAGTAGAAGCAAGGGCTTGCCAACTGAAAAAAAAATTACAATACAAATAAAAATATTGCAAAATAAACTTCTGATTGAAGCTACCTGCATGTGATCAGTGGTGAGTTGCCAATATTTTTACTACTGGTTCGTGCATGCTTATGTGCGTGCACCACGCTTCTGCACATGTCCCACGCTTCTGTGCATGCACAGAACTGTCTGAGTGCGTGAGCAGAGCCTCCCGCCGCCTCTACTACCGGTTCCCCCGATCTGCAGCAACTCACCTCTGCATGTGACATATTCCTCAGACCAAATGTGGCTTATAGATAAGCTAGCAAAATATTGGATTTTTTTGCTTTTTAATTTCCCCCCTCCCCACAAAATAAAACTGTGGACTAACTGTCCATTATGTTGTTATCAGTGGTAGGAGCCGTCAATCATATTCCAGATTTAAACCCCACAATATCTCTCAGTTTCGGATATCTTGCTTAGGTCTATATAGAAATAAATCAACTACATCTGGAGAAACAAAATTTCTCCAGCCCTGATCTTGAAGTACTTACCATTTCATTCACTTTCATAGTCCAGAGCAGGGGTGTCAAACTCAATTTCATTGAGGACATCAGGGTTGTGTTTGACCTCAGAGGGATGGGTGAGCATGGTAAGGGTGGGCACGGCCAGCTTTATGTCATTTGTACCAGGGGCACCCGTGGTGGCCTGTGGTGCCTCTGCCAGAGAAAACAGGCTCCCGATTTCCACTATTGGCTAGGACGGCCTCCTACAACTCTCTTCCAGTGAAAATGGAGCTCAAGAGGGCCGCATGAGTTCCATTTTCACTGGCAGAGGGTTGCAGGAGGCCATCCTAGCTGAAAACGTAGATTGGAAGCCTGTTTTCTCTAGCAGAGGCACCATGGGCTAATCTTTTGCTCTTTCCAGGGTGGCCCTGTAGACTGGATCTAAGCAGCCCACGAGCAGGATCTGGCCCCTGGGCCTTGATTTTGACACCCTTGGTCCAGAGGAACCATCAATGCTGGCAAATATTCATTCATTCATTGAAAAAGCTTCTGACCCATCATGCTCCCTGGATCTTCACCCCAAGCTACCATTGTTGACTTTAAAGTTAGCGGTGGCTCTGCTTTTAATGAGATCAAATTGCAGGTGCTAGAAATGTTAGATCATCAAATAGATTTACTTTTATGCTATGGAAAGCTTCTTCTTCTGCTTTTTGCATGGGGACCCCAAGATCAGGGTCGTCTGGTTTTACTTATCTGATGGGCTATTGGACATTTCAGACTTACATAATTATTTTCTATCTTTTCTTTAAAAACAGTTGTAATGCTCCCCAAATTTCTGAACACCTGGAACTTTCACGTATAGAAGACATAACATGGAAGACTGAACTTCATATTCATATATTTGTGTCCAATTCTTTGAGCCATAAATGTTCAAATTTTTATCCTGGGATTATCTTGGAGGTGTATTTCATTTTCCTCTGCATTTCAAAGTAAACACGCACCAACAGACAAGACTGAATCCCTTGTGCATCTATTTCCTTTAATGATGCAATTTATTTGATTTTGTGGGATGCATTGTTTTTCCTGGACACTAAACACGTAACGTCCTGGCATTTGTTCCAAAAAGGCTCCAGTTGAATTTCCGAGAAGTTACTCCACGAACTAATGGTAAATACAAAATGTATCTGACAAATTTGTTCGTCCTTCTGAAAACTTCCGCACCCTTCTTTTTCTAACCTGTTCCTGGATATCCTTACTTTTTCCTTTGTTCCCACCCAAGTTTACAAAAACATCTACTTCCTAAATATTAAAGAATTCAGAATTCCTTGGCTAAAGCTTCTGCAAGTTTTAAAGTCCCATAAGTCACAAAAAAAATTGTGTGACTTATGGGATGTACCAAAACCTGTTCGACAGAGCTGCCTTCTGTTCTCCGCATTACGTGCCTGTTGTGTCGAAGCAAAAAAAAAAAAAAAATTAAAAATTGGACGTGCTTCTTCCTGGCTGAAGGCAGCAGGACGCGGTTGGATTGTGTTTCAGCATTTCTCTGAATATGACCCTGCTTGCTTGCACATGCGACAGCACAATCCCAGTGGTGGGCAGCACGTATCCCCTGCACAGGAAGCTTTGGTTTTGCCAAGGGAAAACTGTGTTGTGTAAACAGGAGGGAAGGGAGAGAAAAAGGGCTGTTTGTCTCTGCACAGTCCCAGGATGAGATGGATGTCTCCAAAAAGAAACATTGATAGGGTACAGTGGTGGGTTTCAAATTTTTTTAGAACCTACTCTCTAGGTGTGGCCTATTTTGTGGGTATGGTTTGGCAGTCATGTGACAGGGTGGGAGTGGCCAACTTGTAAAATGTGGTGAAACTCATTTAATAACGCTCTTGCTTAGCAACCAAAATTTTGGGCTCAATTGTGATGATAAATTCTCTTTCTTTCTTTCTTTCTTTCTTTCTTTCTTTCTTTCTTTCTTTCTTTCTTTCTTTCTTTCTTTCCTTTCTTACTTTCTTACTTTCTTACTTTCTTACTTTCTTACTTTCTGCCTTCCTTTCCTTTCCTTCCCATTGGGTTACTGGCAGCGGCAGGCCAGACTTACTTCTGGGTCCGTCGGTGGAACCCCCTCTCACCGGCTCTCTAAATTTCACCATCCGGCTCTTGCGAGTAGGTGCGAGCCTGCAGAAACCCACCACTGACAGGGTAGTACAACAGGACACCAACTCAATGGCCCTGGGGTTCCAGATACACAAATAGAAGTATCAGCAAGGAAGAGGAGAAGCTTTTAAGTCACTCCCAGGCAGGTAAAGCCAAGATGGTGGTATTTCTATTCTATTTTAAGGGTCTCCAGGGAAGGGGACAGGTAGACAATTCCAGGACCCTCAACCTGGCAATATGAAAGCCTCGGTTTCATAGCTTTATGGAGGAGTCTAATACTTTATTTAGGGACGTGGTGGCTCAGTGGCTAAGATGCTGAGCTTGTCGATCAGAAAGTTCGGCAGTTCGGCGGTTCAAATCCCTGGGGCTATGTAACAGAGTGAGCTCTGGTTACTTGTCTCAGCTTCTGCCAACCTAGCAGTTCAAAAACATGTAAAAAATGCAAGTAGAAAAATAGGGACCAACTGTTCACTTTTGAATTTTAGTCATGCCAGCCACGTGACCACGGAGACGTCCTCAGACAGCGCTGGCTCTTCGGCTTTGAAACAGAGAGGGGCACCGCTCCCTAGAGTCAGAAACGACTAGCACATATGTGCGAGGGGAACCTTTACCTTACCTTAATACTTTATTCAAGTAGTACTCGATTTATGACCACAATTGAGCCCAACATTTCTAAGTGAGACAGTTGTTAAATGAATTTTGGCCCATTTTACAACTTTTCTTGCCACAGGTGTTAAGTGAATCACTGCATTGTTAAGTTAGTCACACGGTTGTTAAGTGAATCTGGTTTCCCCACTGACTTTGCTTATCAGAAGGGGCAAAAGTTGATCACATGACTCCAGGACAACTGCCATAAATATGAATCAGTTGCCAAGCATCTGAATTTTGATCACTGTTAATGCTCAAACAGAGGGAGTCCAGACAGGTAGGATTTAAAATATAACAGCCGTTTATTTGGCAACAGAGCAAAACAGAAAATGTATTTTAAAAGTAAGAGAAGGGTATCCCCTGCCTGACAGCTATTTATATTGGAGCTGTCAGGCAGGGAACCAATCAGGCCGCATAGTAACCCCGGCTCAGCCAATCGCGTCTTAGCCAATCAGGCGCGACTGGCTGTTGCCGGGCTTTTTGAACTGGAATCGAAGACCTGCGGCCGGTTGTAAGTCAAGGACCGGTCGCAAGTCGAGGACTCCACAATCACTTGACTAGGGGGATGCTGCAACTGCCATATGTGTGAAAAATGGTCATAAATCCCTTTTTCCAGCACTGTTGTAACTTCAAATGGTTACTAAATGAACTGTTGTAAGTTTGAGGAGTACCTGTAGCTTGCTGAAAATCAGTTATAGAGGGATGAGATTGCTGCCAAACTACTTTGAATTTTAACAGTTTGTTTGGCTGTCTTCAGATAACAGGATTCCAAGTGTCCGTAATCATCAGATTAAGTCAAGCTTTTTGCTTGGCTCATCATATTCCATCCCATTTTTCCTGGCCTGGGTTTCCCCCCTCCCCTTTATTTATAAATGCCATAAATAAAATACAATATAGCCAAAAATACATTTTCCTAGACATTGCATCTGTATTAAACCAGCTTTTTACACTGAAATATTTAGCCACAGCTAAAGCAATCTAGCTGAAATCACAAGAAACAAAGAATAAAGCAAGAGGTTAAAACAAACTTACAAGATAGTACAGCTTTTAAAGGCAGTAAAATTAAACAGATCTTTAGAGGATTTTCAAACAAATGTTAACAACCATTGTAGGTAGGTTTCTAGGAAGGAATTATGTGGCCAGGTTTTCCAAACCAACATGATCCTATCAGTCATAGTTATCCATGACTACAGGAAAACCTGCATTATACTCCAATCCTTTCAAGTATACATTTCCAGGGAAACTCATCAGTTACTAATTGTTTAACTGGGCTTTTTTTTTTTTTTTTTTTGCTATTGTGACTACTTATTGACCTCCATTTGAGTGTTCAAATTCTCCAAAAGCTCTTTATTGTAAAAATATTTTACTATACACATTCTTTGTATGTTTCATGATGTGCAGTTTGTAAGTCTGTATTAACAGATTAACAGAGTTGGAAGGGTCATCTAGTCCAACCTCTGCCCAAGCAGGAGACCCTACGCCTGCCTCTACCTAGGATTGAACTCACAACCTCCTGATTGGGAGGCGAGAGCTCCACCTCTAGGCCACAGCAGCAGTTATTTTGAATAGTTGCGCATTGCCTCGGTGGCATTTTCAAAATAATACCGTCCACTCGTTTAGATTACTCCCCATTGTCAAAGTTATGCTTAGATACGAAATAAACATTAAAGAGTAGGATTAAAGAGCATGGTAATACAAGTTGGGCATCTTGTATCATTCCCATATATATGACAAGCAGACTGAATTAATGCCTGAAGTAGATCATGATATTTGTGCTATTATATTCTCGGTCTTTCTTGTTCTCTGTATTTGATTGTAGGGCTATGCACCATTTTCCTGTGGAGGTAACCCTGACACATTCAATAATTTGTATTTATACTTGAAAAAATTATACCCGTAGAGCAATCAGTATCTCAAAGTAGTTGTAAAATTCCCTTTTCTTTGTAACCATGTAGCTTACATTAAGTGCCATCTATTGAAAACTTAATGGAAGTGCAATTTCACAATTTTGAAAATGTCTTAGGTGCTGAAGTATACAGGCATTTTACTTGTGAATTTTTTTTAAAAAAAAGATCTCTGCCTGTAAAATGTTCTACAGTGCTGGCAAACTATGCCTTCTTTTAAGAAATCAAGTACAGAAATTGGTCAGTGCAAATATGTGATTGAAGGCCCCCTTTTAAAACATTAATGTCACACATAACATACCTGAAAAGGACCTAGTTTTAATTCAGTAATTGTGACTCTTTTTTAATACCATCACACCCTTTGCTAAAGCAACCAACAACATATTTTTCATATTTAATAATTTGTAATTCCAGAAGCACTTGGAGAATATTATTGTTACATTGGTTAAAGCTTCCTTTGGCACAAAATCAAATAACATTCTCTGACTTCTGTCCCTTATCTACAAGTCCTTATGAGAGATAACGAATTCATAGGATACTGTTTAAGCCAGGGGTCTCCAACCTTTGCAACTTTAAGTCTGAAGGACTTCAGCTCCCAGAATTCTCCAGCCAGCAAAGCTGGCTGGAGAACTCTGGGAGCTGAAGTCCTTCAGACTTAAAGTTGCAAAGGTTGGAGACCCCTGGTTTAAGCAATCTGGTTAAAGGTGCATTCATTATTTTTGTTTTCTTTCACAGTGTACTTTTTCCATATTTTTGTGTTTATTTATTTTTATCTCCCAGATTGATACCTGCCACAATCAACTAGATTCTCAGCAGTTTAGCATAATGAATCACATAACACACATACAAGAGCAATTCAATTAAAACAATGTCTAAAACAGTGTTTTCCAAATGTGGTAAGTTTAGAATAATGCAGAGACATCAACGGTGGCAACTGTCAAGTATGAAAAATATTGGTCTAAAATAAACCCATAAATCTCACATTGTCCTGGGAATTTTGTCACCACTCATAAGCTACATAAAACTTTATTTTATATAATTTCCAGAAGGCTAAACGTGTGTGGGCCAACTTGATTTCAAAACAGAAGCTAATCTCTACTAAAGTCACTATCACTGAGTGGGGCAGCATCGATCTGCCTTCACACCACATGTTTGTGAAAATAGGGGGTCACCTCAATTCCTCCCAGGTGTGTGAATTGGAAAGGTCAGTTTTGGTTGGAGGACACAGCTTGCAAATAACTCAGTGCCAAGGCATTTTGGACTTTTTAGACATCACCTATAAATTTGAATTGCCCCAAAAGCTAATAGTAAGGCAGTGTAAAGGCTGACTGTCAGGCCTCAAGAACCAAAAACAACATATGGAGTTACTTCTGAGTAGTTTCTTTGCTGTTTGCTTACAGACTAAAGCAACCTTCTTCATAACCATAGCAGTGGTGGGATATGACTGATAAATAAATACATAAATAAATAAATTTAATTTGTAGGCTGCTCCCTCTCCCCGAAGGGACTCGGAGCGGTGCACAGGGGAATTAAAAAACGTACAAAACATAAATACATCATAAATATATATAAAATCAAATTAAACAATTTATCCCTGCGCTAAAAAACCTAAAATCCTAAAAACTAAACCCCTTAAAAACCCAATTAAAACAATTTAGATGTTCAGACTGAGAAGGCAGGAAGGTAAGTTAGGCCAGACCGGCCTGTTGGAAGAGATAAGTCTTGAGCTTTTGTCGGAAGGGGCGGAGGTCCGTAGTAGTTCTAAGGTTCTGGGGGTAGGTCGTTCCATAGAGCTGGGCCCGCCACAGAGAAGGCCCTTCCCCTGGGCGTCGCCCGCTGGCATTGCCTAGTGGACGGCACCCGGAGAAGTCCCTCTCTGTGGGAGCGGATCAGTCGGAGGGATGTATGGGGTAGGATGCGATCTTGCAGATAGCTATAGTACGGGCGTACCGGTGCCTGCTGGGAGCACCAAGTACTGTTCCGGTACAGTGCTCTGGAGGGCCCACCCGCCCACCCTCCTTACCTGTATTTAAGTTGATTGGGGCTTACGTGCACGGTGTGTACGGCGCTTGTGCGATGCTCCACCAAGCAACTGCAGCGTTGTGGGCAGTAAGTGCACCGGTGTGTGCTGCGCACGTGCCAGTGGTGGATGCCCAGCCCCATGGCACCATACCGGTTGCAACAGGATCCGGAACCCACCACTGAACCATAGATATACTCTGAACTGCTGTGGAGGGGCTGTCTTTGCCGTCTTCCTTGCCTACCAGACATTCCAAGTTTCTTTTCTTTCTTGTGGTCTTTCACTACGCAAACCAGGGAACTTCATCAGTGCAAGCAAGCTCAGGGAGCACTAAGGACCCTCATTTCAACCTTGAGCTAGAAATATTCTCCTTTATTGATTGCAAGTACTGCTGTCTCTTTGCCCTCTGAGAAGGAACTCCTGGCTTCTATGACTCCATACTGCATCCTATCATACTGTTACGCAGATGTACAGTAATATGTTCATGGTGTTCATGGTTGCATTCATTTACCAGTCAAGACCTGGCCATTATATTCTGGCTGGACTGAAGCTTTGAGACATCTTCAGGGCTGTGTAGAGATTTTGCTTGAAGTCCAAATAAACAGTGGTAAAGCAGACGTTATTATGTGAGGTCTTGGTCCAGTTAAATCTACAACTGGCACACCAATTGCAGTTGGGTGATTGTGAGATTGTTCATTTAATGGGCTCACCTCTAAGTATAATCTCTACAGAGATATAATATAATAACAGAGTTGGAAGTGACTTTTCATGTCTTCTAGTCCAACCCCCTGCTTACGCAGGAAACTCTACACCACTTCAGACAAATGGTTATCCAACATCCTCTTAAAAACCCTCCTGTGTTGGAGCATTCACAACTTCTGGAGGCAAGCTGCTCCACTGATTAACTGTTCTAACTGTCATAAAATTTCTCCTTAGTTCTAAGTTGCTTCTCTCCTTGATTAGTTTCCACCCATTGCTTCTTGTCCTGCACTCAGGTGCCTTGGAGAATATCTTGACTCCCTCCTCTTTGTGGCAACCCCTGAGATACTGGAACACTGTTCTCATGTCTCCCCTAGTCCTTCTTTTCATTAAACTGGACATATCCAGTTCCGGCAACTATTCTTCATATGTTTTAGCCTCCAGTCCCCTAATCATCTTTGTTATTCTTCTCTGCACTCTTTCTAGAGTCTCTACATCCTTTTTATATCACAGTGACCAAAACTGGATGCAGTATTCCAAGTGTGGCCTTCCCAAGGCATTATAAAGTGGTATTAACACTTCACATGATTTTGATTCTATCCTTCAGTTTAATAACATAATAATCTCGACCCATATATGTATGTATGTATGTATGAATCAAATCTATAGGAAGCAATAATAAGCATTGTAGCCACTTACCCTAGACTTCTTGTCCCTCTTTTGTGGCTATTAAATGCAAAAAGGAACACCCCCCCCAACCATGGCAATTACTTGTGAAGGCACAATATTATTAGAATCAATATTTTATCTCTTCTGTGAGTGCATGCTCTGGAAATGTGATAAAATTTCTCTTGTGCAGATGAAAATAACAGTTTATATTCTACTTATGGCATAATTAGATTTTAAATTTCAGTAAAATTATATTTTCATCTCTTTTACTATGATAAGGGGTGCTTATCAACCATACCAGGAGACCTAAGTCTCTATCAGGAACATAACTTTCATTTTAAACTTCATTACAAAAGAAAAACAATTAAATATAAGGTCTAGATGCTATTTGACTGCCAAATTAATATTCAGAATAGAATATCTCCTTGCCTGAATATGACTAATGCTAATTAAATCAATGAAGCAGGAAACTCTTGTATCATTACATCTGCACAATAAAGCTTGAGAGCTCACATATTATGACCATTTATCATGTATGGAGCAGGTGTCACTAATTGCAACTCCTTATTTCGTTAATACAACCTTCAACAGTGATTGTCCTTTGTTGCAGATTGCTTGGAGACTTCTTAAAATCTCAAGGGGATGCCTGATGTAGAGTTAGCTATGTAGCATCCTTGCGGCTTTCTGATGTTGAAGTAGGAGAAAAAATTGTTTTCTCCTCTCTGATCACCATGATGGTAAATGTAACATGTTATAAGAAAATAATCAACAATTTGGTGCCATTTAATGCAATCAAAATCTACCAATTGAAGTGGAGTGTCATACTGTGTAATACAGTAAAGTGCGTCTTCCCTGAATATGTTTACATATTACAAAACAAAATAAATGATAAGTTAATTACCTCAAATCATCTGTTATTTGTTCTCTTTGTGAGACTATGTTTTAATAAACTAATATTATATTGCTGTTCTAAGTCAATGCTTCTGAACTTTTTCCTTTATGAAGATTGCTACATTGGCTTCAAGAACTCTTGCAGACCACAATATTTTTGGGTTCCTATGTTCTACCACAAAATGTGTATCAGGTTTTGGCTCATATTGTTCATGCAAAAGTAGAAGTATTGAAATTCAGGTAACGTTATATCACCCAAAGATATTTATAAGGCAGATTATCTTGAGAAGAAGGCAATCTATACATTAATGTGTGGACAAGGGGGATGCATAGATGATTTGCAAATATAAACTACGTTTGCAAAACAAACTTGAATTTGGTATATTAGACACCACAGTATGGTTTGTTCTATGATTGCTATATTTTGAGAAATTTTAGACTGATTTGTGCTGGTTAAGGATGCATAACTGCTGGGCTGTATTCCTAACATCTGGAATTTATCAGCACTTCAAGGACTAGCAACATCTTCCACATGAGAGACATCCAAAACCAGTGTTATGCAATATTAAAGAGGAAAACCTACACCTGTCTTGTGGCAATATATTGTTAATATGTTTGGCTTGCCTATGTTTGAAGTAGGAATTTTGTTTTTGTTTTTATGTAGTTATTTATTGGGGCAATGAGAAGGACTTTTAAGTAATCTTGTAACACTAGTAAATCTAGTAAATTTAGAGGGCCTGCCTCACTTTCCTCTTTACTTACATTTTACTTACATATTTACCATATTTTTCAGACTATAAGACGCACCGGAGTATAAGATGCACCCAGGTTTTGAAGAGGCAATTTTTTTTAAAAAGTAGGTAGGTAGATAGAGGGATAGAGAGGGAGAGAAAGAGAGAGAAATACAGTACGTAGGTAGGGAGAGAGAGAGAGTAGGTAGGTAGGTAGGTAGAGGGAGGGAGGGAGAGAGGGACTGCGTGTTGTCGTACGTTTTAAATGCTATTTTTGTGGATGGAACTTATTTAAATCTTTTAAAACGAATGGATTAAGCTTTCTTCTATTTTTTCTTTCTTTTTTGCTAACTTGGATTAAAATTTATTCTTCTCAAGATTACTTTGTTCTATTCCAATCAAGAATTTGACTCTTTAACTTGAAACAATCAAATAATAAAAAGGTTCAAAAAGAAACAAAGAAATTATTGAACAACAGAGTGAAAGATGGCGCTGCTACTCTGAGGTGTTGAAACAAGATACCTTTATTTACAATACTGACTAGCCTGATTTGGAAATTCAAAATCTCACAGTTTGTTAGAAAGTGAAAAGTGTATTGTTTTTACAGATGCTCTTTTGAAGATTTTTTTTAACCGGAGACTTTATTGTGAATCTAAGTGCTAACTTGTCAAAACCCCTTTTTAAAGTCAGAGTAGCAGACTTTTAATCAGTTGGTGACAATGGCTTTCTTTGAACAACAAATTGTCAGCTTGAAAGATATACTGCTGGCAATATAAGAAACATTGATTTCATTTGAAAAAAAAACTAGATTACTTAATTGGAAAATACGATGAAAAGGACAGAGGCACATATCAAATGAGAAGAACAGAGGTTAGCGATTTAAACACCAAAGAGAAAGACACCTATAAAGAAACTAAACCTCTTGACTTCACAAACGGAGGGGGACTCCACCTTAGATGGCAAAACACAGAAGAAAGAATAGAAGAACCTATGACATCAAAGAAAGAAACTTTATTATTAATACTATTGACAACAACTCTGACAATTAAAGACAAGCAGATTAAGGAAGAAGAAGTAAAAGGGCATCAAAATTACAGGAAAGATCCAAAAAAGAATGAGTTATAATAATAATAATAATAATAATAATAAAGTTGAATTTATTAACCGCTCCCTCTCCCCACAGGGACTCGGGGCGGTGCACAGGGAGAATAAAAACAATAAATATACAAAATACATACAATTTAAAACAGATTAAACTAATTCCTGTGCTAAAATCCCATTAACTAAAAATCCCCACTAAATATAAATAAACATTAAAAAATCCATAGAGAGAGTTACAAGGAGAACACCATACAAATTTGATTAAGGAGATGTCTAGAGGACCTATGCCCCAAATGGCAGAGGATATGAGACTGTTTTACTATTGGAAAGATACAGGTTGACAGATGGAAATGTTTAAGTTAGAATTAGTTGATCTTAGGGAAATTTAGTGACAATGGACATGGTTAAACAAACAACTAAAAATGGTAATAATGTATACACATGTATTAGTATAATAAGTAGTAATTGAATATGAATATTGAATGGCACATATGAAAGGATGATGGGTAATTGTTTGGTTATATAGAGATTAATAAAAAAGAAAATCATGATAATAGATAGAGTTAAATAAAGGAGAAATAATGATAACAATGTATGTATAGGTATGGGCAATAATATGGGAAAACTGGATGTAAATTTTAAATTGTGATTTGAAAAGGAAGATTAGAAATTCTTTGTTACTAAATATTATTGATACTTGGTTAGAACAGGCTATAAGGAACAGTGGTATTGGAGGACATTAGAATTGGTAAATGAGATGCCAGTACGTGGTTTATTTTTAATCTTTAGTTTTGGTTTTATGATGAAGGACATGTAAATAATTATAGTCAAATAAGAATGGAGGTATGATGAGGGTAATATGTATAAACATATTTGAACTAAAATACATGAAATAATATGAATATTAGATGACTGTGGAAGAGTTGCACGAAAATACTTTGTAACCAACTGATACACTTTCCAAAGTCTGTAAGAAGGAGGATTTTTATGTTGTCTTTAAAACTAAAAATAAATTTAAAAAAAATATAAAAAAAATAGCAGCTTCTTCCAAATTGAACATTATGAGTTTTATGCATTCTAGACTAACCCCAGTGAACTAAAAGACCTTCGACTATGGAAATGTAATGGTATGTGGGAATGGCCTTGGAAGGTAGAGGAAAAAGAGCCGAGGTGGCGCAGTGGTTAGAGTGCAGTACTGCAGGCTATTTCAGCTGATTGCTAGCTGTAGTTCAGCAGTTCAAATCTCACCGGCTGAAAGTTGACTCAGCCTTCCATTCAGAGGTGTGCTGCTCCCAGTTTGGCCCAGGTCAGGCTAACTGGTAGTGGTGGCAACGGGAGGATCCGCCCACTCACCTGGACATTTCTGTGCATGTGCAGAAGCATCACACACGTGCACGAGCAAACCAGTAGTAAAAAAAATATGGAAACCCACCACTGCTTCCATCCTTCTGAGGTGGGTAAAATGAGGACCCAGATTGTTGGGCTGATTCTGTAAACAGCTTAGAGAGAGCTGTAAAGCACTGCAAAGTGGTATATAAGTGCTATTGCCAGTACTAAAAAGTCACAGACTAGGCAATGGTCAGATAAGAGACAAATAAACCCACAAACACAATGGCAAATATTTTATAAGGGAATCCTCATTAGTTTCTTGGACTGTAAATGTGACAGAGGAGATATTTATGTCCAGACTTGCAAGAATCTGTTAAAATAACCTTACAGTAAAGAGAGAGCTAATACCACTGAATATGCTTCTTGTCTGGACTACCTTGTAAGGCTGATATGAGGGTGGAATTACACAGTCTGTGTTGCTCTGTTTGTTAGCCAGGATGTGAGAGCCAATTTAGAGTTTTGCTTGGATTGCAGTTCATTGACCAGGTTACATCTGTTCACCAAGGTCGAACAATTTTAGCCACCTAAGCTTTTCCATTGTGTCCCAGCTAAATACAAAAAGTTCAGCTTAGCTTTGTTAGTGATACTCACTGTACTATTGTGGGTAATAAAAAAAGGATCAGAGTTGGAAAATAAAACTAAAATATGTGTTAACTGGAATACGATATAAATAAGCATAATAATACAGTAAGTCTCACTCATCTGTAGGCCAGCTGAGTAAACGCAGAAACAAACAAGCGGGCTTGATACAGGTTTAATGAAGACTAAAGTCCAGCATGAATGAGTCCTTAGTAGTTGCAAAGTCAGCACTGGGAGCTACTGCCTACCAGCGCTGTAAATAGCCATAGTCATGCCCACAGCTGAGCCCCACCTACATAGTCAGCTTCCGGCATCTCTCAGTCCTCCTTCCGTTTTTCCCCAGGTTACTAGCTGCTTTACAATCGGCGCCAGTCAGCTGTTCCAGCCGTTTCGCAATCGGTGCCAATCAGCTGTTATTAGACGAAGGCATGCTGGTAAGGAAGGGCAGGCAGCTGTCAGTCTTGTCACAGGAACAACCAGGATACCATCCCACAGCCATTTCTGCCTCCTCCCCCAGGTTTGGCAAGCCAGATGGGCCTTGACAGTAAGAGAGTCATTAGGAAAAGTAGAAACATGTAACAAATATCTGAAAAAATGAAAAAATTTAATTACAAAACTACTAGAAAGTTAAACAAAGAAATAACAATATAATGGGATGTAAACATAGGATCAACTGAAATGAAAATAATTTTAAACAACAAGTGTGCATATCAATAAACAGTAAATTGCATTCTTAAAAAAATCAGACTAACCTTATAAAAGTTTAGCATTTTTTATATTTCTAAAGAGTAAATGGGAAAAGGAAAAATTGGAAGTAGAGAAAGATACAGTAGAAGCACAGGATAAATGAGCATGCTCTGGAAGAAAACTACTGTATTTTTCGAAGTATAAGACGCTCCGAAGTATGTGACACACCTAGATTTTGGGGAGGAAAACAAGGGGAAAATATCTGCCTCTGCCTCCCAGAATATACACTGTTTGTAGTGTTATATTTCAGACTATACTTGTACAGATGCTGTTAAAACTGATGTGTTTTCTGTAAGTATAGTTATTCTCTGCTATTTAAAAGAATAGCACTTTTTAAAACAATAGCACTGGGCCTCTTCAGCATTTATTTTAAAAAACTTCTTCATTTTGTTAAGTTGTCTAGAATAATAATAAAGCAGTCTTTAAAAAATAAATCTAATAATTTGAACATTCTATAGGTTTTTATAGTTGTTGACTTATCTCCTTGCAGCAAACAGCCTGATTAGCACAAGAAAAAAAAAATCTGCCTCCCAGCAATTTGCCACCTAGAACAAACAGCAAGTTTCACTTTCAATTTCTCCTGATCTGTTACTGGCTGCAGGGATTGCTATAGCTTATTGAAGCCTCCCCAAGCCCCCAAGTTTATTGCAAAGAGGTAAATTGCTGGGAGGCAGAGGCCAAAGGGTTGGGGCTACATTCAGTGTATAAGATGGACCCAAATTTTCACCCTCTTTTAGGGGGGAAAAGGTGCGTCTTATGCTCCAAAAAATATGGTATGTAGAAGTTTATTTTATTTTATTATGTAGAAGGTTGTGCTTCTCCAACTTGGTAGTCATGCACTGTGACTACAACTCCTGTAATTCTCACCCAGTGTGAAGGGAACCAGACTGAGAAAGGCTGATTCAAACGAAGCAATGTGTGTTATGATGACCCTCTATCATTGTTACTGCTGGTTTCCCTTCCATTATAAGGACTTGCATGCCAGCTCAGCACGACACAGGAGTGGGCCATTAAATTTCCATTTGCCCAACAGCCTATGTTCTCCACTTCAGTACTTTTCTGCATTCAGAAGTGGATGAACAAAAGGAACAACAACAAAAATATTCACTTTGAATGGTATCCAGTTTCTAAACAAAAGGGGGGAAAATAGGCATTTTGTCTTGGTTGACAATGGGTCATATTTGTAGCACAATATAATGAATTAATTATTCACAGGAACAGTGGTTTAGGCTCTTGCAGAATTATCAAGTGACACCAGATGGATTTCAGAGCTGGCATTTGTACATATTCACGTACTTCCTACTTATGATAATAAATGCTAAATGTGCCCCATCTCTTAAGTCTCTCCCTGATAATTTTTCTTTTTACTCTGTCTTTGCCTCTCAATATTATTTGACTTTTTACCTATGTTGTTGTTTGGCAATTTAATAATTGCCCGAATAGGCAAGAGAAACAGTTTCATGATCAACCTTGAGGCGCACAAATCCACCAATACAATCACAAGAATGGTCCTTTAGAAGGGTGGGCCAATCAGCCCTGTGCAAATCTATCCTTTGTTTGAAATGCGGAACAAATTTCCCTTGGGCTCAGGCTGGGGAGAGAGAAAATATGCAGGCCCCAGCTCTTACATGGAAGGCTTACTGCTGAAATTAGGCAATGAAGAGACGGGGTACAAAGAGAGACAACTTGCATTGGTTACCCAGATGTGGTTCAGAGCTGCATTAGCGCCATGTGCCTAAACATTAACCCCATTACTGCACACAATGTTTATCTCTATATTTTGATTTTATTTTGCCTTTTCTCCCAGGAGGTCAGGGTGGTTATCTAGTGGTCCTGTCAGCTTTGTGAGGTAATCCAGACAGAATCACACTGCCGGATGAACTAATTGTGCTTTGTTGTAAGGTTACATTAACAGATTCTCTCCTGTCACATTTACACTTCAAGAAGCAGAGTGGGGGAGGGTGTTTCCTTCTGACAACCCCATTTCTTCTGTGGGCTCAGCTGCCTTTTATCTGACTGTTCCCCTGGCTGTGGCTCTTCCCCTTGTCTCCAAAGATAATTCCCACAACACATTATATCTGCGGGAACGCATCCTGCCCCATACATCCCTTCGGCCGATTCGCTCCCACAGAGAGGGACTTCTCCGGGTGCCATCCACTAGGCTATGCCAGCGGGTGATGCCCAGGGGAAGGGCCTTCTCTGTGGCGGGCCCGACCCTCTGGAACGACCTTCCCCCCGAAATTAGAACAACTACGGACCTCCGCTCCTTCCGTCAAAAACTAAAAACTCATTTCTTCTGCCTGGCCGGCCTGGGGTAATCGAACTGTTTTATTAGGGTTTTTTAGGGGTTTAGTTTTAGTTGGTTTGGGATTTTAGCGCAGGGTTTAAGTTCAATTCATTTTAATACTGTATTTATGCTTGTGGTTTTATACATGTATTTTTAAATTCCCTGTGCACCGCCTCGAGTCCCTTCGGGGAGAGAGAGCAGTTTATAAATTAAAATTATTATTAAAGTTATTATTATATCTCTCCCTCCATTATTTTCAACCCAACAACTTTGGGCCTGAGAGGAACTGGCCCAAAGTCACCCTATGACTGTGATGGCGAACCTATCCCATGTGTGCCACTGTGGCATACAGAGCCCTCTCAGTGGGCACGTCAGCCGTCGCCCCAGACCAGCTCCATCATGCACGGGTGAGCGCCTTCGGCCGGCTAGCTGGTCTTTGGGTCTCTGCTATGCATGCGCGGGGGGTGGGACCAGACGTTGGATTCAAATAATTTAACAACCAGTTCTCTGCCCTAATGACAAGCTGGCTAGGCATGGCTCGGTGGTCATGTGACTGGGTGGGCGTGGCCAACTCAATGTAACTCACATTGATGGACACTTCACCTTAGCTGTTACAATGTAATGAGGATTAATCGGAGAGGCAGTTTCTATAACCAGGGCAATAAAGATTAGGCTAGAAACAACACCAGAATGTTTCCTTCCTGCCTTCCTTACAGGATCAGCCCTGTCAAGTGTTAAAAAACAAAAGACGATTTCTTCCAACAACTGGTTCTCCCGAATAGGTGCAAACTGGCTGAATCCCAACACTGGGTGGGACGCATGCAGGAAATACACATGTGCATACGTGGGAGGGTGCATGCATGGGGGGGGGGAAACTCACATTGCATTTTGAGGCCTCACGCAGTGCCCCTGTGTCCCGTTTTGGCTTCCAGGTTGGTGCAGGAGGCCTTCCAGACCCAAAATGGGGGCAGGGGTGCAAGCAGCCTCCCTGGCACCCCGTTTTGTATCTAGAAGCAGGGGTGAAATTCAGCAGGTTCTGACAGGTTCTGGAGAAACTTTGAGTAGTTTGGAGAACCGGCAACTACCACATCTGGGTGGGCCCAGGGGGAGGGGGAATGGGGATTTTGCAGTATCCTTCCCCTGCCACACTCACCAAGTCACGGCCACAGAACCAGTAGTAGAATTTTTTGAATTTCACCACTGCCTGGAAGGCCTCCTGCACCAACCGCCTCCTGCGAGACCGCCTCCTGCCCTATACATCCCTTAGACCGATACGCTCCCACAGAGAGGGCCTTCTCAGGGTGCCGTCAGCTGGGCAATGCCGACTGGCGACACCCAGGGGAAGAGCCTTCTCTGTGGCGGGCCCAGCCCTTTGGAACGACCTACCCCCTGAACTTCGCACCATCTCCGACCTCCGCCTCTTCCGCAAGTGTCTAAAGACACATTTGTTCCATCTAGCCGGCCTAGCGTAACCTCCACAACTGACTTTAGATACCGTATGTGCCGGCGTATAAGACGACTTTTTGGCCCCGAAAAACATGCCTCCAAGTGGGGGGGTCGTCTTATACGCCGGGTCATCCGCGAGGTCCCCAGATGCCGTCCAGTGCCTGTTCCTTACTGCGATGATCTCAGCAGCTGCCAGCGCGCCGCCCGTTTCGCCCGCTCACGGCTCTTGCCCGCGGCTCTTCTTGCCCGCTGCCCGCCTGGACGCGGCCAGTCAAAAGCCGGGAGGGAGGCGAGCCCCTTCCACGGCATGGAAAAGCGGCAACTCTCCGCTTTCGCGCGCCGCCCGTTTCGCCCACTCACGGCTCTTCTTGCCCGCTGCCCGTCTGGACGCGGCCAGTCAAAAGCCGGGAGGGAGGCGAGCTCCTTCCATGGCATGGAAAAGCGGCAACTCTCCGCTTTCGCGCGCCACCCGTTTCGCCCGCTCACGGCTCTTCTTGCCCGTCTGGACGCAGCCAGTCAAAAGCCGGGAGGGAGGCGAGCCCCTTCCATGGCATGGAAAAGCGGCAACTCTCCGCTTTCGCGCGCCACCCGTTTCGCCCACTCACGGCTCTTCTTGCCCGTCTGGACGCGGCCAGTCAAAAGCCGGGAGGGAGGCGAGCTCCTTCCATGGCATGGAAAAGCGGCAACTCTCCGCTTTCGCGCGCCACCCGTTTCGCCCACTCACGGCTCTTCTTGCCCGTCTGGACGTGGCCAGTCAAAAGCCGGGAGGGAGGCGAGCCCCTTCCATGACATGGAAAAGCGGCAACTCTCCGCTTTCGCGCGCCACCCGTTTCGCCCACTCACGGCTCTTCTTGCCCGTCTGGATGCGGCCAGTCAAAAGCCGGGAGGGAGGCGAGCCCCTTCCACGGCATGGAAAAGCGGCAACTCTCCGCGGGCGAAACCGGTGGCGCGCGAAAGCGGAGAGTTGCCGCTTTTCCATGCCATGGAAGGGGCTCGCCTCCCTCCCGGCTTTTGACTGGCCGCGTCCAGGCAGGCAGAGGGCAAGAAGAGCCGCAGGCAAGAGCCGTGAGCGGGCGAAACGGGCGGCGCGCTGGCAGCTGCTGAGATCATCGCAGTAAGGAACAGGCACTCGGGCCATGCGGAGAAGGGAACGGCGGCACCATGGAGAATAGATATCCTTGGCTCGGAAGGAGGCGAGGGAAAGAAGGGAGGGGGAAGCCCCGGGGCTGGGGGGGGCGCTTCCCCAACGCGGCGCCCTCCAGTTGAGTATGGACCTCAGATGCCCCGACTGGTTGACGTGCAAAAGATAGGCATGCATGGAAAAGCGGCAAGTCTCCGCGCGGCTGTGGAGGGTTTCCTCTTTCCCCCTCTGTCTCTTCCCCCTCTGTGTGTCTGTTAGACTCTGATTCCCTCCCCCCCCGTCTTTCTACAGACACACAGAGGGAGAAGAGAGAGGGGAAAGGAGGAAACCCTCCACAGCCGCGCAGAGACTCCGGTGCCGGCAGCGGGCGGGCGGGATAACCTTCCCAGTCGACATGCTGGCCCCTCCTCCTCGCCTGCACTAGCCGCAGCTTGGGTCTTCTGTCCGCTCGCTGCGGGATAACCTCCGCAACTGACATGCTGCTTCCCCGGGTGGAGGGAGGGAGAGAGGCAGACTTAGAGAGACAGAAAGAGGGAGAGGGGGAAACAGACACACACCCAGACACACACACACACACACACACACACACACACACAGAGTGACAGATGGGTGGGGGGGAGGAGAGAGAGAGAGAGAAACAGAGAAGGAGAAAGAAAGAAAAATAGGAAAAAAGATGAATGGAGGGTGGGAGGGAGGGAGTGAAAGAAAGAAGGGGGAGGGAGGAGGAAGGGAGCAGTGAAAGAAGGAAGGAAGGAAAGAAAGAAAGAAAAAGAAAGAGGGATGGAGGGTAAGAGGGAAGGAAGGAAAGAAGGGAGGGAGGGGGAGGGAGGCAATGGAAGGAAGGAAAGGAAAGGAAAGGAATGGAGAGGAATGGAAAGGACGCCTCCTTCCGACGGCCACCTCAGCGCCCTGCACCTTCCGGGGCTTCCTGGAGGGGCCAGCATCTCGACTGGGGAGGTTATCCCGCAGCGGGCGGGCGAAGGACCCAAGCTGCGTGCCGCCAAAGCCATCCGGGCGCCGCACGCCCAGCCCCGGACGGCTTCGGCAGCACGCAGCTTGGGTCCTTCGCCCGCCCGCCCGCTGCGGGATAACCTTCCCAGTCGACATGCTGGCCCCTCCTCCTCGCCTGCACTAGCCGCAGCTTGGGTCTTCTGTCCGCTCGCTGCGGGATAACCTCCGCAACTGACATGCTGCTTCCCCGGGTGGAGGGAGGGAGAGAATGGCAGACTTAGAGAGACAGAAAGAGAGAGAGGGGGAAACAGACACACACCCAGACACACACACACACACACACACACACAGAGTGACAGATGGGTGGGGGGGGGGAGGAGAGAGAGAGAGAGAAACAGAGGAGAAAGAAAGAAAAAGAAAGAGGGATGGAGGGTAAGAGGGAAGGAAGGAAAGAAGGGAGGGAGGGGGAAGGAGGCAATGGAAGGAAGGGAAGGAAAGGAATGGAGAGGAATGGAAAGGAAAGGAAGGGAATCCAGAAGTGGAGGGCCTGGTTGCCAAGGGGAACGGGGAAGCATCCCTCCTCCCCCCCCCCCGCCCGGCACCAGCAGCGTGGGAGCTGGACAGTAAGCAGGCAAGCGATCTTGTCGCTGTCGTGCCCAAGCAGGTGCCTCTGCTGCTGCTGCTCCCCTCTCCGCCTCACCCCTTGCCAAACCCTGGTAATATGGTGGAAGAGGGGGGGAGGGAAAGGAGGAAGGGTGGGTGAGTTGCTTTCCCGGGAAGCTGGTGGCAGGGGCTTTTCCTATGTGGCCTTGGATCGCTCTTTTCCACCCACCCCCCTCCTCACCGTTTCTCTGCCTGCTCTGCACCTTTTCCCCAAGAAATCGGTAGAATCAGGGTGATGTAGCCTGTGGAGAGATTAATTTGCCGGGAGTTTGAAGTATTGGGTGATGAGGGACGGATTGAAACAAATTTCAGTCATTGTATTGTTGATATTTGTCCAGCAGTCAAACGTTTTATTTGGTGTGTGGAAGGTGTGCAGAAGAGGGGGTAGTCTTATACGGGGAGTATATAACAAACTCTATATTTTGAGTGGAAATGATGGGGGGTCGTCTTATACGCCCAGTCGTCTTATACGCCGGCAAATACGGTAGTTTTAAATTTGGGGATTTTAATTTGGTTTTAGCGCAGGATTTCATTGAATAAGTTTTTTAAAATTTTATACGGTTTTGTATGTATTTTTAATATTCCTGTGCGCTGCTGAGTCCGTTGGAGTATAAATTGCGGTGGGGTATAAATTGAATAAATGAAATGAAAAAAATGACCAACCTGGAAGCCAAAACGGGGCACGGGGATGACCCCCTCCCCTCCCACATCCCATTTTGGGCCTGGAAAGCTGCCTGCAACAACCTGGAAGCTAAAAACGGGTGAGGGTGAGGAGCGCATGCACAGGGGGCGGGGCACATGGGGTGGTGGTGTTGCACATACATTGCATTATGGCTTTCGGCACATGATGACAAAAAGGTTAGTCGTCACTGCCCTATGAGTTCCATGTCACCTGAACACATAATGCACTTAATCTCCCTTCTCTTAAAACCCAAATGCACATTATCAAGGGAATATGAGCAGAGTGGGATATAGCTTACTCCTCCTTTGTAAGAAGGCTCTTCAAAAGGATCCCAGCAACCTGAGCGGTACAGACTGCTTCCTACCACTCACTAATTGCCTCCCTGGCAAACTTCTGGAGAAGAAGACGAGGAAGAAGACGGGTAGAATCCAACATAGGCTGCAAATTTAGCCTCTGGGACCACATGCAGATTATGTAGATCTGAAATCCAGTCTGTGTGATCTGGAAGTTCATCTAAGGAAGGCGCACTGCACTTGCTGAAGGGCATTTCCACAGTCTGTCCTTGCTTTTCAATGTCTCCGAAACGGAGTTCCCAGCAAGACGTTACATTGCAAGAATCGGCCCTGGTGCAAATTAATTTGTATTCTAATCAGGAGGATGAAGAGACTCATTGCCACTTACCTGTTGTGTGCATCGTGTCTATGTTACCTTTTACATTCCTTCATTGAGACATCTCGCAGAGATAAATAAGAAATCTTAGCTAGGGATTTTCAGTAATTATGATGAATCAGAGGTTAAATGTAGACCTTTATCCCAAAGGCTCTTTGTTCCCCCTCATTGGCTTTCTCTCTTACCTGACATTCTTCCCCAGTGCTGGGCTGAGTGCAATCAGCATCTGAAAAACATCAGCCACTAAACCTTTTTTTTTTTAAAAAATATTTTTATTTTTTATTCTTTTACATACCATTTTAAGTATACTTTACATTCACATAATTGCTGTTATTTGTTACATTTGTCATTCTTATACATTTGTTATTCCATTTAATAGGTTATAATATACAGTTTGGGTTGCTTTATTTACCATCCTTCTGCTGTAGCACCACCTTATTTTCCCTTTCTTTTCTCCCTCCCTCCCTCCTTTCTCTACTTCCTTCCTCCTCTCCTTCCCCTTCCTTCTTCCCTTCCCTTTCTCCTACGCCTGCTCTTCTCTTCCCCTTTCTACTCTCTCCAGTCTCTTTCTTCCTTCCCTCCTCTTCCTCTCATTCTCTCCTCCTCTTTCCCTTTCTTTTTTCTGTTGTTATAGGTGTCTCTTTCAAATCAAGTTTATGTTTTCTTGGGATGCTATTTTCGCAACGCCAAATATAATGTAGTATCATTCTTTATTCCTTTACCTTCGCTAGTCTATCCTAACTATGCTTCCCCCACTTTATAACTCTCTCTTTAATATATACTTGTATATTTAGTACTTTCTTTTCTATTTTCCCCCTCTTCCCCCCTTTTTCATTTAACAATGTATTGTCTGGGTTCTGTTTCTTTCCCTTGCTTTCTTTTCTAGCTTCCTTTTTCTAGCCAATCATAAAAGCTTCCCCATGTCACTAACTGTTTAAAAGGGAAGATTTGTGCTTTGAAATTAATTCCCAAACCCAATTCCCTTTGAACCATTCCACCAGTAAAGGTTTTTGAGTCTGGCACCCCTATTCTTTTCCTCTAGCACATTCTCTGTCTCTTGCTGTTCATCTTCAATTATCATGGATGGATAATAGATTCAGAGAAAGCCTGCATGTAGGTCCAAAAAGTGATTTGGAGCAGATTTTTATTTACCTGGAATGGAGTGGTGGTGGGAAGACGTGAATTTATTCTGATGACATGATCTGGTACTGATTAATTTTCCATAACTGAATCTGGCCTTTGCCCCATTCCAAAAAGATGCAAAAATATTTTATCCTCCTCCCACCTTGTCTAAATTTTGGCATGGATTTTCCCTTTATAGGATTTGCTCTTCATGCAAACTACATCATATTCTGTCCCAATAAATAATAGGCAAAAACTTAAAAGTGCTTTAAAAAAATGCAGGCATTTTAAGAGCAGTTTCAGATTTAGCATTCCCACAGATTTCAGGCTCACAGAAAATTGCAACCATTTTAAAATTTGTCCCCATGTTGACAGAAAAAGGGAATTTTGTTTTTCTGTTTCCAGACCAGATTCATCTATTTCTGGAGCCCTGTGTCAGTTTCCCTGACTTTCTATCAGCTCTAAAGTTTTTATTCAACATTCCACAGTGAATATGTTTTGAGTATGTTGAAAGAAATGTCCTTCTGGGTTCAGTTCCAAGTGGAAACAAAGACACTGGAGACATGGAGGCTGCTTAGAAAGATGGTTTAATAGTGGACAGGACCACATGGCCTGAGGTCCTGGGGGAAAAGGTGATTACAAGCTTCCAGGTATTGGGTGAAGAAGAAGAAAGGGCCAAGGGAGGGGCTTGCAGGGGCTTGTATAATCTGTTCGGCCCCACCTATCTGTTTCCTGTTCCTGTGTAAGAAATGTATTCTTATTGGCTGTCAGACTCACATGGGGCCATGCAGGGGCAACTACAGTATCTAGGCTGAGTCCAAGTTTGGTTGAATTCTCAGATGCCATGTGCTCAGTTTGGTAAAGGGCTTATGCCTTGATTCCATCACCCTGGAGCTGATGGGGAGGGGTCTTTGTTATGTGAATAGACTGGCTTGGGCATCTTAATGGCCCATTGACAAAAGGCAAGAAGCTGCAGCAATTAAAACATGTTTCTCCCTTTCCCCATCCAAGGAAATGTAATATTCTGCCTTTTCAATATTTCCTAGGATATTTCATTTTTCTAGGAGAGAGGTGGGTTTTAACTTCCTACAAGTACATTCTTCAAATAAAGCATCTGAATCATCCTTGGCTTCGTGCACTCCCCTGCATTTGCACTGCGTTTGATCAAGTGTGAACAGAGCACTAATTGCTCTTCAAAGTGCAAAGCAGTGTTAGGTGATCCAAAAGCAGTCAAACTCTCCACCATGAAAATGCTGTGAGGAAGAAATGACTCTAATCAGAGGTGAAAAGGGCTGTTTCCAGAAATCTTAGGTTTGGTATTTTGGGATGTGTTTTGACAATCACCACTCTCTCCGTTCGGATCCAGCAAAGGGAAGGATTGTGATAGAGATCCCATTTAGCAAGAAGGTGGGCAAACATTCATCGCTGTTTTCAGGGCGGGTTAATGCTCCTGCCACAGGCTAAAGATTAATGACTTGGATGCTGGATGGCTTAAACAGATGCTTTTGTTACCTAGGCAATATCCCAGCTGGACAGAACATATCTGCCAACTCTGCTGGGACACGTTTGAGAGCCACAGCTTGCCCCGAGACAAGATTCCTGCCCAGCGGACCTGCTGAATCTTGCAAAAGGTGTAACGGTTCAAAGAAACTAAAAAGCAATTCGTCCAGCTTCTTGCAAACGATAAGGAAAAGAGTACTGTGGCCTAAAACCAAAATTCTTTAAATATACAGTATCCGTAAAAGGATAAAGGGGCTAAAAGGTAAAAGTTCCCCTCGCACATATGTGTTAGTCATTCCCGACTCTAGGGAATCTACATCTCTGTTTCAAAGCCGAAGAGCCAGCGCTGTCCAAAGACATCTCCGTGGTCATGTGGCCAGCATGACTAAATGTCAAAGGCGCACAGAACGCTATTACCTTCCCACCAAAGGTGGTTCCTATTTTTCTACTTGCAATTTTACATGCTTTCGAACTGCTAAGTTGGTAGAAGCTGGGACAAGTAACGGGAGCTTGCTCCATTACGCGGCGCCTGGGATTCAAACCGCCAAACTTCAAACTTGTTTGTTTTGATTTTAGTAGTTTTAATTTTTACCTGTACACCGCCCCAAGTCCCTTCGGGGAGAGGGGGCAGTCTAGAAATCAAATTAAATAAATAAATAAATAAATAAATAAATAAATAAATAAATAAATAAATAAATAAATAAATAAATAAATAAATAAATAAATAAATAAATAAATAAATAAATAAACAAACTGCAAGCTCAGCATCTTAGCCACTGAGCCACCACGTCCCTTTTAAAACAATAAACAAACACAAATCTGACTCTTGTCGATCATAGCTGTAGAGGGTATTTTTATTTTTGACACAGGAGCAGCAAGTGACAGCACAAGTCAGTGTAAACATTGACTCTTTAGCAATCTATCACATGTTAAGATGTTTTGCACACAAATTCTACCGAAAGCATCCAGGTGATACAAAGGTATTTTTACATGCTTTCGAACAGATAGATTGGCAGGAGCTGGGACAAGTAACGGGAGCTCACTCCATTATGCAGTGGTATTATTTATTTATTTATTTATTTATTTATTTATTTATTTATTTATTTATTTATTTATTTATTTATTTATTTATTTATTTATTTATTTATTTATTTATTTATTTATTTATACCCCGCCCTTCTCCAAGCGGACCCAGGGCGGCTAAACTAAACTGCCTACCTTTCTGATAGACAAGTTCAGCGTCTTAGCTACTGAACCACACCATCCCTTATAAAGGGGCTTAGTTTTCGGCATATATTTCCTGGGGTTCAATAAAACAAAGGCAAATGCCCATTCTGCAGTTCCACTGAATTTTACAAGGGAAAAAAAAAGCACAGTATACAATTAAGTAGTATCAGGACCAATAGTTGGTGAGATTCTCAGTTTTCTTCCTTTTCAAAAACAAATTCCAAACCCCCTTTTCGATTGCACAGAATTCGCTTCATTTCTCAGCTGGGAATGTTGCTGCCAGGTTCACATTTTGTCTAGAGCGTCCCACGGCTAGACTTTTAATGCCTTTGTGGTGACAGGGCTGGAGAAGAGGAGATCAAAGGAAGGACTTTAAGCACATGGCTGAGGCATTGCCATGATTGACCTCCAAGCTCACTCTCCTTACGCTAAGCCCTCTTTGCATTGCTGGGAGCGCAGCTTAGTCACATGTGAAGGCATGATAATTTTGCTCTCTTCCTACATAGGGGTTCATTCCGTTGTTCACTGCAATTTCAGCGGCAAACATTGCTTGTGTTATTGATATACAGACATTTCCGAGACAAATATTGCACAACAAAATACAATAACACAGCGGTGTCAAACTCAAGGCGCACAGGCTGGATCTGCCCCTTGGGGTGCTTAGATCTGTCCCGTGGGGCCACCCCAGAAACAGAAGGACTGGCCTGCAATGCCTCTGCCAGCAAAAATGGCCTCCCATCTCTGTTTGCAGCTGGGATGGCCTCCTGCAACCCTCTGCCAGTGAAAATGGAGCTCAGGAGGGCCGCATGAGCTCCATTTTCATTGGCAGAGGATTGCAGGAGGCCGTCCCAGCTGAAAAAGGAGATTGGGAAGCCATTTTCGCTGGCAGAACTCTTAGGCCACCACAGGCACCCCTGACACGTGTGACATGAAGCTGGCCACACCCACCCTGGCCATGCCCCCCGCCCCCCTGAGGTCAAACACAACTCTGATGCAGCCCTCAATGAAATCGAGTTTGACACCCTTGTAATAACCACCATAGAAACTATCAGCATAGATCAACAATGTAGACAATACATTGGAATGCCCCACTTTTATTTTTTAAAAAGGAATTCTAAATCCTGAAGTGCTTGAGACAGAAGGGAGGTGACCGAAGCAATATATGTGGGGATTGGATTTTCCCATAGGGCAGGAGTAGGTCCTACCCAAGTGTCAGGGAAAGCTCCCTTGGCTCTTGTCGATTCCTTGAGGCATCTGAGTTTACTCTTTGGTGCCATACGATTCTTTTAATTAAAAAATACAGCCAAGGATCTCTCTTCATCTTCAGCTAGAAGAAAGCTTCCAATTGCCGTGGGGATAAGCAGGGGAAAGCTGCAGGCTTTGTTTTGATGCATTTTCTGTTTCCCAGAAAGAATTCACAGAGGGGCCGCTGGAGAAAAACTAGAAAGAGAGACGGGAAGCAACTATCAATTTGCTTCTGGAAAATGGATATGCCGTGCAAGCCTCCAAAAATCAAATCAAAATCTTTCGTGACAACCACATAATCAGAAAAACGAAAGATAACCTATAGAGCAGTGATGGTGAACCTTTTCAGCACCCAGTGCCAAAAAGGTTGCATGGAAATGTCACACGCACGTGTGCATGCTTGTCAGGGCTACGCTCCAGAAAAACTGAACTTGGCAGTTGCACGTGGCATATGCGTACCCAACGATCAGCTCACCAGCGTGCAAGCACAGCCTGGTTTTCTGCACTGCCTCACACACGAAGGGAAAGCTGAACATTTGGGTCCTGGCGCGCATGTGCATCCAAAAGTCAGTTGGCCAGAGTGCATGCACAGACCGGTTTTCGGCACTGCCCTGAATGCAAAGGACAATTGCACGCACATCTTCACCAGGAACCTGGAAGACAAACAGGCAAGGCTGCACATGCCAGGCAACATGGCTTCGTGTGCCACTTTGGGCATGCATGCCATAGATTCGCCATCACGGCTGTAGAGCAAAATTGAAACTAGCTGCGCTAATGTCATGTCTTCACTGCCACCCATGAGTAGATGGCAACTCTTCTGGTTATCACGGTTGATGACTGATAATAATTGTTTTGTTTTTCTTGGAAATTGTTGGAGGATTGATACTATATGGTACTGTACATTTGGAAATCTCTGTAGTATTTGCAATAAAGATGGATATGCTTGGCTGTTTCTATTTCTCTAGAATCGCACGGACATAGTTTTTCATGTATAGAAGTTTTATTATATTTGCCATGAAGAATGGCATGTAAGAATTTATATCTACTGGTAGCTCCAAAAAATTACACATAGTCCTTAACTTACAAACCCAATGGGGCCAGAATTTCTGTTGCTAAAATGTGGTTAAGGGAATTATTATAATTGTTAAGTGAATCACATGGTTATGAAGCACATCCAGCTTTCCCCGTTGAAGCCAGCTGGGAAAGTCACCTATGACCCAATAGGAGCCAAATTGAAAATACATGCCGATTGCCAAGTGCCAAATGTTGATTATTTTGTGTCTGTATTATTTCTTTATCTCTTAAGAGAGAGATAAAGAGAGAGTGCAACCTTGGTTGGATCCAATGTTGGTTAGATCCTATGAAGTCAGCCTAAGGAACTACTTGATCTTCCAAAATGTTTTAAGGTAGGATCAGTGGTGAAATTAAATTTTTTTTTACTACCAGTTCTGTGGGCATGGCTTGGTGGGCATGGCAGGGGAAGGATACTGCAAAATCTCTAGTCCCACCCTACTCTGGGGCCAGACTGAAGTGGCACTTGCCAGTTCTCTGAACTACTCAAAATTTCTGCTACTGGTTCTCCAGAACCTGTCATAACCTGCTGGATTTCATCTCTGGGTGGGATGCACAATACCTGGGGCTCAGGTGGCTTCTTTTCAGACCATGTTCCCTGATCATAACTGAAAGAGGAGTTTGATAGTGGAATCAAGTTCTAAGTTATAGGCCAATGATAAGGCCAGCTTTCACGCCCAGCAGAGCCTGAATATACATCTGTCTGTCTGCCGGTCTGTCTAATTTGGAAACCGCCATCTCCCTCACACAACCCCTTCTGGAGATGCATGAATTAGAGGTAGAGCTCTTGCCTCACAAGCGGGAGGTTGTGACTTCGATCCTAGGGAGAGGCACGTGTAGGGTCTCCTGCTTAGGCAGGGGGTTGGACTAGATGACCTGCAAGGTCCCTTCCAACCCTGTCAAATCTGTTAAAGGACCCCAGCCAGGACCAAGCATTGCATCCAAGCCCCCTCCCAGATTTTTAGAACTAAAGGAGAGATTTCTAAGGCAGCGTCCGGACAGGGCTTCCTAAAGTATGCCAGGAATCCCGTTTTCAAAATGCCTCGAAATATTGTCTAGGACTGAAATATTTTGAGAAACCCCCCCCCCCCCACGTTTTGCTACTATAGCAACTAATTCAAGCCCCCCAAAAGAGACAGTCAGCAATTCAATCGGAGTATGGAGTGTCCCCCCCCCCTTTTTTATTTTTTTTAAAAAATTATTTTCTTGGTCTCTGGACACCCAGAGGACAGCCCTCCTTTCCTCTCTTTCTTCCCGAAGCGCAACTTGCCATAGCGGCCGGCAAGGCTAAGGAGGTAAAACCCTGAGGCGTTTCATGGCGCTTTCTGAGTTCGGGGCTGGAATCCGCCTCTCGGGAAGTTCGAGCGACGGCGTTTTCTAATCGCGGCGGCCCACCATCTCCCTGCGCGCCGGCAGAGGGCACCAGAGCTCACTTTTCCCCCCCTCTCTCTCCCTCTCTCTTTTTTTTAAAGCCCGCCGCAGTGGGAACAGGAGGGTAGGTCGAGCCGAGGCGCTTGGCGGGAGCTTGCGGACGCCGTTGGGTGGGCGCTCCCCGCGCCGCGCACATCCCTCTCCTCCTTCCCATCGCGCGCGCGGCTCCCCTTGTCCTGCCGGCGCTGCCATCCATCGCAGGCGGATATAAAGCTCCGGAAGAGGCGCCTGGCAGCGACTCGACCACGCCAGGACTGGGGGCAAAGGCTCTTTGTCCTGCCGAAGGGAAGGGCCCAGGACTGGGACTGGGGGGGACTCCATCGCGCCGAGCCAGGTAAGGTTGCCCTCCTGCGCTTTTGGGGTAGCAAGCCGGATGCCCGCCTCGTCTTCTGGGGCAAGGGACAGACTTCGCCGACGGGCGACGGAGCGGACCCTGGAGGAGTGAAGAGGGCGGGGAAAGGGGGCGCGGCGGGTCAGGGCTTGGCAGCCAAAGGTGCGAGGATCGGGCGCTTCTCCCACCCACCCCCTCTCGCCCGCCCGCTCTCCGAAGCCCATTTCCTCCTGCGCAAGTTTTTAAGCCTTAAGGCTTATGGTTCCCTTCCCTTCCCGGGTCACCTGCTCCCCGAGAACTCCGAAGCGCGCCCGCGGTTTCTTCCGTGTGGGTAGCCTCGGGAGACGGGATCCACGGGGTGGGCAGGCGTCTCACCCGCGGAAATCCAAACAATGTCACGCTTGGCCCGTTTCGCAGGCGCTGCCCGCGAGGATCGCCCGCACTTTGCCTTCTCCGAGACGGTCCCTCTCCGAGGCTGTTGCGGTGGGATAGAAAGAAGGATGGTCGGGGTTGGTTTTCTTCCTCCACCCCCCGCAACCCCCCACGCCGGGGGGACTGGTCCCCCTCCCACCTCTCCCCTCCGTCTTGCGAAGGCTGGATCCGCACCTCCCCCCCCCCCCCCATCCTTACTGCTAAGGCACCAAGGTGCTCAGCTTTCGACAGTTATCAATATGGTCACAAGGCGCGATGGATGAGAAAGGGGAGATAAGGGGTGACTGAGCGGCTATTTTCCTTGGAGGAGTTGGGGTGGGTGGTGGGGAGAGAGTAAGACATCGCGGGTGATAAAGAGGAGATGTTGATGAATGAACGGTTCGGGATGAGGGTAGACTCTCCACAGGATGGGAACCTGAGGCTGTTGTGCACTCAGAGCGTCCCCTGCAAGTTTTAGGACTCTCACATGCCCCCCCTCCCAATAATGATTGGTCTCCCTTCAAAAGGGTTGGAGATGTTTAGTCTCCCGTTAGGGACCACCAAAGCCTGACCTGTCCAGAGGATGGGTGGTGGTTGGGAAAGCCTCTTTTGTTTGCAGACAATAAGTGCCACAAGCACATTGGTTGGTGATCTTAGACAACGGTCTTTTGTTAAAGATGGGTTTCACTCCCCCCCCCCCTCATTCCTCCCATGGAAAACTGAGGCTGCTGTATTAGGGAACTTGTCTGAAGACCTGCTTTCAAATAACCCATGACTTTGTGTATGTAAGTGTGCATGTGTGCATGTAGGCAGAGAGATTTCCTTAGATGAGGAAATGTGTGTCATCTGAAAGATTATGGAGCAGGAGGAGGGCGAACGTGGGCTGTGATGCGCGGCTAACCCTCTAGAGATTTTAGCAGAGCACAAAAGGATTGTGGCTCCCAGTAGCAGCCACAGCAGCAAACGTCTCCACTTACCAGCTTCTAAACTAGGATGTTGTTGACAGAAAGGAACCCTTGAATGTGAAGCTAAGAGTAAAATTTTGGCAACCAGGCAGTGAGTTAGCTCTCTGATAGTAAAAAGTTGCATGCTGCTTAATTCCTTCTCAGAGGATATATTCTCTTTTCGTTTTTTGCCCTTGGTTTCAATTGGGATTCAAATAGGAACGTAGTCCATAATTCCGTAAATTCCGTAAGAAGGGGATGAGTGCAAACGCCCCTTCCACCATAAGGCTACGAAGCTGGAGCTGATGTGTCAAAGTCTCCGGTTTAAATGTCATCTTAGCTAGGTGACCTTAGGGAAACTTCAGCTGTCATTTGAGGTGCCTACCCATCTGCTAAATGAAGATAGTAATATATTCTGATCTAAGAGAATGATGGCAAACAAGGATTCTTGAAATAATGCTTGCAAAGTAATATAGAAATGTTGCTGTTGTTATTCTGCTTCCTACTTCTACTAAAGCTGTAATAATTCATATCCCTGGACAACACGATCGCAAGTTTCGCAGCAGTTTTTTTTATGCACCAACTGCTCATCTCAGTAATAAGACAATTGTGCTGTAGTTCTGATTTTCTATAGTGTTGGCTAAGTGCACACAATGTATATAACACGGTTATCAGATTAAATTATCTTCCAGATTTGAAAAGACCAAATACATGAAAGCATAACCCAATTAAACTGAGGTCAAACAACACATTGAACAATATGCATACAGGCTAATATAAAATTAATCAACTTAGCATGCTGTATGAGCCACTAATCTTTAACTGATCTGCTTAAGCAAATTGCTTGAATTCAGTTGTTTTAGGTTTAGGTGAATCATTTCTATGCAACGGTGTTAAGAATACAGAAGACCAGCTGTCAACTAGGAACAAGTTGAAGGTTTCCAACTTATAAATAAATAGCAAACTATGAATACATTTCATTGAAATTAATGGGATTTTCCTTGATAGAGCTGCATATAGCTATACCGTTGTCTTATGCATTATATTACTTTTACGGGTGCCTATCTAATTCTTTAAAAAGAGACTAAAAACTGAGCCTGGAAATAGTAATTTTCTCTGGTTTGAAATATGCTTTCACATAGGACTCCTAGTTTCAGTATAAGGAAGAATCCCAGTATCATCATCATTATCATCATCATCTTCCTCCTCCTCCTCCTCCTCCTCCTCCTCCTCCTCCTCCTCCTCCTCCTCCTCTTCTTCTTCCTCTTCCCCTCTCCCCTCCTCCTCCTCCTTCCTCCTCCTCCTCCAGAATGATTTCCAAATTAACTAAACAAATCAACCCAGTGTTCTCACCTGAGGCATCCATGTCAATACCTAAATTATCCTACTTTGGGCACATTATATAAAGACCCAGCTCTCTGGAAATGACTCCAGTGCCGTTGGAAGGACTAGGTTAAGGGTACATTGTCATGGAGAAAACATTGGTGGTCCCAAGGGTTGACAACAACTTGATGACATATGATCAAGTTCTGGCATGGGGTTGCACTATCCTACATAGATCCAATATGAAATTTTGAAGTCCTCCTGAACGCACAGCTCCTATTTGCACAACTGGTGGCAGCCATGAGAAGGAGGATCTTTCCATAGCTTTGTTTTGCCCTCCCAAACATGTCTTTCCTGGACATTGAGGCCCTACTTGTGATTACTCATGTCTTGGTCACCTCCTAAACGGATTACTGCAATTTGCTTTCCATGAAGAACCCTGTGAAGAACATCCAGAAGCCACAGTTGGCACAGAATGCTCTGGAACTGATGCTCTTGCATCAGTGCAGGCTATACTTCTGCTCTATAAGGATTTTTTTTGGCGGGGGGGGGGGCAGGGCTGTCAGTGTACTTCAGGGTTTAATTTAAAGTATGGGTTGTAATCTATAAAACCCTTCATAGCATGAAGCCAGGTTATTTAAGGGATTGCCTCTCTCCTCATTAAGTTGGGCATAAGAGACCTTCTTTGAGTCTCCTCTATTAGACTGTGTTGTTTGGTGGGGTCCAGAAAGACCCTTTTCTGTCATGGTGCCAGGACTTTGGAATATCCCTCCCCAGAAATTAGAGTGGTCCTGATGCTATTAGCCTTCTCTAAGGCCTTCAAGATGTGGTTCTGTCATGAGGCCTGGGGATCAGGTGGGACTGAGCAGCCCATACAACTGTGATGGTGAACATATGGCACACGTGTCACAGGTGCTCACAGAGCCATCTCTGCGGGCACACGAGCCATTGCCCTAGGTCATCTCCAACATGTATGTGCACACCGGCCAGCTGATTTTCGGCCTCTCTAGAGGGCAGGGGGAGGTCGTTTTCACCCTTCCCAGGCTCCAGGAAAGCCAACAGAGCCTGAGGAGGGCGAAAAATGGACCTACTTGGAAGTTCAGAAATGGACCATTTCTGTCTTTTGGAGGGCCTTCAGGGGATGTGGGGAGGCTGTTTTTGCCCTCCACTTCCCCCTCGGAGGCCTTCTGGAAGCTGGAAATGGTTTGTTTCTGAACTTCTGGTAGGCCCGTTTTTCACCCTCCCAGGCTCCGGTGGCTTTCCTGGAGTCTGGGGAGGGCAAAAACAGCCTCCCCTGCCCCCCCCCCCCTGAGGAAATACCAAGCTCAGCTTGGCAGCAAGCAGCGCACCAGCAGTGTGACACGTGTGGAGGGAAAGCGTGTGTGGGAGCGTTTGTGTGCATATGCGTACAAGTGCGTGCTTTGCATTATGGGTGCCGGTGCATACGTGTGCTATCTCTCACACACACACTGCAACACAATTTTTGTGTTGATTGGCTACTGGTGAATTTGCTTTTACTCCAGCTGCAGTTTTTGTGTGTGTTGCTGTTTTTGTGTTTCATAGCTTTATAAGATGTTTTAAACCAGGGTCCCCAACCTTTGCAACTTTAAGTCTGAAGGACTTCAGCTCCCAGACTTCTCCCAGACAGCTCCCAGACTTATTTATTTATTTATTTATTTATTTTATTACATTTATATCCCGCCCTTCTCCACAGAGGACCCAGGGCGGCGCACAGGAAATTTAAAAAACATACACAATAGAAGATAGACAAATAATTTAAAATATATATTAAATAATCCCCAATCCTGTGCTAAAAACCAATTATTAAAAACCCAATTTAAAACTTTTCTAAAAGTCCCCATGGGAGGTTAGGCTAGGCCGGCTTGATGGAAAAAATATGTCTTTAAACATTTGCGGAAGAGGCGGAGGTCGGTGATGGTCCGGAGTTCAGGGGGTAGGTCGTTCCAAAGGGCAGGGCCCGCCACAGAGAAGGCTCTTCCCCTGGGTGTCGCCAGTCGGCATTGTCCAGCCGACGGCACCCTGAGAAGGCCCTCTCTGTGGGAGCGGATCGGTCTAAGGGATGTATGGGGTAGGAGACGATCTCGCATATAACTAGGCCCCGAGCCATGGAGCGCTTTAAAGATGGTCGTCAGAACCTTGAAGCGCACCCGAAAGACCACAGGAAGCCAATGCAGCTCGCGCAGGATTGGTGTTATATGGGAGCTTCTGGTGGCTCCCGTAATTACCCGCGCGGCTGCGTTTTGGACTAGCTGTAGCTTTCGAGTGCACCTCAAGGGAAGCCCCATGTAGAGAGCATTACAGTAGTCGAGACGGGACGTCACGAGAGCTTGAGTGACTGTGCAAAGGGCAGCCCGGTCCAGTAAGGGGCGCAATTGGCGCATCAGGCGTACCTGATGAAACGCCCCCCTGGCCACGGCCGTCACATGGTCCTCCATGGACAGCCGGGAATCCAGGAGGACACCCAAATTGCGCGCCCTCTCCACGGGGGCCAGTGTTTCGCCCCCAATGGCCAGAGTTGGAGTAATCTGGCTGAACCGGGGTGCCGGAAACCACAGCCACTCAGTCTTGGCAGGGTTGAGCTTGAGTTTGTTACCACCCATTGCAAAGCTGGCTGGAGAAGTGTGGGAGCTGAAGTCCTTCAGACTTAAAGTTGCAAAGGTTGGGGACCCCTGTTTTAAACTATTGTTAGCTCCCCAGCCTCATAAATGTGAGATGGGCAGCCTTATAAATCTAAATAATAAGTAAATATTATGACCACATTACAGATAATGCCTATGTTGTAACTTGGTCCTTACACCCATGACTAGATTCCTTTAATTTGCTCTTTATGAGTGTATGCGATTAATTCATATTTTAATCTACACATTGGAAAGAATGGGAAGACTAAGATGACTATAGAAACATGTTACTGAGTTAAGTAATCTAATTCAAGAAAAGTGGTTTCCTCTGTTTTCAGATTATAGTTCTATACTGGTTTTATATTACCAAGCCATCACGCTTTTGCTTCTTTTTAGTGTGACAAAAACAGGCAGCTGAAGATTATACATCAGCAACAGCAATTAAAACCAGATACTCTTCTCTTAGGCTTAATGGATAAAGAATTTGAACAAAAATGGAATTTTGATATTATACATGTTGATGGCAGCAAGAATACTCTATGCACAAAAATGGAAGGAAACTTTGATTCCCACAGTGGACAAATGGCTGCAAAAGTTGATGGAATTAGGAGAGATGGAAAAATTGACTGCTTTGATTAAAGAACACAATTAATTTTGTTTCTACTTGGAAACCCCTTTTGGACTTTGTGCTTGAGGGTGGGGGGAAGTAAAACTTTGATTTTGGATTTTGCTGAGTAGATAGGTTTGTTATAGAAATGGCTGGTATATATTATTATATAAAATTTAAAAGTTGAGGTTTTATGTTACTACCTTATTCTACTGCATCAAAAGGAGTTGGAAGTCAATGTTTTTATTTTTCTTTCCTCCTTACCCTACACTTTTTTCTCTTTCCTTTTTTCTCCCTTATTTTTCTCTTCTTTTCATTTTTATTTGTACATATTTATTTTATATTTTGATAAACTAATGAACAGCAAGGGCAATGAAACTCATTGGGCAAAGCCTTACTATTATTCCAAGTTCCAACTCATATTCAAGTAAAATGGAATTTTTAGCAGGATTATATCTTGGATCTGACGTGACTTTCGCAGCTTGAAGGATACCAGGTGTTGGGCTGTCACAGAAAGTTATTCTAGCATTATAGTCCAACAAAGCAAAATTCTAAAAGACAGGAAGCTCCCATCCTCAATTTGATTGCAGCCAACATTCAGTTCCTAATATCAAGTTACTTGAGGCACCAGCCTGCTGTTCAGGAGATTGCCCTATGCAAGGTATCTTCACATACAACAGCACAATTCTCTGTTTCTCCTTGTGTTCAAGTCACCAAATAACATGTATTGATAAGACATTGAGCAAGTGATGCAGAAGTGATAGGATTCATGAAGGCAGAGAGTTCAGAACTAAGATCATCAACTTTCTAGAAACATAATTAGTCACATTAGGATATCATTCTGCCTTGCTGCTGTTGTTGGGGCCTGGAGGTCCACATCTGATTGAATTCATGGCATGTCTTATTCATCCTCCTCATCCAAGAATGCTTTATGCCATTAGCATGACACTATGAGATGGGGACTTTGGAATGGATTGATTCATCATAATAGCCAAATTATAGTTATCTAAACCAAACAAACTATAGCATGACCAAACACAATGTCTGAATTATCTAAATCAGGGGTGTCAAACTGGCAGCCCATGGGCCGGATGTGTCACGCAGAGGCCACATCCACCCCAGCTCTGCAAATGGGAAAAACATCATGGAATGTCACGTGATGGCAACGTGAACCGGTGAGTTTGATACCCATGATCTAAATGAATTCTTGGTCTTGATATTCGTTCTTCTTGCCTAAATTGATGTCTGATGCCTTGTAGTTACATGAACCAGTTTTGAGATGTCATCTATTCTAATTTATTTCCTTTTAGTCAATGTAGAATTTGGTTGATTGTCATCTTCACCATAAATCTCCCTCAATAAGTTTCCACCAATCACATTCAGTCCAATTTATCTGACAAGGTTGTGCTGAGAAGATAAGCTTCACCGATGACTCTCGTGTGATCTGACTTGAGGTGTTTGGAAGAAAGGCAGGATATAAATGTTAGAAGTAAGCAAAATAAATCTACTGTTGTAGCAGGTATCATTTTTCAAGAAGCTCTCTCTAGGGATAGGACAGATTGTCTGTTTTACAATGTTTATCAGTATTTTAACATCATTATAACTGTCACTAGGCTCTAATAAAATAATTCTTATTTGAATTAGTGAATGAATAGTTTATTTAGAATCTAAAATGATTGTGGCTGAATTCTGGAACTACGAAGCAGTGTTGTACACATGGTAGACTATTATGGTATGCATATTATACAATGTTGATTTAGATGGTGTACATGAGATTGGTATAGAGAGCAAGTAATGGAAGCATGAAGAATGAAAGGACTTGGTTTAATTAATAGGGAGAGGAAACCGAAGGAAAAAAGTAATGGGAACCAATGTGATAATCGGAGATCTTGGTCTCTGCAGATGTGTGGACTTCAGAATTCTGAGGAAAATCCATTATATGTTGCACAATTTTATTTTGTGTTTTATTGGGCATACTTATGTTGTAACCCAGCATAAAGTCAACTAATACATGGATTGCTCTGGCACAGAGATCTGGAAGGTATAAAAGTATGGTTAAAAAAAGTCTTTGTTTGCATTATTAAGCAGAGATAAAAATATTTACAACAACAATTGTGCAAGCGCATGTTAAAAATTAGGGACCAATTAAAATTCAAATCTTAAAAGCTATACATGCAGAATTGAGAATTAAATATATACTGGTTTATATCAGTGGTCATCAACTGGTTCTCCGTGGACTATTGGTGGTCCACAAGAAAATGTTGGTGGTCCGCAGAAAAATCTTTGCATTTTTGCATTTTTTATATTGCACTAAATCAGGGATCCTCAAACTATGGACTCTGGGCTGGATACAGCCCGCCAAAGCAATTACTTCCGCTCGCTGATGGGATGGGGTCCTTCAGGCACTTAGCTTGGCTGCCTGTTTAGCAGCTTCAGCCCTTCCCTCCCTCCCTCCCTCCCTCCCTCCCTCCCTGGAGTCCAGGCGCTTCAGTGACTGTGCATGAAACTTCTGCCAGGCTCCTCGAAAGACAGAGTTTGCAGGGGGCTGATCTAGCGCCTGGGCTGGCTACAAGACAAACAATCATTCATGGACAGGAAACCTAGAGTTGACTCAGGGTGCTTCTCTCTGTTAACAGGTGGCTTAGGTAAGTGCCTGAAGGACCCCATCCCATCACTAATTCATATTAGTGGTCCATGGGATTTAAAATTATGAATTTAGTGGTCCCTGAGGTCCAAAAGGTTGGTGACCCCAGGGATTATATATACTTGTAATATGCAAGACAGCCCATTTGGTGTAATGGTTAAAGAATCAGGCTAGAAATTGAGAGATCATGAGTTCTGGTCCTGCCTTAGGCATGAAGTCAACTGGGTGACCTTAGGCCAGTCACTCGTTCTCAGCCCTCGGAAGGGGTCAATAGCGAATGACTTCTGAAATCTTGCCAAGAAAACTTCAGGGATTTGTTGAAGCAATTGCCAAGAATCTGTTTATGTGTTCCAATTTATGCTTGGAAATTTCTATCATAGACAACACAAACTTCAGAAGGTTTAGCAAAATAGTACCGTATTTTTTGGAGTATAAGACGCACCTTTTTTCCTCTAAAAAGAGACTGAAAATCTGGGTGCGTCTTATACATCGAATACAGCATGTTTTGCCTCCTGAAACCCTGCCCCTTCAGCAAAATGGCTGTATGCATACCCTTATGGAGGCTTCCAGAGAGCTCCTGGGGGCTGGGGAGGGAAGAAATGAGCAAAAAACAGGGCGTTTTTGCCCCCCAAGCCCCCAGCAGCACTCTATAAACCTCCATAAGGCTATGCATGCAATTTTTTTGACCAAAATCCGGCCCATTTTCACAAAAAAACAGGCCGTTTTTTCCTCGTTTTGTCTCCCCCCCCGGAGCACTCTGCAAGCCTCCCCAAGGCTCTTCATGCCTTTTATTTGAAAAAAATGGGCCCATTTTCGCGAAAAACGGGCCATTTGGGGGAGGTTTGCAGAAGGGATTTTTTTTTTCCTTTTGGAAAGCTGTTTAATTAGAGTGGTTGATGAGAATTACGTTGGTCAAGTACTGTGCCTGCAGAAGCAAAGATTTGTTCCAAATGTGGTCAGTGATTTCTTTCTCCAGCACATGGGTAAATACACCTGGAAACATCTACCTACCTACCTATCTAATGTATTTCTCTCTCTCTCTCTCTCTCTCTCTCTCTCTCTCTCTCTCTCTCTCTCTCTCTCTCTCTCTCTCTCTCTCTCTCCCTCTACCTACCTATCTACACACTCTCTCCCCCTACCTATCTACTGTATTTCTCTCCTTCCTCTATATACCTACCTACCTACTCTCTCTCTCTCTCTCCCTACCTACCTATTCCATTTCTCTCTCTCTATTTCTCTCACTCTATCCCTTTATCTACCTACCTACCTAACTACAGACTCTCTCTCCCTACCTATCTACCTACTGTATTCCTCTCTCTCTCTCCCTGTACCTACTTACCTACCTACCTACCCTCTCTCTCACTACCTACCTACTGTATTTCTTTCTCTTTCTCTCCCTCTCTATCCCTCTATCTACCTACCTACTTTTTAAAAAAAATTGCCTCTTCAAAACCTCGGTGCGTGTTATACTCCGAAAAAAACGGTAATTTAATTGTGAAAACAATAGTAGGAACATTCCTTATCAACTTTTCCCTGCTGGAGCCATTTGCTTGCTTTAGCCATTAATTTGCTTGTTTTAATTGACTTACCCAAGCTTATGATCAAAATTTACATTTTTAAGATGCAGATCCACTTGCAATCAATTGCATCTTGTGATAATAGCATCAGGTTCAAAGTAATTGCTTGCTTTGTATGTAAGAAACAAACAAACAAGCAAAGATCCAGAATCAATTGTGTATGAAGTCATAACCTTATTCTCCAATGATTTACTATTACAGTAATAATCTGTTTCATTATATTATATCCCTAGGATCATGCTGTTTTTATTTCTCTTTGTAGCTTTTAGTATGGGAGCTAAACATTACCTTAATTCAGCTGTATGTTATAAGGAAACAGTTACGTTTGGGGGCGGAAAACCTATTGATTTCTAAGTTCTGTATGTAACATTATAAGATAACTGGAATGAGATTACTGAGAAAGAGCAGAGGGTGAAGCAAATGTGAATTCAGTAAAGGCCAAAGTCAGTTTGGTGAACTAGTTAAGGCACCAGCCTAGAAACTGGGAAGACTGTGAGTTCGAGTCTTGCCTTAGACACAAAGCCAGCTGGATGGCTTTAAGCCAGTCGCTCTTCCTCAGCCCTGGGAGAGACGCAATGGCAGACCACTTGTGAAAAACCCTGCCAAGAAAATTGTAGGGGATTGTCTAGACAATCTCCAAAAATCTGATGTGATTGAATGAAAGGGGAAAAAAATCTTATATTACATATATATTTTCTCATGATGTACAGTAGTTAACTCCTGACAGAAATACATGTATCTGAACTGACATTCATATGATGTGAAAATGTGATTAATAAGTGTGTGTGTGTGTGTGTTGTGTGTGGGGGGGTTGTGTGTGTGTGTGTGTGTGTATTATAAATTCTCTATTCTCTTAACACCCCAGAATGGATCAAAATGAATTCTGGCTCTCTTAGTACATACAGTAGTTGCCCACAGTGGTGAAATTCAAAAATTTCCCCTGCCAGTTCTGTGGGCGTGGCTTGGTGGGCGTGGCTTGGTAGTCATGTGACTGGGTGGGTGTGGCTTGGTGGTTATGTGACTGGGTGGGTGTGGTTGCACAACTGACACACACACAATGCAAAAGCAGCTGGACTTCACACAAAATGGCCCCTGCAACAAGCAGGAACCTCATAGACAATCAGGCACAGCTGATCCTCATAACTTTTTAAAAACTTTTTTAGCATTTTCTTTATTACTGGTTCAGGCAAACCAGTGATGGGTTCCAGATCCCAGTGCAATTGGTACGGTGCAACGGGGCCGGGCATCCACCACATGAACATGCGCAGCATGGGCGCACATGCGCACAGCATGCGGAAGCATACATATCGCCTGCAACACTCCAGGTGTTCAGTGGAGCATCATGCAGGTGCTGTATGCTCCATGTGCATGCGCGGAAGCCTGAAAATGTCAAATACCAGTAAGGAGTGTGGGCGGGCAGGCCCTCTGGAGCACCGTACTGGAACGGTATCTGGTGTTCCTGGCAGGCACCGGTACGCCCATACCGGGGCGTACCAGTCATAACCCACCACTAGAGTGAACTGGCCCAAACCGGTAGCATGTCACCCCTAGTTGCCCCATGATGTGATATGCAGAGATTCGGAATGCTAATTAGCTCATTATGGTTGAGGGGATCTGCAGCCCAATGAAATCAGCCTCAGAATGCTCAGTGTGACCAACTTTCTGTAGATTGGCACCAGTGGTGGGTTTCTGCAGGCTCGCACCTACTCGCGAGAGCCGGTTGGTAAATTTTAGAGAACCGGTGAGAGGGGGTTCCACCGACGTACCTGGAAGTAAATCTTGCCCGCCGCTGCCAGTGACCCAACGGGAAGGAAAGGAAAGGAAAGGAAGGAAGAAAGGAAAGAAAGAAAGAAAGAAAGAGAAAGAAAGAAAGAAAGAAAAAGAAAGAAAGAAAGAAAAAAGAAACAAAGAAAGAATTTATCATCACAATTGAGTCCAAAACTTTGGTTGCTAAGCAAGAGCGTTGTTAAATGAGTTTCACCACATTTTAAAAGGTGGCCACTCCCACCCTGTCACATGACTGCCAAGCCACGCCCACAAAATAGGCCACACCTACAGAGTAGGTTCTAAAAAATTTGAAACCCACCACTGATTGGCTTTGGGACAGGGCATTTTTGTTTTTACTGGAAAAAAGTGGCCTGAGGTGGTTTCCATGCAGAAATTATACTAGAAGCAGATAATTTCCCTCCATAATGATAAACTGGACAGTTAGCCATCTAAAGCAGACTTTGTGTACCAAGGCTATAATATTCACAGGGGCCTCTATTATCTCTGTTATGAGGTAATAGATAACAGCTTTGGATCCGGACTAGCAGCATCTGTGGGGAAAGCAAAACTGGCAAGATAGCAGATGAAAGATCGCGAAACAAACCCCGCTCTTTTTTAAAATTTAGAATGTGTATATAATGTTGACGCTTGTCTAAAAGGGGTGGGGCTTGCACTGTGATGCTCCATCTGCCATCTTGCTGATTTTGATTTTTTTTCTTGCAGATGCCGTTACTCTAGACACCCATCCCAGTGTTTTGTGATTTTTTTTTGTGACACGATGCAAACTTCTCTCTCCCAATTGTTTAAAGAATAGCCCAAAATGTGCAAGTCTGTCCAACTCATTGAAATTGAAGATGCCATCTGGGATGCATTAGATGATACATTTCTCAGAGATGCTGAATTTATGTTTTGTTTCTGCCGATTTAAAAATATTCTTACCTCATCTTAGGAGTATTTAAAGGCCCTCTGGAAGCATCTTCACCTTGCCTAGCCTAGCCCCCTACTCTCTTTAGTACCTCAAATGAGAAGGACACAACCATGAATTCCTTTATGTGTTTCCAAACAAGTGTTGGAAACACTGATTTGAGTTGTTTTTCCCACAGGTTTATTAAAATACATTCAGACATTAGAGAAAATGTCTAATAATGAGCTTAAAATTCACAAAGGACAGAATAGTTATATATTATTTAATTTATTTAATTTATTTAATTTATTTATTTATATTTTTAGCAAGGAAGCAGAGCCTCAGGTTTTTAGCTGCATGTTTTTATTCAAACTTTTGATTCAGCACCTAGAACATTTCCAAATATTGACACTAATTCTAATTGTTATGAAAGTATAAAAGATAAATTCTCTTGGGAAGCTGACAAATCAAATTAAAATTTGAATTAAAATTAGATGAGATCCAATTTGGTTTTTGCCTTAGTCCCATCTACCTTTTTTTGGGGGGGGGGGGGAGGGAGCTCATCTCAGTAACTTGCTCAAAAATATATCTGTGACCTTTGGTTCTGTAAAACAGGTTGTCAAACACAAGGCCCTCAGGCCACATCCCACCTGTGCTTTAGTTGGATCCGGCCAGCGGGGCTGTCCTGGAAAATGTAAAGGGCCAGCCCGAATCACTTTGGCCCAGTCTATCCAGTGCGAAGAGGAAACATCGGGCCCACAGCGCTTCGGCCTGGTTTATCCAATGCGAAGAGGAAACATTGGGCCAGTGTGGCTTTGGCCCGGTCTACCCAGTGTGAAGAGGAAACATGCTAGGAGTTTAGCATCAAGCTGGCCAGGCCCACCCAGTCAGCCATGCCCCCCCTTCCCCCCGAGGTCAACCATAGCCCTGCTGCTGCCCTCAATGAAATTGAGTTTGACACCCCTGCTGTAAAAGTTGGACATTCAGGCAGTATTTCAAACATCCAAGTTTAGGGATCCAAAGTAACAGTCTATGTTCCATAGGTTCATGATGGTGAACCTATGGCACATGTGCCAGAGGTAGCACACAGAGCCCTCTCTGTGGCCACATGTGCCATCGTCAGCTGGTTTCCACCAGCTGGTCTTTGCTTGAAAACAGCCAAAAAGCAGGCCATTTTTAAGACTGTTTTCCGGATCTTTTTTGGCCATTTTCAGGCCATTGCTCAGGCCAAAAACAGCCCAGAAAATGGCCCGAAAAACCAGCATGTGCATTGGACAGTTGGTCTTTGGGTTTCTGGCGCTCTGGCATGTGTATATGTATGCACATGCACGCACGTTCCGGTTTGGGCACTCGGTGCCAAGAAGGTTCGCTGTCACTGATCTATCAAGTTAAAGCTAAACACAAATAACTTTATCTGCCAATCTGTGGCCACCCAGAAATGGGCGAATGATTCTCCCAAGTTCCCCAACAATATTTGAAAGCAGCACTTTCTGGGAAAGGTTCCATAGGTGTAGCTTTTGGGATTTGAACAGAAACAGTTCCTCACTCCACACAAATTGAAAAAGAGAAATTCAGAAATTATTCTGAAGCCTTGCTGGCTGCCCAAACTTTCCCATTTGAAGTCCCAGGGGAGCAGATTTTTCAGGATGCCTTGGCTGGAGATTTCATTGAAACTTGGCAAATCAGAGAGCTGCTGTCCACTAGGGAGAGGGATTATTCAGTGAGAGGGAGGATATTAACATGCACCCCTTGACTATTTCTTAATTTATACTATAGCCAAGGGACTTTCTAGGTAATTCTCTTCCTTTGAAAGGAAATTCAGAAGCTTTATCATATTGAATGAGAAATGATGGGAAAGGCAGGTGGAATTCTCTGTATGGGAGTTGCTATCACTACCTTGCAACTGGAGAGTAAGGCATGCAAATCACCTGTAATTATACCTGCGATGTTGAATTTCTGTTTTAAAAAAAATAAGATTAATTGAAGCCATGTAACTTTCTTGGCAACAACATGGACACTGTTTGCCATGTCTCCTTTTCCCAATTCCCAATTTAGTCAGGAATTTTCTAGCGGTTTACTATCCAGGTATAATCAAGCCAGGCTCTGCTTTTAAAATCTGATGTAACCTGCTGTGTGCTTTATTCCCGCAGAGGGATGAAATTGGGGTCATAAAGGTCCCTTAGAATCTATTTGCATCTTCCATCTTAGGAAATGAGCCCGTAAGAGAACTTTCAAAGCATTTGAAGAGTTTAAATCCATCCCCATGCATTAAGAAATACAAAAACATCTCCAGGTTTGGATAGGTTCCGTTTCTCAGGTGGCTTGAATCTCAGCACAGCTGTTGGTTATCTTTCTTGAGCCTACTTGGTTTAAACATCTTTTCCTTTATAGAGAAGGTTTGCTACCTAAGAAAACAGAGAGGTTTATGTTTTCATGAGCATAAAATAACATTTTATTTTGCACACGATCCTGGTAAATTTTATTTTGGTTTAATTTCACAGAAATCAATTAAGAAGGCAAATCCGAAAGGAGCTTTTTCAAAGGGCAACTGGACTGTCTTGGTTTTTCCTTGAAGATGTTTCGCTTCTCATTCAAGGAGCTTTTTCAGTTCTGACTGAATGGTGGGGAATGGAAGGATTTATATTCCTGGCAGTCATCTGCCATCATAAGGCAAATGTTGTAGGCGGAAGCTCAAATCAGGCCTGTCCACACACTACAGGTAGTCCTCAGTTTACGAACCACAATAGAGCCCCAAATTTATGTTATTACGTGAGAAATTTGTTAAATGAATTTTGCCCCATTTTATGACTTTTCTTGCCACATTTGTTAAGTGAATCAGTGCAGTTGTTAAATTAATAACATGGCTATTAAGTGAATCTGGTTTCCCCATTGACTTTGCTTGTCAGAAGGTCCCAAAAAGTTATCATATGATTCCTGGACACTGCAACCGTCATAAATGTGAGTCAGTTGTCAAGCATCTGAATGCAAATCACATGGCTATGGGGATGCTAAGTGTGAAAAAGGGTCATAAGCCATCTTTTTTCAGTGATGTTGTAACTTTGAACAAAGTTGTAACTTTGAACAGTTCACTAAATGAACTGTTCTAAGTCGAGAACTACCTGTATTAGTTCTCTTTGAAATAAGGCAGGGAAGCCTAATGTTGATGCAACAGAGACTGGACTCTTCCGAGATGGATTGGTGGGACAGGAGAAACCTTTGAGGTCAGCCTTAACTCAATGAGTTCGGGTTCCATTATCCTTTAATGACACACTGGAGGACACATTCTGAAGAAAGGTTCTGTTGTGGCCCGCCAGCAGGCAGTGGATTTAGGATTTATTAAATTTTTAGACCGCCCTTCTCCCTTGCGGGACTCAGGGCGGTGTACAGGCGCACACTGGGAGTGGAGCTGGCAGCAGATTTGAACAGTGAGGAGGTTGGGGAGGAACATGGGCCAGTCCTGGAGTCTGGGAAGGGCTCTGATGAGGGGTCTGTGTCGGAGGCAGAGAGGGGGTCAGAGCTGTATGCCAGTTATTAGCTGCCTTCAGAGTCAGACATCAGTGAGGCAGACGAACAGCTGGAACCTGTTCCCAGTGTGTGCATGCGCAGAGTTGGCAGATGAAGGGAACAGCTAAAGAACAGGGGTTGACTTGGGAGTAAGGCCACAAGTGGACGATGAATGACCCCCTCCCAGAGGAACAATTAATGGCCCCATCCAGAGGAAATAAAAGAGGAGCGAAAGGGGAGTGGAGTTTGCAGGAGACAATTAGTTCACTTAATTGGTTTGTGACTCTCCGAGACTCCTTGCCAGGTTTTGCAGATATCGGCCTGGCAGCTCTCTAAGTCAGATAAGGCCTGTGACTGTAAATTCCTTCCTTGAAAAACTTTGCTGGATGTGAATGAGCAGAATTTACAGTAAATTAATAAAAGGGGTTTTTGTCAGGTCCGGGGGTTTGCTTCATGCTCTTGGCCAGCCTAGGTCAGAGCAGGTTCTTTATGCTTTCGTTATAAGGCTGACCAAGAATTGATTCATTACCAGCACAAATTAGAGCGCTCTTATTTGATGGAACATTTCTGCAAAACCAGAAAGAATAAATTTTGAATATTCAACGTATATCTGTACCTACCCCATTCTCTTAGTCCAGTGATGGCTAACTTTTTTGTTGTTGGGTGCTGTAAATGTAAGGTTGCACACAATAGCATGTTCCAACACCCATAATGCAAAGCCCACCCCCATATGCGCATGCATGCATAACCCCCACCATGCTCCCTTCCCATGCACTGCTCGCCTCCAAACTGAGCTTGGTATTTCTTCCGGGAGGCTGGGAGAGGCTGTTTTTGCCCTCCCCAGGTTCCTGGGGCTTTCCGGAAGCCTGAGGAGAGTGAAAATAGCTTCCCCCAGTCCTCCGGAAGGCTGAAAATCAGTTGGCCGGCACGCGCATGTGCGCTGGAACTGACAGCTCGTGTGCCACACGTGCCATAGGTTCGCCATCATAGAGCTAGCCTAACTGTAAATATGACTTTTGTGTCTCTCCATTTGCCTTCCTGCCCCACTTCCGGTGATCACTTTTGCAGTTGCCCTTAGTTTTAGAATTTCAGGCAACCCTGAACCAAGTAGTTTATCAGAACTCAAGCCAGCCTTCTTCTCTGGCCCCAGGCTGTTTTGGAAACACAAAGATGGCTTAACTACAGTCTCTTGGCTGAGCTAGAGACTGTCAAGAAGGAACGTCCTCAGGGACAGCTGCTGCAGAAACAGACCCAGCAAATCATCATTGCATTAAAAAAAAAAGAGGAAATTACAATCTGCTAGTTGGGTACTGCCTTTCTTTGGAAACTTAAACGTGATTTTTTTCAAGACTGCTGCTGCAGTCAAAGGCTACACCAGTAGAGTCCAAAATGGTTGGAACTAGTTCAGTGGTGAAATACATTTTTTTTTACTACCAGTTTTGTGAGTGTGGCTTGGTGGGCATGGTGTGGCTTGGTGGGCGTGGCTTGGTGGGCATGGCAGGGGAAGGACACTGCAAAATCTCCATTCCCACCCCACTCTGGGGCCAGCCAGAGGTGGCATTTGCCGGTTCTTTGAACTACTCAAAATTTCTGCTACCGGTTCTCCAGAACCTGTGAGAAACTGCTGGATTTCACCCCTGGACCAGTTGCATTCCAGTAGCGGATCGCCAGTGCTGAAGTTGGAAGAACACAAGCAATGCAAACAGAGTTTACAAAGTAGACTGAGTTGCAGGTGAAATCCTTCACGGATCAAAAGTTTAAAATACTGTAAATTTAACTTAATTTTAGGGATTGGATGGAATGGGATACTTCTGTAATCCCCCAGCTATGCTGGCTGGGGGATTCTGGGAGTTGAGGTCTACAGGACTTAAAGTCGCCAAGGTTGAGAAACACTGGTCTAATGGAAGGAGCTCCATGTTAAAAAAAAATCTTCCTTTGTTATTAATTGAAACATGGAAAGCCGGTATTTTCCTCTGTCATTTGTTATTCAATTTGATGAAAGAGAAATGGTTCTCTTCAAAGGAGAAGAGAAATTCAAGAAAACTCTCATGGGTGGAAGAGTGTTCTGGAACTTTTTTTTTAATATGATGACACAAAAAGGTTGCCTGAATAGACATTCTTCTAATTCATTATGAAGTTTGTAATGTTTCCAGAACAAGATTTCCCCCCCATTTCTATTTATTTTTCTAATGTTATGTTGTGGTGCCTGTTGATTTGCATGACACAAAGAGGCTGTCATTACAGCATCTAATGAAAACCATCCCATTATGTCATCAATAAAAATAATAGGAGAATTATAACACTTTTTAATGTTTTAAGTTGTTGTACTCTCTACATACAAGGTTTTGGGCCAAGAGGTTAATTCTAATTCCATATGTATTTATTTAGGTAATTAGCTGATAAGTGAATCACAAATTAATGAGGTTTGCTGCTCTTGTAGCTAATAGCCATAGTACAAAAAGTAGGTGATAAAATTGTAGCCATCATCCAGTTAATTATGATTAAATCTTGTCAATGGGCCAATGACATTGATATAAAGTCTGGCAAATTCATCATGACCAAAATTATGCAAAGATTACTGAAATAAAATAGCCAGGATTTAATTCTGCAAAATAGCAAGCAGATAAATGTTGCTTGATTTCCCATACTCTCATTCTTGTATGTTCTCACTTATGGATGTTTGTCAGCTATTGGTGATATCCATTTAAAAAATATCAGATCTTTTAAATAGTCTAGCAATATTTTCTACCTTCAAAACAAAGCAAGTGATCAGTAGGCCATGAAGTACTTTATTAAAATCAAGGCATACTACTTTTTCTGCTCAATTTTCATGATGTTCAGGCCAGTTTCCTTTGTATTTATTTATTTATTTATTTAAATTTATACCCCGCCCTTCTCCTAAAAAAGGACCCAGAGTGGCGCACAGGCATCATTAAAAACATACAAAATACAAAAATCCAAAATTTTTAAAAACTAATTAAATAATTCCCTGTGCTAAAAATAATAACGCTCTAAAATTTAAAATTATCCCTATAAAAATCAGAAACGGGGTTATGCTAGGCCGGCTTGTTGGAATAAATAGGTTTTTAAATGTTGGCGGAAAAGGCGGAGGTCCACGATGGTGCGTAAATCGGGGGGAAGGTCGTTCCAGAGGGCAGGGCCCGCCACAGAGAAGGCTCTTCCCCTGGGCACCGCCAACCGGCATTGCCTGGCCGACGGTACCCTGAGAAGGCCCAAAAGTTGTGGCCACTGTAGTGTCCTGCGCTCATGTGTTCATGATTTCTGAAACTCCCTGCTAGCTTCCCACAAGTAAAGTTGATGCAGGAAGTCAGAAGTTCCTCTTGCTCCCACTGCTTACCCCCCCACACCCCACCCATGTTCTTCCTATTTATCTGTTTAGGGCTTCAAAAATTTCAGCAACAAGTTCTGTGCCCAATTGCTGGGTGGGCATGGCCATGGTGGGCGTGGCTTAGTCTGCCTCCTGTACCGCGGTGTGGGTGGGTGGGGGAGTTTCACCTTCCCCAGGCTCGGGAGGCTTTTCTTGAGCCTCTGGGAGGGCGAAAACTGCATCCCCTGGGTTCCAGAGGCCCTCCGGAGGCAAGAAATGGGCCCGTTTCCGGCCTTCCGGAACTTCCAGGAGACCCATTTTCTCCCTCCCTGGGGGCGTGGCATTTACCTCATATCCAAAACAGGCCGCATGGAGACTCCTGGGAGGGGCGGAGTGGGAGGGGTGGGAGGGGCCAGCCAGGGGTGGGATTTGGAGGTTCTGTGAACCAGCCATAATGTTATCTATGGGTTCTCCTGAGCCTGGTTTAGAGTAACGAAACATTTATTTGTTTGTTTGTTTGTTTATTTTATTTATTTATTTTTATTTTATTAAATTTATACCCCACCCTTCTCCAAACGGACCCAGGGCGGTGTACAGCCAAAGTAAAACAGATATATAAAAGTTAAAAACAGTTTTAAAAACGTTTTAAATAATTTGGCCTCTCATAAGATTAAAAAACCAATAAACCCTGAATAAAATTAATAAAAATTCATATGATTGAGGTTTGCATGCCACTACAATTTCCTTTCTATTTATGATATATTCTCTTCTTAAATGATCATGGGACTATCTAGCATTTGAATTTAAAAAAAAATGTATCCAGCCTCAAATTTAACGTTCATTCAGTTCACGCACTACCTTTCTGTCAAAAGAAGACCCAATGGGTCACACTGGTTGTTTAGTGATAGATCTGTTTTCTTATGATTTTGCTTTAGAATTTCTGTAGGTTTTGTTGTCAGAGTAATTGATCTGTGGTTTGTTGAAACTTACCGTCGCCAACTTAAAAAAAAAAAAAGATATGCGCAATATATGATTTTCCTTAGTTATTTAGCACTTTGTCAGCTCTTCAGGATTTCTTAAAGACATTTCATAAGGTTTGGTGAACTCATCAAGTAGTTCTTTCATTATGCCAGGCTGCATCTGGTCCTGGAGGTTTAAAATCAAAGTAAAGAAGTATTCCCTCACCATATTTCTATCACACTCAAAGCTTCAGTTTTCTCTCCCTTTCTAGGCTTCAGAGTTTCCAGATGGAACACATAATTGGTTTTTTTAAGGAGATAGAACCAAAAAAGAACTGAATAGCTCTGCCTTTTCTTTGTTATCCGCTACCTTTTTACCATTTTGCTGAACAGATGGCATACTGATTCTCCCCCCCCCCTTTTGCTTTGAAATACACGTAAAGAAACCTTTTAAAAATTATTCTTTTACTAATTTCAGCTCATGCTGTGATTTTGCTTTCCTGATTAAAAAATGAAGCAAATCTAAAAAAAAACCAGTTCACACGTATTTCTTTGGATGGCATTCCAAAGTGAAATGTTCTCAGATTCCAGTTTAGGACATTTTATCATGGCAAACCTTTTCAGCACCAAGTGTCGAAAAGGGAGTGAGCAAGCATGCGCGTGGCACCGAGTGCAATAAAGACAGATTTTCGTGAAGTGTGCATGCACTTGTCTGGGCCACAGTCAGGAGCAGGAGTTTCCCAGGGGGCATGCGCATGCCGAAAAATTTACTTCTGGGTTCTGGTCTGTACATGCATGCCAGCTGGCAAGTCTTCCGGTTACTGCCATGCATACGCACACGGCAATCAGCAGGTCAGCACACATGCTAACACTGGAAAACGGAAGATCAGCTCTTCCAGTTTCCGGCACTGCCACACAAACAAAGACCAGCTGATTGTTATGTGCGCAGCATGCCAGAAACCCGGAAGAGGAACGGACGATGCGTGTGCCAGGCAACATGGCTTTGCATGCCACTTCGGGGATGTGTATCATAGGTTCGCCATCACGGGTCTAGCCCATACACTGCAGGCGTTCCTTTACACAATGCCAGCTACTTTTCCTTCTGACTCTGTCTGTCTGTCTGTCTGTCTGTCTGTCTGTCTGTCTGTCTGTCTGTCTGTCTGTCTGTCTCGCTCTCTCTCTCTCTCTCTCACACACACACACACTGTTTCCCTTAGACCAGGGGTCTGCAAAGTCGGCTCTTTTAAGACTGGTGGACTTCAACTCCCAGAGTTCCCCAGCCAGCTATGCTGGCTGGGCAACTCTGGGAGTTGAAGTCCGCCAGTCTTAAAAGAGCCGACTTTGCAGGCCCCTGCCTTAGACCACAAGTTCTGGTAATAATATTATCAACTCCATCACTTCCCTAATTTTCTGCATGGAATAATCTCCAGATATAACCATCTTCCCCAATTGCAAAGGAAAAAGAGATATATTAAAAGACACTTTCCATAGGAATGTATGATTATCTCAACAAACAATCCAGCAGTCTTTTATTCATACTTCAAAGAAGAGAGAGGATTTATACAGTACAATCTGAATTCGCTGTTTGGCTTAGAAAGCCCTCAACCGATTCAGGCTAATACTTTTAGAAGTGGCTGTAATTTCCCTTGCACATCAGCTGCTTGGCTTTTCAAGCCTAATTGGATCTATAAATTACTGTTGTTTTTACTCAAGTATTAACCTCTGAAGATGCTAAGCATCTCTTTCATATAGCTCTATTCTGACCTCTTTCATTTATTTATTAACAGTAGGCCAAGAAATTAAATAAATATGATAGATACTGATAATTAAGGTGTTTTTTTTTTTAAATGATGTTAGTACTGGCAAGTTAAGCTGCTGCCAGTACTTTCATCATCAATGACTTTCTCTTAATGGAATTTTCTTTCTTCAGTCAAAACTCATTAAATAAGATTTTTTAAATTCCTTAATAGCAAGCTTGGCATCACTTATTTTTTTGCCCTTTTGAATCAACAAAGATATGTTATGCGTTTTGTTTACCATAAACTTCAAAGTGACCCCGAATGTAGGTATATAAGAAAAGAGGATTCAAATTCTTTATTATATGTTTGTTGTTTTTTTCCATAATCTCTAAGGGACCTTCCTGAGATCCAGCTCTCTTAAAATGTCTGAAATTTTGCATTGTAGATCTTTGGACAAAATCATAAAAGGAATCCAGATTAGAAACAGACCAATTTATGCTTTATTTCTTTTTCTTTTTTGCCAATTTTTTTTAACATACATATAATATAATGCAAAGTATACCATTACATCTTAACAAACATTTTTTGAATATTCAGTAATATATCAATTCCTCTTGCCATCAAGCCTCTTCAATTTTTATTTGCTCTTCTGCTTTCCATACGCCATATTATAGTCTATTTCATCTTCAACTCTCCTCCTCTCCCTCTCTCCTCCTCCCTACCTCCTTTCTTCCCTCTGCCATCTATCTCTTCTCTACTTCCCCTCTCCTCTCTTTCCACACCTTTTCTCTCTCCTACTCTTTCCCTCTTCTACTTCCCTCTCTCCTGACTGCTCTCTCTCTCTTTCCCTCTCTTTCTCTCCCTTCCATTCTTTATTTTACATGGTGTATTTCCACCTTTTAGCAAACCCCATTTAATATCAGTGGCATTAATAATTATATTCCAAAAGGGAAAAAAAACTATTTTCTGTATTACTAGTTTTTCTTTTAAAGATATAACTTTATACGAATTCCATTTGTTTCCTCCCCCCCACAACCCAACCTCTTTTTTGGCCGAAGTGCAAGACGGATTCTAATTTCCAGCTATCCTCATGATACTGTTACACAGTTATACATCATTAAGCACCCATATGTTTGGTCTCATATTGTAACTGAAATGGAAGTAGTCATAACTAACTTTCCCTGCTCATTTCAATGGAATTACAGTGTGACTGAATCTGAGACCAATCTAGGACATTGTTGTGACACAGTATGTACTCCCCAGGCACCTTCAACATTTCCAAACACGGAATGTCCTTTTAATTATGAATCACAGCAAGTTTGGGAATTACAGGTTTACCAGAAACAAACAAACTCACAGGGATTGTGTGGGATTTAATTTTTTTTTTTGAGAGAGAGAAACACAGCAACCCTTAGCTAGTAGTTTGCACGTTGTCTTAGTAGTTTGCACACTGAGTATCACTGTTTTCCACAAAATTTATATAAATGTATATATTAAATGTTCTTCAGCATCCCTATGAATTCATTGCAGTGCCGTGTGATACTCAGTGCACAGTTTTGGAATTGTGGGCTTAGAAGTCCTTTCAGTAGCAATTGCTATATTTTTGTATATTGTTATTATGGAATCATAAAACTTTGTTCATCTACAAACATAAATTATAATGAATTCTTCTTTCTCTGTGTGGAACTTTTAATCACAAAACTGGAATATTAGTAGAAAATTACAGAATGAAGTAATATATTGACAGATCCAAGAGCACATAAACCTATTTTTCCTCTGGATTATAGGTTTAATGAAATGACATTGTTGGTTTCATTGCATAGAGAAATGCTTTGTTACCACTCTGATTATTGAGCCAGTTTGCCTGACACTATTGTAATAGCTCATGATTCAAGTTATTTTTTTTTCTGTTCTAAAGATAACCCAACTTTATATTTGCTGTATATTATTTACTCCCTGATTCAAATTTCTATTGTTTGTTGGTCAGGTAAAAGAGATAACACAAATGTTTTTGTAAATCTTGACTTTACCAGTAAAATGTGTTTAGAACTTGACAACACTGAATCAAAGAGCAGTGAATATTAAATAAGGCAATTTACAATTAGTTTGCCTTTCAAAGCTCTACTGCTTGAGTGGCATCCAACTGCAGCAGTCCTATCCACGCTAAGCCTTTTTAATAGCATTAGCACTTAGACTTACATATCACTTTGCAGTGCTCTTCAGCCCTCTCTAAGTGGTATACAGAGTCAGTATATTACCCCCAACAATCTGGGTTCTCATTTTACCAGAAGGATGGAAGGCTGAGTCAACCTTGAGCCTGGTGAGATTTGAACTGCCAAATTGCAGGCAGCCAGCAATCAGAAGAAATAGCCTGCAATATTGCACTCTAACCACTGCAGCATCACAGCTCATATAGGAGTTTAAAAAGACTAGCCTGGAAAATCAGGCTCATCTACCTGAAAAACTAGGAGGAGAACTTAAACAGGTAGCTAGGGTGCTGGGTGTACAGGTGAATTTAATATAAAGGATAATGAGAAACAGCAAGCACAAGGTGCATGGTCAACCAACCATTTAGGAAGAATCAAATATTTCTGTCTCTTCGGTGTTGAGTAGCGAAAGCATGTGGCTGGAGAAAAGAATGGTGGCATTTTCTTTGGTTCAGTTGGATTGCTATCCTCAGCATGGCAGATATCCCACTGTAAGGATGGAAGAAAGACTGAATTTCAGTTCAGTTAGGTTTTGTGCAGTAGAATAAGGATACCATTTTGTTATTGGAGAAATATGAGAAAGAGGCCAATATCAAGAAGCTCTTTCCTCCGGCCAGAAACTTTTTATTTCATGTAGATATGAAGATGGCAAGGCGGTTCAATTAAGATGGCAAGGTGGTTCAATTGCACTTATTTAATTCAATTCAGACACCAACCCATTCCAATGGACTCTAAGCAGTTCACAGATAATAACTTATGGAATGTAGGTTCATAAAGTAGGTGATTGTCTTGGTTGCAAGGTAATACATTGTGTTAGACCAGTGATGATTAACCTTTATGTCCTCGCGTGCCAAAATCGTGCTCAATCCATGCATGTGCATGATCCCCCGCGCCCCGTTTTAAACGTAGCAAGCCTCCCCGAAGCCTCTTGAAACAAAAAATGGGCTGCAAGGGGCACGCACCATACCCCTGCACTCCCACCTATCCTCTGCGCATGCATCCTTTCCACCTGCCCCCTCGCTTGCATGCATGTCTCCCACTTGCGTGGTAGAGACCTGAAAGTCAGCTGGCCGGCGGGAGGCGTGCATGCATGCGTGGAGGAGCTAAGCTGGGTGGTGGCTTGCATGCCTGCAGAGAAGACTCCACATGCCACCTATGGCACCTGTAGCACACGTGGCACCTGTGGCACACGTGCCATAGGTTCACCATCACAGTGTTAGACAAGCAGTTCCACTTTTAGCAAGATGGTTGCCCACCAGAAAGAAGAATAGCAGCTGTAAGTACTTAGTCTGCCATTACTATGTTGAACATCACTACCAAGTCACTATCTGTTTCCCCTCCCACTGAGCAAGGGACAAAGGGCAAGTGCAAGGGAAGAGTCTTACCAGCAAAAACCTGGTGGCCCCAAAATGGGGCTCTAATATAATATTGGGCTCTAATATAATATTGTTGAGTGCCTGAAGCAGTCTGCAATAACAAAGAAGACAGTGAGGCAACGTATTTTGTTTTTAAGACAACCAGTTCCTAGTTTTAAATCATGCTAAATTGATTGCATGAGCTGGAGAAAGCCATGAACTCTGGTATTTCCTCTGCCATGTCAAAAGCGGAGGCCAGTTCTGCTAAAGATATGGGAAGAAACCAAGGATGGATAAAGGCTTCAGTCAGGGGTTAAATCTACTTATCTTTACTACTGGTTCGCAAATGTGAGCGCACATGCGCAGAGCGTCAAAAATGGACGTGATGACATCCAGGTGGGTGGGCGGAACCTGCTATCGAGCATGCCTGGAAAGGTAAGAAGAACAGTGGGGGCACGGGGTGGGAGAAATCTGCTGTACCACACGATTTAGATTAGCTAGAAAGCAGGGAATCTTGCTTTCTAGCTAATATAAACTGCTCGTCACCGCTGATTGTCGGAAATATCGGTTCACCCAAACCGATAGCATTTTTTTACTACAGGTTTGGGCATACCAGTAGGGTTTTTTTTAGTACCAGTTTGGGCAAACCAGTCCAAACTGGTAGCATTTCACCCCTGGCTTCAGTACATTTGGAAGAACAGAGCCATATGGCAATGGAAATACAAGTACATTTGTAATAACTGTACAAGTAAGGAACATTGAATTAAGGTGACACTGCAAAGGGAAGTACAAGGAAGATTATGCAAAGATTATGACTGCAGAGAAAAATCAAGATAAAGTTAGTCAAGTGGAAATTATGGTCACTATATACAGAAACCTGTACAGAGCAGAAATAAACTTTGCATACCTGTTTGCATTTCATTTTGGCATAAGCATCCTCTGGCAGCATCTTTCTGTTGTGTTCCTGTGATGTTTTTCAAACTCATCCTTAGCCCATGTCCTTAGCTACGCCCATGTAACTAGTTTGTGTTTTCCTCCTTTAACACACCACCCCAGGCAGCCTCAAGATATGTAGCATTGTTTACGTTTTGTCGCCTATTCCCTTGTGGGAAAGTCAGATGACGGCAGAAACAGAAGCAGCAGTTCAATAATTGGCAATGGAGGCAGCAAATTTCCTGTTGATATAATATTCTACTGATTCAAGGAAGGGTGGGTAGTATTCAATTTACCAGAGAGCCTAGAAAAGCAGATGGGTTTTTCTATTTTTTTTCATACGTGCCTGAAAAAAGAAATAGAAAAAATGTTGCATGCCTTTTTAATGCCTTCTAAACATTCCTTTTCTTCTCCTGATTTTTACATACGAATGTCTTAACATAACAGGCAGAAGCGGATTCTTGTTATTTTCCTTTATTTATTAACTTCCAACCTGAATACCTATAGTATTAACTGTTCTGACATATAAAGGCTCAATTATTGATAAACATTCCCAGAAGGAACTTAGATCGTTAGGCTAGACTTGAGAATGAATTAGTATAGTATGCCATCTCCATTGACCTGCCAGTGGAATGCCTATTTAGTGCCTTGATTTCCAATATATTCAAAAAATAAATATGACTTGATCTCTTATTCTGTATTTATCTCTCCATGCGTAAACAGAATGCATTTAGTTTGTACAACAGTAGTAAGTTCTTATTTTCATTCTCAGGGCCATGAATAGAAAACTTGGAACAGGAAACAAAAAGGCAGCTCATATATTTAATAAAGTGATCTCATGTTTATATAGTAGTAAGGATAAGTTCAGAGTAATATATACAGGGGGTAGAAGAAGCCCAAGTCATACAACTGTTGAATGGTACATGTGAAGTTAAAGATGTAAGCATTCTTCTTCTGTCAACAGCACTCCATTTAAAGATTGTCAACATGGTTGCCTGCTAAATTTATTTGGCTAACTGTACCTCTAACAGAAGGGATGCAGTGGCTCAGTTGCTAAGACGTCAGTTTGTTGATCAGAAAGGTTGGCAGTTTGGCGGTTTGAATCCCAAGAGCCGCATAATGGAGTGAGCTCCCATTACTTGTCCCAGCTTCTGCCAACCTAGCAGTTTGAAAGCATGTAAAAAATGCAAGTAGAAAACTAAGGACCACCTTTGGTGGGAAAGTTACAGAGTTCCATGCGCCTTTGGCATTTAGTCATGCCAGCCAGCTGACCACAGAGACGTCTTCGGACAGCGCTGGCTCTTCGGCTTTGAAACATAGATGAGCACTACCCCTTAGAGTCAAGAACGACGACCACATATGTGCAAGGGGAACCTTTACCTTTACCCCTAACACTGTCATTATTTACAGCTCAGAGTTCTACCAAAAATCAGAGTGTTATTTGAGCTTCACAATACTACAAAAGGTATTGAAATATAGCTTTGCTGTTCAACAATAAGGTTAGATCCACAGCAGGAATATTTGTCACAACAAGTTTCCTCATAAAATACAGACATTTTGTGGATTCCATGTCATTGGAGATAGAACTTTCTCCCACCTTAGGACCTTCATCATTGTGGAATAAAATAACAGTTGACAGTTCAACCATCAGAAATTTGTTAGTCCATGACCATATTATATTTTATCCATCCTAAACTGTCAACCCACCAAAAGGCAGGTTTTTCTTGTAACATGGATCAAGGTCAGAGAAGACCATCCAGTGATTCTTATGGGTGGGGAAGTCCTGAGCCAGCTCATCTAAGATGACCTGTAATGAATATATTCTCAGAATTTGCTCCCTTTCCAATTCTGTTTTGGTAATGTTCCAACAACTGAGGTTATATAACAGTAAGAAGCTCCTATACAGGTAGTCCTCAATTTAGGACCACAGTTGACCCGCACATTTCTGTTGCCAAGTGAGACTTTTGTTTTTCCCCATTTTAAGACCTTTCTTCCCACTGTTGCTAAATGAATCACCACCATTGTTAAGCTAGTAACGTGGGTGTTAAGTGAATCTGGCTTCCCCATTGATTTTGCTTCTCTGAAGGTCACAAAAGGTGATCACATGACCTCAGGACACCACAACAGTCACAAATAGGAATCAGCTGCCAAGCCATGAGGATGCTACAACAGTTATAAGTGTGACAACTGATCATAATTCCCTTGTTTCAGTGCTTTTGTCACGTTGAACGGTCCCTAAATGATTTTTTGTAAGTCAAAGACTACCTGTGTCTCATTATTTACTCTCCACAAAGTAAATTGCTCCCTCATGACCAAAGTGTTGCTGTCCAATTGTGAAACTGTTAGGGACTTCAGACAATGGCATTGTGTAGAGTAATGGCTCATAATCTTGAGTCTCTGGACATTGCTTCCAACCTCTTCCAACATTGCTTCCTCTGGACATTGCTGACAACCACTAATAAAAGTGTGATGGAGCCCAGTATTATTTAGGATTAAGTAAAAACTGGTGGAAGATAATATTTTAGCTCAGAGTTGGACTGTGGGGATCTTAGTGCTCTCTGAGCTTGGTTGTTTTCTTGCAGATGTTTTATTACCAAACTAGGAAACATCATCCTGGTTACTTGCAGGACTGCCTTCTACCGCATACCTCCACTCGACCTGTCCGCTCCCACAGGGAGGGCCTCCTTAGGGTGCCGTCCGCTGGACAATGCCGGCTGGTGACGCCCAGGGGAAGAGCCTTCTCTGTGGCAGGTCCCGCCCTTTGGAATGACCTCCCCCCAGACCTCCGGACTATCACCGACCTTCGCCTCTTCCGCCGGACTTTAAAAACCTATTTTTTCCGTATGGCCGGCCTGGCATAGCTGCTACAACCATATTTTATTAGATTTGGGTTTTAAATTGATTGTCTCTTTTTAGCACTGGTTAAATTGTTTAATAGTAGTTTTAAATTTTGTAGAATTTGTACTATTTGTATTGTTGGTTTTTAAGTCCCTGTGCGCCGCCCTGAGTCCCTCTTTTGGGAGATAGGGCGGGATAGAAATCTAATAAATGAAAATGAAATGAAAAATGAATCATCCATGCTAGAATTAAAAACTCCCAAGGGAGAACATTCACGTGAGGGGAAATAAAAATGGCCATTTAGATGTCCAGCAGATAACGGTCAAACAGGTCTCCACTTCAAAATCCTAGCTCCACAACCCTCCCATGGACCTAGGTTTTCCCCCCTGCTCATGTGGTCCATCTGTTGCAGGGGTGGGTTCCTGCCAGTTCTAAGCTCTTCTATAGAAAAGGTTCCAAAAACCTACAATGCCGTTTAGAACCGGTTCCAGCTCTCCCCCCCCCCCCCCCGTCCATACATAATCAGGATGAAGAGCGAGAGGAGGAATTCTGGGAGTTGAAGTCCACAAGTATTAAAGCTGTCAAGTTTGAACATCCCTGGGGTTTTTTTTCCCTAAAGGGTTAGGGGTGCAAGGGTCTTGTAACTTGACATCTTTAAGACTTGCGTGCTTCAAATGCCAGAGTTTCTGAGCCAACATTTTAGTTGCTAAGTAAGAGTGTTGTTAAGTGAGTTTCACCACATTTTGCAAGTTGGCCACACCCATCCAGTCACATAACTGCCAAGCCACTCCCACCTGGTCACATGGCTGGCAAGCCACTCCCACAAAGCAGACCACACCTACAGAAGAGGTTCTAAAATTTTTTGAAACACACCACTGATCTGTTGCTATAGCCTCAGCCTTCTCTCCTGGCATATGGCTGCCAAAACTACACCTTAAGTGAACCCATTGTCCCTGCCACAATTGTATTCCACAAATTCTGTGTTAACATGCACATTTCATATAATAATTTAATCCTGGGATACAAAACAAATCTGCAACTTTATGTACTTGAATACCAAAAGGTTTCGGCCCAGGAAAGTTATGCACATCTTCTCCACCTCCTGTCCTATTGTTGATAACATGGTCTTCTTCATTTAGATGGGAAGTAGCGGACAATGCAAAAGGGAAATAAATGCTTTATCACTTCCATTGGAAGGATGGATTACTGTACACATATTAAGCATTTATTCAGTGTAATGATGGATAGCTTAAGTCCCATCAGCTTGTCAGTGAAGCAAGTCAAAACAGACTCTTTCATTTAGTATTTGAGGGTAGTGGAAATCCCTCTGGAAACACACTCTGCTAGAGAAAAGTTCCCTGAGGATGGGCTCCAGCATGAGGTTTAAATCTCGGAAGATTAAACCTCTGCTCCCAGAGGTGCTGGGTGGGGGGAGGAATGGGATCTGGACATACTGTGCGGGCTGCAGGAAAGCCAAGAGTTGGTGGGCAGGTGACTGTGGCAGGTGACCGCTTGCCTTTGTGTGGTGGCACCAGCAGCAGGTGGGGGCAGAGGCACAGGATGGGAGTGGGGGAAAGCGAGTGATCCCAATGCAAGCCAACAGATGCGAAGACGAGCCTCCCATGGCTGCCCGCCAGAGATATTGGTGACATCTTCATTGTTGTTTGTATTAGGTATGGAATCTCAAAGTGATACTTCATATATAAAAATTAGGCCTATCTTTACACATTAATTGGCCGTTTTGAATGAAACCTGCTTGCACATAACTGGCACAGATGCATTCTCTATCATTATCCTCTCCTTGGATAAATCCATCACCCCATTCGTATATTCTCTGTCCCTTCTTGATTGTGTGAATATGCATGTGTTTTTTTCTCAGAGGTAAGTGATATTAAGAACAGCCTTGGGCCTCTAACTATTGTATAGGCAAGAATGCTATTGTAATTGAAATAAAAATCATGATTGATGGGAGAAAACCAACCTTATGGGGCATGTTTGCATGACTTGCCTGACCTGCTTATCCTCTTGTTCTATCAGTTGACTCGCTGCCAGGCACTGGGAGTACACAATGCAAGATGAATTGACCTACTATACATTGGCTATTTTCCCAGTCCTCCTGATTACCACAGAGAGGAGAGTGAAAGGCTGCCTTTCCTGTCTTTTGAAAGGAGGATAGGAAGGAAAAAATGGAAAAACACACCGTGATGAAATTAGCTTAGCACTACTTTAGATAGAGCTGGAGAGAGGCTCCCTCTTCCTCATGCTGTTTTCACCCTTTCATATCCCTGAGTGACCACTGGAGGGTGAAAAATGGAAAGGAAAGCAGGATGGGATTTCTAGGGAAGATATTTTTTTGCACGTCTCAGAACTCAGAAACATCAACCTTGAAGTTAATTATGTCCTAGTTGATTAGGGAGGGATAATTAATGGGTTAGGGTGTTTTCAAAACATATTAACTTTCTCTTTGGAAAAAAAAAGAGGGGCATGGAGATTTTTTTTCAGTTGAAGCTGAATTCCTCTAGGCTTATGCAGAAACTATTTCACTTTGCAAAGATTGATCTTACATGTCGAAAATGTAAACACATTGTAGAGGGTGCAGCCTCTGAAGATTAAAAAAAAACCCCAATAGAAGAAAACAGAGGAGCATTGGGCATGCAGCTCATTATTCCAAATGGCAATTTTGAATTCTTTCCTATGCTTAGATTGTAAATCGAAATACTTCTGTGATTTTGGAGACTTTGCTTGCCAATTGTGGTTAATAGCTTGGGCGGTACATACACAGTGAGTAACTTTACTGGCAATGGGAAAACCTTGAAAGATAAATCTTATGCTTATTAAATTCCTTTCCATTCCCACATGATTATAAGGTTTCAGCTTTTAAACTTTTTAAAGAACTTGCCACAAATGAGCATTGTTCGAATCTTTGTCTACCATTCTATGAATGATTGAATAGCACACAGCATCCTTTCTGGTCCTTGTACATGTTGTTGTACAAGATGCAGGCTGTTGTGTTATTTCAGTCTTGCTTATGTCATTTCCCATGCCAGTAGACAATAAAAGTGTTAGCTAACTAATCTTATAATTGCTTTTGCAGGCAGAAGCTCTCATTAAGGCCAACAGTGGAATTTGATTTTGCATTAACAGAACAATCAAATATCCCAAGACTCTAGAGACCAGTTTTACAGACACATATAGCAAAGTTTTGTGCTTTCACACTCTCTCTATGCCAATCATTTAAATTGCCAAAGGAGATAAAGAATGCTCTAGCTGGTTCTGAATAAATGGGGCATAATATTATTTGCTTTGTAGAACACCATGGCAACAACTGTTTTAAAAGTCGGTATATATTTAAATACATAAATAGTTCTATTCAATTGTTTAACAAATCTGCATATTGAGAGGAAAGAGGGATATTTATCCTTTGAATCCCAAGTTTCCTAGGTTGGCAGTGTAAGATTGCAAGAAAATTGTAAATTGAATGCTTTACATAGATCTTCCTACCTTGGGGAGCACTGACTGTGTGGAGTTTCCCATTGTGTGCAGTAGTTGTAACTATGTTTTGTTTCCCTCAAGATCTTCCTTGTCAACATGGAGAGTCTAGGGATACAGTAGGCAAGACTCAAGTATATACAGTATTTTGGCTTTCTTTTCCATTTCCCCCTTAAAGAAAGAGAAAACAATTATTTAATCTGGTGATGATGACAACTTAAATGATCACATGTGTTATAATCAGTGCACAAACTGATTTGAGATACTTCCACGTTGGTCTTGCTAGGAACTTGGTAATGTGTAATACAGGGACTTGAATTCAAAGATAACCAACCAATTATGGCCTCAGGATCTAGAATGATGTCAGCAGGTAGCTGTTCTTTAAAATAGTCACAGTAAGAACTGAATGAGATCAAGAAAGAAAAGAATAAACATTTACTCCAGTAGTTCAGCACTGCTGCTGGTGGATAGCATTGCTGAAGGGAGCTGGCCAGCTCAGTCACTGAATCAATGCATGATAAACGATAAAATGCGACTTGTGTTTCTTGATAAAAAAAATACTGGACAGAATTGCTTACATTCAATTCATATGGATTTGTTTACTTAGAAATTGTGCCAGTGTGTAGAAATCCTCTAAGTCTAACTAAAGAGTATTTGGAGTTGCAAATGTCCATCTAACAATGTCTGTGAATATAAAGTTTATTTAAGGAACACCCTAGATACTTGACCCAAAGATGCTTTTTCAGGAGGCAACTGGACTTTCTTGTTTTTTATTTGAAGACATTTTGCTTCTCATCCAAGAAGCTTCTTCAGCTCTGACAGATAGTGAGGAATGGAAGGGTTTATATTCCTTGCAGACAGGTGGTCATTTGCATCCTTTAGAGGGTGGTTGAAGCACTTGGATGTTTATCTGTGTCTTCAGGATCACCTGAGTAGTGCTGCTGGTTCCTGTAGTCTGCAATTTTTTCCCCTCTGGAAATTCATTCCTACTCCCACACCATTCAAGGGGTGTTCATCCCAACTTGTATAGCTAAAAGTCTGTAGAGATTCTCAGTCATCCAGGTCATGGTTGTCCCAAAGGTGCTTTTTCAGGATGCAAATTGATTTTCTTGTTTTTCATTGAAGATGTTTTGCTTCTCATCCAAGAAGCTTCTTCAGCTCTGACAGGATAGTGGGAAATGGAAGGATTTATATTTCATAATTATATTCCATAATTAGTTATTCCTTAATTATAGGGTTTTCTCCCTGTACATTAGCTGTCTTACCATTTTTTGTGGCGGTGTGGTTTCCTTTGTGGTAGCTCTTTTACCAGGGTATTATTATTGATTTCTGCTTGATTGTCTAGCATTTTTCTCCACTAGTGTGAGTGTTGGCTGTTGGAGAGGATGTCTTCTGGAGTTTGTTTTTTGTCCCTTTCTGGTTTCATTTATTCTGTCTATTGAATAGTCTGTAAATGTAGTCTATCTTTATTGATGGTTGATTTGTCTGAATGCCAAGCTTTTGATGTATGGCAGTGTTGTCCTTTTCATAGCTTGTGTTAGTTGTGCTGTGGTGCAACTGAGTGGTCAGGTACTTTTTGATGAAGCTGCATCTATATCAATTTTGTTGGAAGACGTTGCGTATGCAGTTGGTTTCCTTTTTCTGGAGCTCTGAGTTGCTGCCATGCAATTGTACTCATCTGAGTAATGTTCTTACAAACATCCTTTTGTGGAGATTGGGTTTTTAATTGATAATGGACTGCTAAGTGGGGGTGGTTTTTCAATAGATTTTCTACCATTTCCTCTGCTGACGAAGATAATCCGGGAAGGATGGTGTGTTGTTATTTTCTTCTTTCCTTGTGAATTTTATTACTTTGAAGAAGTTGATTGCTTTTGTGTCTTTGCTCACTGTTTCTTTTTTATTATGAAAAAAATGTTCTTTACACATCAGACACATACTTTTGGTTGCATCTGTGGGAATGCTATAGTTTCTACATGGTGCATTGCAATCTCTGTTGTGAATCCTGAGAGTGGTGATCCCATGAACGTTCCTCTGATTTTTTTGGTATATTTGTTCAGCAAATTGAAAGTACCGTATTTTTCAGAGTATAAGACACACCAGAATATAAGATGCACCAAGGTTTTGAAGAGGCAATTTTTTTTATTAAAAAAAAGGTTTTGCACTCTGCAGACCTCCCACTCTGCAGACCTCCCAAAAATGGCCCGTTTTTAAAAAAAGGCATGTTTTGTCAAAAAAATTGCATGCATAACCTTTATGAGGTTTATAGAGTGCTCGGGGGGGGGGGGGAAATTGAGCAGAAAGCAGCCCTTTTTCACTCGTTTCTGCCCTCCCCAGCCCCCAGGAGCACTCTGAAAGCCTCCTACAGGCTCTGCACAGCCATTTTGGTAAATGGGGCAGGGGTTTCGGGAGGCAAAAATGCTGTATTCAGTGCATAAGATGCACCCAGATTTTCAGCCTCTTTTTTTGAGGGAAAAAGGTGCATCTTATACTCCAAAAATACGGTAGATAGTGAGGCAGAGTTGCTGAGGTCCATGATTGGGGATATTTCAATCTTAGTGTATCTGGCTAGATTGGGGGTATCATGCAACATTGGTGGTATATATGGTTATAAGTCACAAGATAGTGACTTATGGTGATGGTGAGAAGACGATCTCCCTTTGCAAAATATTTGAAGTCTGCTGTGACCAGCATTGCTAAATATTGGAAAATTAGTTCCTTCCATTTTGAGCAAGGAGCAGTAAATCTAGAATATCAACTCTGATATTTTCTTGAAGTTATTTAAAATACAATGATCCACCCCGAAAGATAAATTTCTTCCGGAAATCCAAGGGAAAATCCCAGGTCTTCCCACATAAATTATATGATCCTATCAACTTTGTATTATTGACCATAAGTATCTCAAAATGTAGTGTAGCTCATGGTCTCCTGACCACTTCCCCTGTAATTTCATGACATTTCATGACATATCTGTAAAAAGAACTAAGTAAATAAATTTGGGGATGGATGGTGTCAAATAAAAAATAAGTTCTGAACATGCTAAAGAAAAAGTGTGAAATATGCACATAAATAGCTGTCTGTGCAATGGTGCACGTTATTTCACCATGTAGAAAAACATAGGTAACCTGTAAGTATAACATTGCTTATGGTGCTGCAATTGCATTTCAGTGTAGAAAAAAGTGCAAACATTAAGAGGGAAATAACAAAAGAATATTTGACAAGTCTGTATTAACATAGAGGTGTCTAATGCATATTTCTTTTGTTTAGCTTATTGAAACCTCTATGTGGCAAATTCTATCCTTTTCTAAATGCATTATTCCCATCCATCTCCTATCCCAGGAGTCTGCAAAGTCGGCTCTTTTAAGACTGGTGGACTTCAACTCCCAGAGTTCCCCAGCCAGCATAGCTGGCTGGGGAATTCTGGGAGTTGAAGTCCACCAGTCTTAAAAGAGCTGACTTTGCAGATCTCTGTCCTATCCAATTACACTGAATAGACCTACAGGTCATCATACATGATGTAAACGGAAACAAAATTCAAAACCTATCTAGACCCGCGCCAGTCCGGCTTCCGGCCCGGTCACAGTACCGAGACGGCATTGGTCGCGTTGGTGGATGATCTCTGGAGGGCTCGGGATAGAGGTTGCTCCTCTATCCTGGTCCTGTTAGATCTCTCAGCGGCTTTTGATACCATCGACCATGGTATCTTATTGCACCGATTGGGGGGGTTGGGGCTGAGAGGCACCGTTTTACGGTGGTTCTCATCCTACCTCTCTGGTCGGTCGCAATGGGTGTTGGCAGGAGGGCAGAGGTCGGCCCCGAGGCCCCTCACATGTGGGGTTCCTCAGGGGTCGGTCCTCTTGCCACTTCTGTTCAACACCTACATGAAGCCACTGGGCGAGATCATCCGTGGTTTTGGGGTGGAGTACCATCTGTACGCTGATGATACTCAGCTGTACATATCCACCCCAAACCACCCCAACGATGCCGTCGAGGTGCTGTCCCGGTGTCTGGAGGCCGTACGGGTCTGGATGGGTAGTAACAAACTCAGGCTCAACCCGTCCAAGACCGAGTGGCTGTGGTTTCCGGCACCCCGGTTTAGCCAGATAAATCTAACACTGGCCATTGGGGGCGAACATCTTGCCCCCGTGGAGAGGGCGCGCAACTTGGGCGTCCTTCTGGATTCCCGGCTGTCCATGGAGGACCATGTGGCGGCCGTGGCCAGGGGGGCGTTCTATCAGGTTCGCCTGATACGCCAGTTGCGCCCCTTACTAGACCGGGGGGCCCTTCGCACAGTCACTCAAGCGCTCGTGACATCTCGGCCGGATTACTGTAACGCTCTCTACATGGGGTTCCTCTTGAGTTGCACTCGAAAGCTGCAGTTAGTGCAGAATGCGGCCGCACGGGTGGTTATGGGTGCCTCAAGGCAAGCCCACGTAACACCTCTCCTGCGCGAGCTGCACTGGCTGCCTGTGGCCTTTCGAGTGCGCTTCAAGGTGTTGACCACCATCTTTAAATCGCTCCATGGCTCGGGGCCTAGCTATATACGAGACCGCCTCCTGCCCCATACATCCCTTCGTCCGGTCCGCTCCCACAGAGCGGGCCTACTCCGGGTGCCGTCGGCTGGGCAATGCCGGCTGGTGACACCCAGGGGAAGAGCCTTCTCTGTGGCGGGCCCGGCCCTCTGGAACGACCTACCCCCCGACCTTCGCACTACCTCGGACCTCCGCCTCTTCCGCCAACGTCTTAAGACGTACTTATTCCAACAAGCCGGCCTAGGATAGCCCCCCGCGTCTGACTTTTAAATATAAATTATAATTTGGTTACGGTTTTAATAATGGGTTTTAGCACGGGTGAATTAATTTAATATATTTTTAATTGATGTATATTGTATTTATGGTTTTATATAATGCCTGTGCACCGCCCTGGGTCCTAACAAGGAGAAGGGCGGGGTATAAATTTAATAAAATAAAATAAATAAATAAAATAAAACAAAGAAGGGGAAAAAGAGAATGGAATTGAGATCCTAGGTCAGTGATGGCTAATCTTTTTGTTGAGGCATGCCAATAGCAGGGGAAGCGTTTGGGGGGGGGAGGAGGGAATGTCGTGCGTGCACGTGCCCACACCAATTTATTTTTTATTTTTTATTTTTCCAATTTATACCCCGCCCGTCTCCTAGAAAAGGACCCAGGGCGGCGCACAGGCAATTTAAAACAGTACATACATATAAATACTCATATTAAAAAACTATTAAATAATGATCCCGTGCTAAAACCCATTTTAAAACCTCTAATTAAAATTTACAGTATTAAAACTCAGTGACGGGGGTTATACTAGGCCGGCTTGTTGGAACAGCAGCATTTTAAGGCGCTGGCAGAACAGGCGGAGGTCTGAGATGGTGCGTAGTTCGGGGGCAGGTCGTTCCAGAGGGTAGGGCCCGCCATAGAGAAGGCTCTTCCCCTGGATGTCGCCAACCGGCATTGCCCGGCCGACGGCACCCGGAGAAGGCCCTCTCTGTGGGAGCGGATCGGTCGAAGGGATGTATGGGGCAGGAGGCGGTCTCGTATGTAGCTAGGTCCCGAGCCATGGAGCGCTTTAAAGATGGTCGTCAACACCTTGAAGCGCACCCAAAAGGCCACAGGTAGCCAGTGCAGCTCGCGCAGGATCGGTGTTATGTGGGATTGCCTTGTGGCTCCCGTAATCACCCGCGCGGCTGCATTCTGGATTAACTGCAACCTTCGAGTGCACCTCAAGGAGAGCCCCATGTAGAGAGCGTTACAGTAGTCCAGCCGGGACATCACGAGTGCTTGAGTTAATGAATTAATGCAATGAGCTCCCTGTTAGGGAAATCCCCGTTAGGAGACTGAAAGTGCATAGTGAAACATAGTGAGAGAGATGTTGCTGACCACCCACACGAGCAGTCACAGACACTGAATTGTAAAACAAAGAGTCTTTTCCTCTCGTAGATAAATAAAGTGATAGTAACAAGTGAGGGATAGTCCTGAATCATATATACAGTCTAGTACTCAAAGTTGGCTAACAGTTGCACAACTCACAATTATCCACACTGATCAACACCCGACATACACAACAGTCATTATCCAAGGATCAGCAACCAACAGTGATTCTGGCTCCCTCTTATGGCCGATTGAGGAAAACTGCAGCCAATTACATTTTACTGCAGTAGTTAAAGTTACAGATACAGTATTGCAATCATGGTTTATATATTGCCAACCCAACATCAGGATTATATTCCTAACACTCCCCCCATGCATGCATGCACAACCCTCCCCTCCACTTGTGCAGGCTTCACTGAAGCCTCTGGACTTCCGGGAGGAGCGTTGGGCCATTTCCCCCCCTCTATAGGCTTCAGGAAAGCCTCTGAATCCTGGGTAGGACGAAAAATGGTCTAATGGACAACCTGGAAGTTCGTTCTCGAACTTCCGTTGTGCCCGGTTGGGCCATTTTTTTGCCCCACCAGGCTTCAGGGAAACCTCCTGATGGTCCAAAGTGCCTCCCAGAATTTCAGAGGCTTCAGTGAGGCCTGCACACATGCATTTTTTCTCCCTCCAGAGGGTGAAAAACAGCTGAAAATCAAGGCCAAAAATCAGCTTGCCAGTGTGCACATGTGTGCCATAGGTTTGCCATCCCGGTCCTAGGTTGAATTTAAGGAGCACTTGATCATCAAGGATAGTATTTCATTACGATCCTTTCCACTCAAAAATTTAAGCCCCTCAAGGGCTTAAATAATTTTCAATAAATAATTCTCTTTTAAAAAATTTAATTCTTTCTGTTATGATTGCGGCCCAGAAGGCCTTTCTGCCAGAATAACTGATTAAATAGATGGGCCACTGCTTCCCTTCTCTTCCATGCAGAATCGCAGAAGGATCTTGCACTGGCTCAAAGGACTGCCTCATTAAAAGATTTGCTCAGGCCTCATAATGCTCCATATACAGTAGTTGGTAACTAATAGCCATTAGCCTCGAGAATTTGTCTGATCTCTTTTCAAGGCCTTCTAATTGGCCCTCCACCAGTGCTGTCATTTGCAGCAGCAAATTTCAGGTTTAAGCTGTACTGCAATGAAGTCCTTTCTTTCTGTTCATTTTATTTATTTATTACAGTCGCTTACCGCCCCATCCCTCTGCACAGTGGCTCTGTGATCCTCTACCTCTACTGATATCTCCTTTGCTGATTTTGGCTTCAGGAATTATTAGACTGTAGTTTCACTTACCCAGGTCCTCAGAATCTCCAAACTCCAGGCTTGGTCACGAAACAATATTTTAAAATATACAAAACCATTCACCCAAACACTAATTAAATAGCAGTGTTTTTGCTATCTTGTAATTTACCAATGAGGAAAGTGTGACCAGGGCTTCCCTCAGCATGGCGATCCTGTCAGCCTTGTCTCCTGGTTATTATTTGCTTTAAATAATATTGACACTTTTCTGTGTATGGCCTGATTTACTCTTCCAGACAACCTTATCGATTAGTTCTGTCAGATATTACTCCCGCTCCTCATCCTATCATGAGCTCTGGGGTGAGTATGCTTGTATGCTATGTTTTGCAACAACCATTTAAATCTGTAGCCCATTGATCTGGCATAGAAGTGGCTCTTGATGCAAAATATTTTGAGAAGAATAGCTCAGAATAGTGTATCCCAAAAACCGAGACGCTATTCTAAATGTACTGTATGGTTTCAGGTTAATTAAAATTCTTCATCTTTTACACATGGTTTGCAGCTGTGCGGAATTGTCTCCTTCTCACATTTTGCCTTCATCTCACTGTGGTTTTGCAGTGCCAGAAGCGGCTGTTGAAATTCTTTTGATGCATTGCTCATTCCCTTTCCTGCACTTGCAGCCAAAAAAAAAAAAAAAAAAATGCAAAATACATCTTTGTGATCCACCAGAATGGTATGAACAGGTAGCAGTTTGTAAAATCTGTGAAAGTTCAATTTAAAATACTTCTTGGCTCAGAGGTTGTGTACAATAAAGTATACATGTGAGGACCCTGCATATAGAAAGAAGCACTGATTATCTAAAAATGTGCATCATGATCAATTAATAGTTGAATTGATGCTCTAGTGCTAGTTGAATTGATAATAGTTGAATTGATGCTCTAGTACAGCTGTACTTTTGCACTTTTAATTCTGGGTAATGTTCCCAAACTAGTTTGCAACCTGCACACTCTGCCTCTAGGCAGGTTTCCATTCCTGAAGGTTTTGAAGAAGTGTTATGCTGTCCTTTGCCAACTGCATTTGCCACCTTTCGTTTTGTTGTGCCTCAGCAGGTGGCAGCATTTACCTGAACTTGACTGATCTTAGAAGCTAAGAAGGATTGTGCCTGGTTAGTACTTGGATGGGAGATTGCCTAAGAGTTCCAGGGCTTTTGGTAGTAGGGTTGGGAAATTAACAGAAACAAAAATTCCAGGAAGAAAGCCGGTACGGGCCACTTCGACAAGGCTACTATGAAACTGAATGAAATAATTTCACCTTTACTTTTACAACCTTTAATATCTGAACAAAGTGAAGAAAACATCTCATTTCAGCCTTGCAGTTTGAGACTGAATTCTTAGTGTTTAGTGAAGGTTAAGTCACAGGGCTCCAGACTTCATAACTTTTGTAATAAGAGGATAAAGAATGGACAGAATCGCCTTTGGATTCTTTGAAAAGTATGTGCAAGATTGCATTTGTGGATCCCAAAAGCAAAAGCCCAAGTCCTACGTCTCATTGTCCATCTGTCCATTGTCTCATTGTCCATCCACAGTGTCTTTGGGATAGCATGGACCATGCCAGCATTTATTCCTCAAACTTATATAGCTATTCACAACTCCGGGTAATTCACAGTTAAAACAAGATAAAAATGGGGAAACAATACAATGTGTTTAAACAATAGAAATGTAAAGTTATATTAAAAACAGTATCAGAAAATTTATAGCTGGGGTGAGGCATCCGTTCATGACAGTCTAGCCACTGAACAGGTTCTGTCACATTCCTTGGTCTCCAATGTTTGCCAAAACTATCAGAACATTGTTGTTGTTGTTCTTAGTTGCAAAGTTGTGTCCAACCCATCGCAACCCTATGGACAATGTTCCTTCAGGCCCCCCTGTCCTCTACCATCCTCTGGAGTCCATTGAAGCTCACACAAACTGCTTTGGTGACTCCATCCAGCCACCTCATTTTCTGTCATCCCTTTCTTCTTTTGCCCTCAGTCTTTCTCAGCATTAGGCTCTTCTCCAGGGAGTCCTTCCTTCTCATTAGGTGGCCAAAGTATTTGAGTTTCATCTTCAGGATCTGGCCTTCTAAAAAGCAGGCAGGGTTGATCTCTTCTAGGACTGACCAGTTTGATCACCTTGCAGTCTAAGGGACTTGCAGAGACTTTCTTCCCCATCAATTTGCCAGGAATTGAGAGGGCCAGATGCCATGATCGGAACATTGCTACATTGCTAAATCATGTTCCCATGCAAGAGGGAGGGAGATAAACTTTAAAAAGGATCAAACGTAGGGAATAATATGACGAGGGAAAAAGGACACTTATGAATGTGGTAGTCAGGATCAGAAAACCTGGGGAGTTGATTTGAATGATACATCTGAGGCATTTTTCATTCGTATGTTAAAATATTATTCTAAAGGAAATATACCTGAAAGTGTATCTGCATTTGAATATACAAAATAACAGTAACATTTTTCTACTAAATGCTGCAGAATGATCTCACATCTTTTTCTCAACACATAAATACTGTGGAATTGATACTCTTTTTGCATTTACTGGCTTTTGATGGAGAAATCGCTCCTTGACAGACAGGTCTGCTTGGATTTTTCATATTCCATCTACTATTGTACATAAATATTGAAAACAGATTTAAGGGGCAGTGATGTCCACAGTAGATGTCAGTGTTTCCCACTGTAGCCCTAAGTTGGAAGGTGGGACGCTTCAGTTTGAAGTGGCTTAAGGCAGGGGTCTCCAATCTTTGCAACTTTAAGTCAGGGGTCTCCAATCTTTGCAACTTTAAGTCTGAAGGACTTCAGCTCCCAGAATTCTCCAGCCAGCTTTGCTGGCTGGAGAAGTCTGGGAGCTAAAGTCCTTCAGACTTAAAGTTGCAAAGGTTGGAGACCCCTGGCTTAAGGGCTTCATTACGCAAAATCCTTGAAATTACTAGTCGCTCAATATGTCCCAAAGGTACTTTTTCAAAGACAACTGGACTTTCTTTGTTTTTCCTTGAAGACATTTCACTTCTTGCCCAAGAGGCTTTTTCAAATGTTTCTACACGAACTACAGGAGCCAGGAGCACTACTCAGGTCATCATGAGGACATAGATAAACCTCCAAGTACTTCCAACAACCCTCTAAAATAGGGGTAGTCAACCTTTCTATACCTACCACCTACTTTTGTATCTCTGTTAGTAGTAAAATTTTCTAACCACCCACCGGTTCCACAGTAATGGTGATTTATAAAGTAAAGTCAATTAAATTTTAAAAAAGGAAAATGCTTTAGTATGGGACAAAACCCCTACCGCCCACCATAAAAGCTGGAACGCCCACTAGTGGTCGGAAGGGACCAGGTTGACCACCACTGCTCTAAAAGAATGCAAATGACCAGCTGTCTGCCAGAAATATAAATCCTTCCATTCCCCACTATCATGTCAGACCTGAAGAAGCTTCTTGGATGAGAAGCGAAATGGCTTCAAAGAAAAAACAAGAAAGTCCAGTTGCCTCCTGAAAAAGCACCTTTGGGACAACCAAGATCTGGATGACTATGAATCTCTACAGACTTTAAAACCAGTGCATGAAAAAATTGTGTGATCTAAAACAGGAATTAGTGATTGGTATTATTTCAACGCAGCAAAAAAGAATCAATTAATGCCCTAATAAATATTAAATGTTTTATTGAATTGGTTTTTTACCTACCTATCTGATGATGATAGTAACAATACTATTGATAAAAAATTCCAGTAATAGCTTATTCTGTGATCCCTCAGTTATCCTCAGTTTAGCGCTTTCCAATAAGTTTGAAATTGACTGGGAAAGGATGAGATACAGGCAATGGTATTTTAGGAGTAATCTTCTAAAACAATAATTCAGTATTCAATCCCACAGTGCAATTACTCAGGAAGCAATAGCTGCTTCATAAATTTCCAATCTGCACACACGCAAACACACATGAATTCATTAGGGCAAAATTAATGACTTAAGGAAAATGAGCTGATTTTCTAAGGGGGGAAACAGTGATCACCTAAGACTAGTGTTTAATTCTTTTCTTCCATTTATTTTATTTTATTTTTATTTTATTACATTTATATCCCGCCCTTCTCCGCAGAGGACCCAGGGTGGCGCACAGGAGATTTAAAATATACAAAATAGAAAATAGATAAATAATTTAAAATACATATTAAATAATCCCAGTCCTATGCTAAAACCAATTATTAAAAACCCAATTTAAAACTTTTCTAAAAGTCCCCATGGGAGGTTAGGCTAGGCCGGCTTGATGAAAAAAGTATGTCTTTAGATATTGGCGGAAGAGGCGGAGGTCGGTGATGGTCCGGAGTTCAGGGGGTAGGTCGTTCCAAAGGGCAGGGCCCACCACAGAGAAGGCTCTTCCCCTGGGTGTCGCCAGTCGGCATTGTCCGGCCGACGGCACCCTGAGAAGGCCCTCTCTGTGGGAGCGGATCGGCCGAAGGGATTTATTGACTGAAGGCAGGACTAAGCAGAATAGATAGCAGTGAGGACAATTAGATTCCAAGTGACTGATGTGAAACATTTTGAATATTGTCATAGTCAATATTTTGTCATGTTCAAGGATTAAACAACTTGTTTTCCTAGCAACGGGTAACAGCATTTTTGCTTACCAATATGCATGTCAGAATACTGCTAAATAAATTTGTCTTGCTTTTGTTACAAAAAACTATTTTCTATGATTCCTAGAAATTAGAAGGCAGAGGGGGCATAGCCCATAAAAAGAATCACAATTCTTGATAGAAACCGGCATTCTACATATCAATTGCAACTACTGTGTTTTCTTGAAAGTAAGACACAGTCTTATATATTTTTTGTTCCAAAATAAGCATTATGGCTTATATTCAGGGAAACATGATATTAGGGTAATCAGCCCTGTTGGGAGCTTCACCCTCGGAGTGTGCAGGAAGAGACAAGCACATGGGGCCAAAAGTTTCCAGAAGCAGCTATAGCCTACTGGCCCCTTGGTTGGCACACTCTGTGACTACGCAGCCCAGGCAACACAGATTATCTGCCCAAGCAACAGACAGAGGCAGAGGCATGGGGGGGCAGGCATGTGATCTGGACATGCTGTGCGGGCCAGCTCTGATACACTGACTCCCAGGTTTTCCATGGCCTGCATGGCCTGCATGGCCTGCTCGGACAGGTAATCAACTTACCTGTGCTGTGCGGGCTGCATCTGCTGCAAAACACCCATGCCCTCTCTGCCTCTGAAACTTGCCACAATCATCCACACACATACCATGGCTGATGAGGACCTTAACTCGGGCTTATTTTGGGGATAGGGCTTATATTAGGAGCATGCTAAAAAAAACCAGAAGTCCTGTTTTTCGCCCTCCCCAGGCTTTCTTTGAGCCTTTGCGTGAGGGCGAAAATGGCCTCCCCAGGCTCCGAAGACCCTCCCTGAAGCCTCCTGGTGCAAAAAACAGAGAGTAAGGAAGGGCGTGCTGCACCCCACAATGCTCTCCCAGCCCCCGTGCATTCAAACGTGTCTCCCACATGCACGCAGACCCCAAAATCAGCTTGTCGGTGGGAGGCACACACCCATGCATGGTGGAACTGCTCTGTGGGATGGCTCATGTGCCCTCACAGAGGACTCCACATGCCACCTGTGGAATGTGTGCCATAGGTTCGCCATCATGGGGCTAGGGCTTATTTTCTGGTAAGGTGTTATTTTTGGGGAAACACAGTAGCAATCCTATCCATTATTATTAGAATTTACTTTTTTACATCCATCTACTTTTCCATTTCGGTATTCTTATAAGAGCAGGACACATATGGCCTTCTAAATTTCACTAAGTTAACAGTGAAAGAAATTGCTTGATTTCTTAAAATTTGTCTGGTGGATGGAGAAGATCTCTAAGAATGTTTAAATTTTCCCCTTGTGATAACAGCAGTACTTTTACTTTTTTTTTAAAAAAAAAAGCTCAGTTGAAGCATTTCTTTGATGTTACGATTTCTTTGATGCATGAGAACCAAGGCAGTCACAAACTGTTGGCGAGAATATTGTATATTGAATGGCAGGACATTCATCCTTAGCCAATGTGCAACTAAATAAATGCAACAGCCCCATATGCTTCCCGTGAGAATTTCTCTGAATTCTTTTCTTTGCAAGAAAAGGGAAGAAAAATTTTCTTTCATGAAACTGAATTGTAACTGACAGAGAAAAAAGTTCAAGACAACTTCTCTGCCTTAAGATCTGTCAACCAGTATATTTCTGGAACTGGCAAGAAAAAATAACAAATTGACAATTCCTTCTTTCCATAAAGACTTTATTGACCATGTGCTAAACTTCGGAGCCTCATAGCGGAGAGAGACATTGCAACATCTGCCTGTTAAAGAACAGGTTTTCCCAAGGACCAGGAGAGAAATTGAGCTGTAGTATCCTGGCTTGAACTGTCTAAAGTACCAGGTATTAGTCTTTGTCCTTATGTGCTCTTGGTTGGACTAAACTTTGTGTTAAAGATTGAATAACATGCAAATAACATCTGTAGTGCGCCAGACAGACAAAACTTGACATAAGAGCAAATTGTAATAGATATTTGAAACAGAAGTGGGTTGCTCCCGGCATTACTGCCGGTTCGGCAAGCAAAACATTTTGCGTGCTCATGCTTGCTTCACTCACACGCATGCCAAACATGTGCTCTGCACGTGTGAGCATTTGCACCTAAAAAGGTCTGCGCATGCACATGTTAGAAAAGGCTAAAAAATTAAATTTCTTCAATGAAGATTGTTCTGCACATGCGCAGAACTGGAAATCAAGATGGCGCTGCCTCCGCTAGAACTGGTCCAGGGGCATGGTAGGCCAAATTATTATCTTGGCCGAACTGGTCCGAAGCGGTAGGAACCCACCTCTGATTTGACAGCTTTAAAGGACGCAGAGGAGACATTTTGATAAATGGTATGAGAAGGCTGTACACTATCTGGTTCAAAAGTTGGAACAGAAATTAATTACGTGAAATCTCCAGCAAAAACAGGCTCCCAAGCTTCATTTTTGATGACAGCTTCCTGCAACCCTTTGCCAGTGAAAATGGAGCTTGCGAGGGCCGGCCCTCCAGAACACTATACCGGAACGGTACCCGGTGCTCCCGGCAGGCACCAGTTCGCCCGTACTGGGGTGTACCGTCTGCAACCCACCACTGCACTGTGGGCTGGTCCTTTGCTGTTTCCAGGGCAGCCCCATGGGCCAAATGTAAGCGCCCCACGGGCCAGATCTGGCCCCCTTGAGTTTGATACCCCTGCATAGAGGTATAGCACACACTATTTCTTTTCCATGGCAACTTACAGGGAAAATATTGAGAAAGCAAAGTGATAAAATTGGAGCCGGATGGGTGAGAGGATGCTGTTTATCCCCTACTTTTTATTGCCAGAAGGTGATTCAGATCTCTTGTCAATGTTCAGCAACAAGGAGAAATGTAACTTTTGAGGCTACATAGCCATTCTATATTGATCCGCAAGAGTGCATTGCCCAGTTTTGTAGCTGCAAGAGCCTAATTATTGAATAGTGTAACAATAACCAATACATTTTAAGCGAGGAAGCAGGTTGCCTCCTGTCAGACATTAGATACAGTAATAAAGAGGGCAATTTTATATTTTGTCTTAGGGCCATTAAAAACTCCAGTGTTAGGGATCTCCAAAAGTTTTAAAATATGAAAATATTTGAGTTGGGAACAGGTTGACCCAATCGTTACATAAATGCTTTGATTTCTAACCCTACCCTACTCCTGCCCTACCCCCTGCCATTCTCAATCCTTTGTTAAAATAAGGCAGAGCAAAGTGAATATCCTTTGTTTGTTCCTTTATTTTCAAACAGCCTGTATCACTGTTCAGAATGGAAGGCTGCGTAATTAGGTTACCTTTCAAGCTTGCCTGAATATTTCCTCAATCTGCAGGGAGGCAAGTGTCAGGAAAGAGAGAGAGGATTCTCCGAATCATCGTTTCTTTCTTTAGGCTAACTTGCTTAATTTTACAGTTTCCGACGCTGATATGTTTGTGAGGAAGTGGGAGTCCACAAGTCATCCACCTTCTATTAATGAAGAGAAAGTCCAGTATAAGTGACAAGCTGCATCCTACATTCTTCCAGCAGCCATAGGATTTCAGCCTGAGACTTTTATATAAGGTATGGAAGGATAGAAGGCAAAAGAAGAAGAAGAAAGAAGTTAGTACTTTGAATAGAGAGCTTATTGAACTATAAAAGAGCCCTCTGCACAATAGCAAGTGGATTTAAAGGAACATTTGTTATCCATTTCCTTCCAAAGCAGATAAAAAGCATAGTTAAACCAGTCAAGATATTCTTAACTGGGGGAACGTCTTCCCTGTGGCAGCCTTTCAATATAGGCAGCCCTCGACTTACAACAGCTCATTCAGTGACCATTTGAAGTTACAACGGCAGCCCCAAAAAAGTGACTAATGACCCTTTTTCACACTTACAACTGTTGCAGCATCCCCATTGTCATGTGTTCAAAATTCAGATGCTTGACTCATATTTACAATGGTTGTGGCATCCCAGGGTCATGTGATCACCTTTTGAGAACTTCTGACTAGCAAAGTCAATGGGAAGCCAGATTCACTGTTACTTAATGACTGCCGCGATTCACTTAACAACCATAACAAGAAAAGCTGTAAAATGGGCAAAACGTACTTAACAAACGTTTCACTTAGCAACATAAATTTTAGGCTCAATTGTGCTCGTAAATCAAGACTACCTCTATTTACAAAATTGCTATCATTTCCACTTTTAGCATGCTCTTCTTTAAGTTAAATAAACCCAGTTCCTTAAATCAATCACCATAGGATTTAGCATCTAAGCTCCTGAACATCTTTGTCACTCTTTGTCACTCAGGTATCCCACAAAAAGTGCTCAGATGGCTGTTGGTTTGCTTTATTCAGTTTATTTTGCTGCTCATTTCACCGTTACGATTATAGGTGGCTAACAGCAGTTAAAACACAACACACACACACACACACACACACTCCAGCATACTCTGGAATGCCTTGAGCAATTTCAACCAAATTTGGTACACAGATGACTTACCCCCTGGAAACAAATATTGTGGGGGTAAGACACCCCTAAAACCCCTCAGTGTGTGTGTTCTGTTAAGATACAGCCTGTTGTGCCTTAAAATGGCTTCTGCTGTACAGTGCAGTACAGATGCCATGGTAACAGCTTCACAGTACTCCATAAGAGGGCTCCCTCTGGTAAGGGGGAAAATCCAACACTAGAAATTACATTTGGTCTGGGCATTTCCCCCCTATAAATAAATACTCAGGCAACACCGGGTTATCAGCGAGTAATAAAGATAAAATACATAACTGGCAATCAGGGTAAAAACCCAATCAAACATAATTAACATAGCCATATCATGGGCTCTCACTGACAATCTCAGCCTGGGAACAAAAGCATCCCTTTGGGGCCTTAAAAACGTCCAAAAAGTTACGGTCCAATCTAAATCAGAAGAATAATGTTCCTCCAGGGAAGACCACCACAGGAGAGGCTTCCTGGGTTCCACCAGATGACATTGCTTGATTGAGGGGGTCACATAATATGCTTCTTCTTCTTCTGGATCTGTTGGGATGGGTAATAACAGTTGAGGAGGGAGACTATTAATGGATTGACCGATTCAGTCAGTCAGTTTGTACGGCCCACCCATCTCGGCAAGGGATTCTGGGCAGCTGTACAAGTTGAATAAACAAACAAACAAACAGACAAACATGTGCTGTGTAATGAGAAGGGAAGGACCTACCCCCCGACCTACGTACGACCACTGACCTGCGCCTCTCCTGTCGGGCCTTGAAAACGCATTTATTCCATGTGGCCGGCCTGGCGTAGTAGCTTTTAATTGGTTTTATTGGTTTTATTTAAGAGTTTTTATTCTGGATTTTAGAACGGGCCCCAATTTAATATTATTTTATAGTATTTTATGTATCAATGTCTTTTGTATGTTTTTATTGATGCCTGTTCACCGCCCTGAGTCCCGCAAGGGTATACAAATAAACATAAAGGATCCCCTGAAAATCTAAACTCAAAGATGCCTTGCAGAGATTTTTTTCCCCCCCATCAAGAATTGTATTACTGTTCAGTAAAGAAGGTTATTTCCATAGCAACATTATCAGTTCAACAGCAGAACACTGAGATTTCGAGTGCACAAGACTCGAAATGCCTTTCTAATTTTAGGCCATTTATCACTCCCCATCCTCATTCAGTGATAAATTTGCATCTTCATACACCTGTTAGATAACTTGGTTTGTTACGGGTGGTTCTTAGACTGCAGCAGTTAAAAGCAAAACCCTGTGATGTCTTTTCATCCCCCTCTGTAAAATTCCTCCAATGATTATTATGTTAAGGGTATTTTAGGACAACACAGCAAGAAGATCTGTGTCTAAAGCTGGTCACAGTGCTCATAAGAAAATTGCTTTGTGATGTCTACTTGAAAGAGATTACAGTCGGGAGACCTCAGATCTCGTGTTGCTTCAGGGTAAGCCATTGATGAGGCACAGTTTGGTGTTTTGTTTAAGGACTGGGGAGACCGAAGATTCAAGTTCATCCTTAGCCACGGAAGCTTAGTGACTTTGGGCCAATTATATATTCTCTGCCAATTCAACCTCACTCGGTTTTTCCCACCTCCAAAAATTGTACATTGTCTAGAGCTCCTGAGGGGGGTAAAATAGAACAAGGAAACAGACAAATAATACTATACTTGACATTTTATATGTTGCTGCAACTAGATACTTGCCATTTCTGCTTGCAACTAATATGACAATTTTAGGTTAGTGTACATTAGGAATATGGTGGCTCAGTGGCTAAGATGCTAAGCTTGTCGATCAGAAGATAAGCAGTTCGGCGATTTAAATTCCTAGTGCCACGTAATAGAGTGAGCTCCTGTTACTTGTTCCCGCTTCTGCCATCCTAGCAGCTTGAAAGCATGTAAAGTTTCAAGTAGAAAAATAGGAACCACTTTGGTGGGAAGGTAACAGCGTTCCGTGCATCTTCGGCGTTTAGTCATGCTGGCCACATGACCACAGAGATGTCTTCAGACAGCGCTGGCTCTTCGGCTTAGAAACAGAGATGAGCACCGCCCCCTCTAGTCAGGAATGAGGGGAACTTTTACCTTTACTTTATTTAGTTAGCAACTTCACATTGTTCTTTTGCTACTCTCTCCCTCTCCCCTCACTCCTAAATCAAAAATTGTGGGGGAAATCTCAATAATTCCTTTTAAACATCTAAGGTGGGTAGTTTACACGTGTTCAACAAGATGTTTCGAGGACGGGTTGCCTTTTTTAGCATTGTCTCCCACAACACTCATACACACACACACTTAAGATCTTTTCTGTATGAAGATTCTATAGAGAAGCTAACGCTCTCTACATGGGGCTCCCCTTGAGATGCACCCGAGGACTACAGCTAGTGCAGAATGCGGCTGCGCAGGGGATCTTGGGAGCCTCACGGCATTCCCATATAACACTGCTCCTGCGCGAGCTGCACTGCCTGCCTGTGGTCTTTCGGGTGCGCTTTAAGGTGCTGATTATCATCTTTAAAGTGCTCCATGGCACGGGTCCTAGTTATTTGCGAGACCGCCTCCTACCTCACACATCCCTTTGACCGATCCGCTCCCACAGAGAGGGTCTTCTCCGGGTGCCTATTTTATTATTTATTTTTTTTATTAAATTTACAAAAGGACCCAGGGCGGCGCACAGGCAAATTAAAACACAACGTACATAAATAGATCAATTATTAAAATCCAAATAAATTAAATTACCCCGTGCTAAAACATTTTAAAATTCTCTAATTAAAATTTATAACTAAAAAGTCCAGATTGGGTGATTATCCTAGGCCGGCTTGTTGGAACAAATGCGTTTTAAGACGCCGGCGGAAGAGGCGGAGGTCTGTGGTGGCCGGGCAATGCCGGCTTGCGACGCCCAGGGGAAGGGCCTTCTCTGTGGCGGGCTCTGCCCTCTGGAACGATCTACCCTCTGATCTTAGAAACATCATGGACCTCCGCCTCTTCCGCCAACACCTAAAGACGCATTTCTTTCACTTAGCTGGCCTGGCCTAACTTCCGAGATTATATCATCGACTGGTTTTAAATTACACAAAGTTTTAATAAGGGGTTTAGCACAGGCATCTCTAATTTAATAGGATTTTATTTAGTCTAGGATGTATTCTTTTGTATTGTTTTATTGAGTTTTAATTTCCTGTGCACTGCCCCGAGTCCCTTTTGGGAGAGTGGCGCGGTGTATAAATCAAATCAAATCAAATCAAATGTGAGTGTGTTTGTGTGTGTAAGAAAGACGGGTGGATTAAATGGAAGGGAAAATAGAGGATTATGGGGACTGTTCAGTATGCTGGCGGACAGGAAAAGAAGGAATCTAAATAAAGTCATGGAGTGTAGTTATATGAAGAATCCAAATAACTGTGATAGAACTGAAATTTTTAGTTATGGCTAGCTGAAGAGCGGAGAGCTATGTATCTGAACCTAAGATCACTGATGCATAAATAGGCCATAAGCGAGTGGGTGAAATGGTGGAATGGAATGGAAATTTCATTAGAAAATAGTGTTTAGAAAAGACTGAAGTATTAAGGGATGTGCAAGGATGTGGGGCCATAATGTCTGAGAAAGACTTCATTTAAGCAGTGATTATTCTCAAAAGACAGTGGCTCGCAAGCCTGAGTGGAAACAATACAATTGTGTACTACAATCGAGACTAAAACATATGAAGAACGGTTGCAGGAGCTGGGTATGTCTAGTTTGATGAAGAGAAGGACCAGGGGAGACATGATAGCAGTGTTCCGATATCTCAGAGGGTGCCACAAAGAAGAGGGAGTCAAACTATTCTCCAAGGCACCTGGGGGCAGGACAAGAAGCAATGGGTGGAAACTAATCAAGGAGAGAAGCAACTTAGAATTAAGGAGAAATTTCCTGACAGTTAGAACAATTAACCTCTGGAACAGCTTGCCTCCAGAAGTTGTGAATGCCCCAACCCTGGAAGTCTTTAAAAAGATGTTAGATAGCCATTTGTCTGAAATGGTATAAGGTTCCTGCCCACGCAGAGGTTGGACTAGAAGACCTACAAGGTCCCTTCCAACTCTGCTATTGTATTATTGTATTATTATGTATATCAAAACTAAGAAAGACCTGTGGTGGAAAATCCTATTCAAAATTATTAAGCATCAGAAGGTACTGCAGGTACGTAAGTACAGAAGGCTTCTGAAAATCAATAATTATGTTCTGTCAATAAAGTCAAATGGCACACTTCTCTTGATAAACCATCACCTGGTAGCTTTCTGTGGGATTCAGAAGTTGAAAGTTTCTTCTCAAAATAGATTTATAGATAGACATGACATTTCTAATTCTTGTATCTTTTTGGAAAGTCAAAAGCTTCTTCCTTAATAGAGGATATCCTCCTTCCAGGCTGCCGCTGTTTGTTCAGCAGCTGCATTGCTTGTGCAAGATGAGGATGATACGGATTTTAAAAGAGAACATGTAACAGAATTTGAAAATTAGGCAATGCCTGCTCACAGCATAAATTGTGATCTTGATCTTCGAACCCAAAAATTACAGAGTTGGAAGGGACGATGCACCTTCTAGTCCTGACCACCCCCTGCTTGGTCAGGAAACCCTGTACCCGTGATGGCGAACTTATGGCACATGTGTCACAGGTAGCACATGGAGCCATTTCTGAGGGCATGCGAGGTGTTGCCCTCTCAGGTCCATTGCGCATGCGCATGCTGGCAAGCTGATTTTCAGCTTTGATTTTCAGCAGGTTTTTCACCCTCAGGAGGCTTCAGGGAAACATTCCCGAACTTCCAGTTTGCATGTTGGGCCATTTTTCACCCTCCACAGGCCTAAGGAGGCTTCCCTGAAGCCTGGATAGGGCAAAAAATGGCCCACAGGGGCCCACTGGAAGTTTGTTCCCGAACTTCAGTTGCCCGTTGGGGCGTTTTTCTCCCTCCGGAGGCTTTAGGAGGCTTCCCTGAAGATGGCAGAGAGCAAAAAACAGCCCAATGCACCTCCTGGAAGTTCAGAGGCTTCAGTGAGGCCTGTGCGCATTCATGGGGGGGGGGGGGCTGTGCATGCATGCATATGTAAGGGGAAGGGCATTGCATTATGGGTGTGGCCACACACATGTGCAACCCCTCGACACTCCTTCCACTTTTGGCACGCCTCCACAAAAAGGTTAACCACCAGTGCCCTATACTATACCATTTCAGTCAAATGGTTGTCCAAACTCTTCTTAAAAACCTCCATGTTGGTGCACCCACAACTTCTGGAGACAAGTTGTTCCACTGATTAATTGTTGTAACCATTAGGAAATTTCTCCTTGGTTCTAGATTGCATCTCCTTGATTAGTTTCCACCCATTGCTTCCTGTCTTACCCTCAGGTGCTTTGGAGAATAGTTTGACTCCCTCTTCTTTGTGGCAACCCCTGAGATATTGGAACACGGCTATCATGCCTCCCCTGGTCTTTCTTTTCATCAGACTAGACATACTCAATTCCAGCAACCATTCTTCATATGTTTCAATCTTTTGACTTCAGTGAAAAAATAATCTTGACCTACTAAAGGAGTCTTTTGTAAAGTACACGGAGAGTCATCCAAATAAAACAGCCCAAAATGTAAAGACACCTGCTGTTTACTCCAACAAGCAAGGAGCAGCTAACAGGGAATTTAGAGCTGACTCTGCTGCTGAAGCAAGTAGGAGAGAAGGAAATAACCAGGGTGGGCTTAACTCTCCAGTAGAAAATAAAAAGGCAGAGACGAGAAAAGCACAATTATTACTTGCAAACCAATCAGAAGTCTAACAATAGGGTGAACAGAGGGAGATGCAACTTGAAAAAGGCAGCTGTTTTGTCCTTGAGCAAACTGCTCCACGGTGAAAGCTCTTTGATAGATCTGCTCCATGCTGAACGGCTGTCATATGGAAGAGGCGGCATGTGAATTCTGCTGGCAATCTACTGTACAGCCCCTGTCATGTTTGTTTGCTTTTAAATGAAGCTCATCCTGAGCATCATCTCAGGATTTCTGGTACGTGTCTTCTGTTCAGAGGGAATAATCCAGTGGTAGGTTCTGGATCCCGTTCCAACCGGTATGGTTGGAACGGGCCTGGTGTCATCCACATGAGCGTGTGCAGCGTATGCACACACACATGCGGTACACGCATACGTCGTACCTACCTGTGACGCTTCCACAAGCCTCCACGATGCTCCAGCTGCTTGGCGGAGTGTCGCAAGGCGTTGTACGCGCCATGCACGTGTGTGGAAGCGCCAAAAGCTTAAAGCACATGTAAGGAGCGAGGGTGGGTAGGTGGGCCCTCTGGAGCACTGTACCGGAATGGTATCCGGTGCTATGGGCAGGCTGCGGTATGCCCATACAAGGGCGTACTGCCTGCAACCCACCACTGGAATAATCCCACTTTAGGACCAATTTTCCCACGAGGGTGCTACCACTTTAAATCCAAGTTTAACCATTTGAATTAGATAACCTGGGGGAATGACCTTGAGAAAGAAGAGCTCTAATCAACAAACTGCATTATCTACAGCTAGAGAGTCTGCTGGAAGTAAAGTTGATTGACTCATTTGGATCATTGCCAGGTTCAGAGCAAGCAGACACCATGCAGGGATTGGATGGATTAAGGGAAACATTGGTGACAATAGCTCAGCCGCAAACCTATTAATTAACCTGACGTACTCCTACCTCAAGAAATTTGGCCGTAGAAAAAGCTTGTTTATAAGTGGGTCTAAGCTTTTCTTACTTGCAGCAGCTCCTGGAGCAAAAGAAGATAGATTGTGTGGTGGCTTAATCGTTTCAGTTCAGCTTCATTCCAACATGATAAAGTTAGACCCAATGGAGCATTGCTGCAATGTCTGTGCTGCTAAAATTTAATAATGCTCTATTACTGTTAGTTAATGTCTAACTTCTCAAACAGGTCTCACCTTGACAGCTCATTGACCAAATTTGAACAGTAGATACGTATCCTGAACTGAGCCCTCCATCCAGGGCTTTATGATGCTGAAGAATCCATGCAAACATCCATTACAAAATAGGATTCCCTAGGACCGTGAGGGCTAACCTATGGCACGTGTGCGGCAGGTGGCATACAGAGCCATATTTTCTGGCACGGCGACCATCAGCTTCGGTGCACATCAGCTCCGGCCAGCTGATTTCCGGCTTTCCAGAAGGCTGGGGGAGCTATTTTCACCCTCCCTGGCCTCTGGAGGCCCCAACAGGCCACCTGGACTTCAGAAACAATCTATTTCTGGCTTCCAGAGGGCCTCTGGGGGGGCTGGGGGATTGCAAATTTTGTTTGCAATGCTGTCCGGTGACCATATATATATATGCGACAAAATATGTATTTGTACTCTGGGGGAAAGGCGTTCATTTCTATAGCTCATATACTTAGTGTAATTAATTTGTCTGCCTAGGGAAGATTAATATATGCATCTCACAGTGCTTTCTGCATGACAGAGAGCCAAATTAAGCCCAGGAAAACAAGTTTCCCTATTGATTCACTTGATGGTTTACCTTTTTGTTTTTCAACAGGATACATAGAGAATTCGGTACGAAGGGCCTTGGCGTTGCTCATATGCAAACTTCATGCCTGTCTACAGTAATTAACTTTGTAGATTTTATTTTTCCTAATGGAGTGGAAACCCTAGTGGGCCTTAGTGGCTGGGTTTTTTACAACATGTTTGCTTTGGTGACTGAATAAGCCAATTTTCTGGCTTCCAACTCTATATTAATTGTAAATTGTGGATGATTGAAAAGGCAGATCTTCGACTTCAAGCTCTCGCCCTCTTTCTATTATCCGGAAGTCCTAAGAGGTCGTTAGCTTCTAAGAAGCATTCGAACTGGACTCTATGGGAGTCCCACTTCTCCCAGGCTGGGTTGAATGGAGCGAGTGGGGCATGCGTTGTCATCTCGAGAGGACCAATGCAGATTTTGGCTGCGCTGATGGTTGCTGAGATTTGGGTGCTGCAGCAGCTCGTCTTCTTTCGCTCCGGCTGGGATCGAGATCAGCTCTTATTGCTTATTTTTCTTCTGATCCCACCTTCATCACCAGTGTTGAATTATGGGTGATTGAAGAGACAGACAGATCTTTGACTTCAAACTCTTTATTGCAACAAGCAATAACCCAGCAGCTATCTGTCCGACGGCTTGCCTTCTTCTAGGGAGTTGTCAGATGGCTTAGCCAATCGCAACAAACCAGTTTTCCCACCTTGGGGGTGGACCTGAGTGAAGCCTTTATTCCTCGGCTTCATTCCTTCATTTGGATATTCAACACATTAGCTAACCAAATAATAAGCTAATCAAAAGATTTCAAGTCAACAGGCTAGCTGAGAGTCCCCACATCTTAAAATTGCCAAGGTTGAGAAACACTGTCCTAGACACTCAAGCATGCAAAGGATAATAGTAACAATTTTAAAATTAGTATGTTATATAAATGTATCTGCTGTGTCTTTTCTAAGGTGATTGTGCAAACTGTCATAGGGTTGGATCTAGAGATCAATTTTTACAAAGGGAGATGGAGAACTCAAGGAAGCTTTTCTGACATCCAGTTCTGGAAATGAAGTAGAGAGAATGGTGAAGTAATGTGCCTCCTCCTTTCTGAGCTAAGAATGTTTTGGCATATGATCTCCAAAGCAATTGAGTTTAAATTTGAATAGTTTCCCCCAGACATTAATCAGGAACCTATTGGATGGATTGTCAAAACCTGGGTATACCAAAAGAAGGGTTCCCTTGGGCACCTGCCCAAGTTTTGGGTTTGGGCTGAGACTCCAGAAGAAGGGCAGAGGTAGTAGTTATTGCCACCTGTAAGTTGCTGGGTACCCTCAAAGGTTCTCTATTTCAGATAAGTGGAACTCTACTGCCAGGGAATGCACTGTCCTCCCTGTTGCAAGTGATAGCCATGCCTGACTCCATTATTGGTGACTTTTGGGGACTGTTGAGTTTGCTTGTCCTTGGGACTTAATTTTTACTGCCAGTTACTGGGTCCAGGGCATTTTGGGAGTTTGTGGCCACCATGACAGCCTTCAACTTGTCTGATTGATGATCTGATACATACAAGGGTGGGGTGATGTGTATAATATGTGTTAAATTTCATCTTGGAGCAATACTGACATGGCAGCTGTCACCAATTGTTGGTCCATGGACCACTGGTGGTCCATGAGAAAAACTTGGTGGTCCACAGAAAAATTATTTGCATTTTTTATATTGCACTAAATCAGGAGTCCTCAAACTATGGCCCTTGGGCCAGATATGTGCAATGAACACTTGTGTTGCTGTAGAGAGTCTCCCCCTTCTGGGTCTTTTGGTGCAGGTCAGAGAGGGGAAGAAATTCTGACTTGGGGTCTGCTTCAGCCTCCTGGTGCGGGGCTTTGGGCTGGAGGGAAGTGCCACTGGTGGTGAAATGCTGGAGGGCCTCATTCCAGTGGGACTACATCATGGCCTGGAACTGGCTGACTATCTCAGCCCACTTAGTCTCCAGGAGCTGGCGCCCGGCCTTTCATTCCTGCAGGTCTTTTCTCTGCTTGGAAAGCCTATGCTCATGGTCCTCAGTGAGGTGCTTCTGCTGAGCCTCCTTGATCAGATCCAATGTGAACTGAGACAGCTGTTTTGCCAACTCTTTCTCATGGTGGCTACTTAGCTCCAGCAACTGCTTCCTGTTGGGGCTCTAAGGAGCCTGGGCAGGCAGGTGAGGACTGGTGAGTAGAGGCTGGCAAGGTGCCCCTTGATGTGAGTAACATTGAGTTGGCCATACCAACCCAGTCACATATTTATTTTTTATTTATTTTATTTTTTTAAATTTATACCCCGCCCTTCTCCAAACGGACCCAGGGCGGCGCACAGGGATGTTAAAACACATATAAAACATATAAAATTTTAAAAAACTTATTCTAATAGACCCTGCGCTAAAAACCGAATTTAAAAAACCCAAATTTAAAACTATCTAGGAGTCAGTAATGGGGATTACGCTAGGCCGGCTAGATGGAATAGGTGTGTCTTCAGACACTTGCGGAAGAGGCGGAGGTCGGAGATGGTGCGGAGTTCAGGGGGTAGGTCGTTCCAAAGGGCAGGGCCCGCCACAGAGAAGGCTCTTCCCCTGGGTGACCACCTTGCCATGCCCACCCATTAAGCAGATCATATTAGTGGTCAGCAGGATTTTAAATTATGAATTTAGTGGTCCCTGAGGTACGAAAGGTTGGTGACCTCTGGCCTAGAGGATAGATTTTAGAGGACATTACTACTAGTCCATTGCCATAACTCTCGGATCATTTTTTCTTTCTTTTTGAGTTCTCCTTGTCTGCCAAAGACGCGGGGCCTATTAGATCAATCTATCCCAGGCAACCAATGAAGCTGAATGGGTTCAAGAAGGAACATGAAGTTTTCCTTGGTGGGATTTTCTTTTCATATACACTAAAGTAGGATTTTATTTGAGCCGGCTTGCCGATTTTCATATACATAAGAGGAATGTCTTGTCCACTTCTGACCTTTATGGAATTTGTACCGTCTACTGAAAATGAAAGAGGACAAAAAAGCTATAATAAGCAAAGTGCTAATTTTTGCTAGATGAGTTGTGCAGCATCTGCTGCCAATGGCAAACAAATGGAATAATACTGTCAGCTGAAAAGTTGGGCAGTGATATTTTTACCAGATGTATGAATAGAGACAATGATCTTGATTCTCCTTAGCTCTTTATAGGAAATGCAATTTATTTGGTATCAGACTGAATAGATGCAGGAATCTGTAACCAGTGGTAGAAAAGACTCCTCTTAAACGTGTTCCTGTTTTATCTCACTGTGTATAAAAAAAACCCCTTTCATTGGTTGACAATAATAAGAGGCTTTTTCTCTCTACAATTTTTTTTATCTCAAGAGATTTAGTACTTACAATGAAGTGAAAAGGAAATATTTTCCCACCTGAACATAACAAACTTGATCCTGAATGATTGCTCAGTACTTCGCAAAGAATGAAAGCAACCTTTACTTCTGGAAATACCCCCCTGATTTTGGTAATGGAACCTGTCAAATGATATGGCATATGGTTCAAAGGTCTCAGCATTACTTAAAACAAAGCAATGATTACAGTTTTCTTTAGAGTGGTTAATTCAGTTTTGGACAATATCTTATTCTACAATAGTGTCTCTTAAACTTTTAACTTCATGGAATCCCACACAATATTAAATGAAAATGAAAATAAATAATAACCTTTTTAATAACAAGGCTAAAAACTGATAGAAGTTTTGAATGAACAACTTTTTTAATCATTCTCTTTACATTCTCTTCTCTTACATTTAATACATTGTCAACTGAGAGAATGAGCATACATATGGCCATACAGCTCATCAATGTTCAAATTGTAATTGTTAAATAAAGTCTTAAAACCGCGATATTTGTTCTCAGTAAAAGCTGAATATTTAGTTCATAAAAAACTATTCAATAGAGAGGGAGGCAATACCTTTTCACTTAAAAGCCCATATTCCCTGTGAACTTTCATCTAAAAGTGTTCTAGTGAATATTTGTGGTACTAGTTGCTTCAGGATATTTCAGGAGAGAGATGCTACCATCTCATTTTGATTCATGGATGGGGTATTTGTTGGCCCATGAATGACCTTAAATTTCACACACACAAAAAAATCCTATCTCTTGGTTCTGCTTTGGAGAACACTATACACAGCATAATTTAAGAAATACGGTTCTAAAAAATGGATTGGCAAGCTTAAATAGGATCCATTAAAATCTCTCTCTCTTTCTTTGTCTCTCTCATTAGGGTCCTGACATTCCTTCTGAATCAACAGTTTAATTTTGGTTTCTTACCATTTTGAAGCAGACAACATATCTTTCTCATGCAAACGTAAAGTAGGCTTAATATATTTTTAAAAAGAAAAGAAAAAAAATACCCTTGTAAGAAAATCTGGGATCTATTCAACCTTTGAGTTAATTCTCTGCTTTCCACAGTCTTCAACAACTTCTACAGTTCTTCATAATAATGCACCATATTTTTTATCTATTATATGAATCTATAGCCTGTCCTAGTCCAAAGGTTTAGAATGTCAATTCGCAGCCTAAGATCTGTTTTACATTGTGTTATCTTGTATGGCAGAATGCGTCTGAAGCAATTGAAGCAGCTGGCAGCACTTCAAAACAGCAGGTAGCTTCTGACCAGCAGTAAGAAGCTGAATGTAGGGTATTGCTGACTCTAAGCTCTAAAAGCCTGGTGGGCCTTTCAGGTTGACTGGTCAGGATGATTTTGGGGGAAAAGAGACGTTATTTTGGCTTGGAGCCATGTTTCTTCTGCCACCTAAGACTGAGGCTAAAAAAAGCTTCAGGATGCTCTCAGAAGTTCACGATCGCAACATTTGAAACTTGGTGAGTGCATATTTCCATCGTGACTTCATGGCCTTAAGAAGTCTGCAAATGTTTGTATTGATTTTTTATGATCATCATAAGCCTGGGCTTCAAGCAGAAAGGTGAGAATATATATACCGTATTTTTCGGAGTATAAGACACACCTTTTTCCCTCAGAAAAGAGGCTGAAAATCTGGGTGCATCTTATACACTGAATACGGCATTTTTTGCCTCCTGAAATCCCGCCCCCTTCACCAAAATGGCCATGCAGAGCATTTAGGAGGCTTTCAGAGTGCTCCTGGGGGCTGGGGAGGGCAGAAATGAGCAAAAACAGGCCAATTTGTGCTCAATTTTGCCCCCCCCCCAGCCCCAAGGAGCACCCTATAAACATCCTAGAGGTTATTCATGCCCTTTTTTTGACAAACGGGCCATTTTTTGCAAAATATTGGCTGTTTTTTGGTCATTTTGGGGGGCCCCACCACCCAGGAAGCACTCTACAAGTCTCCTAAAGACTATTCATGCAATTTGTTTGGGGGGGGAAATGGGCCAGTTTTTGAGAAAAACAGGCCATTTTTGGGAGGTCTGCAGAGTGCAAAAACCTTTTTTAAAAAAATTTGCCTCTTCAAAACTTTGGTGCGTCTTATACTCCGGTGCATCTTATACTCCGAAAAATGCGGTATGCTTTCTCTAAACAGATCCACTTCAAGCTGATGTCTTCCAAGTGTAGATTCTGCTAGAATTGTCGGGAATTCAAATCCTGCTAAAGGTCATCAAGATGGAAATGCTGAAATAAATAAGTGAATAGCTGGCTGCTATGAGAATGATGGTGATGAATCATTGGAGCTGGTCTTGTTGAACATACAGTAAATACATATCCCAGACCTGGGGTGTTCTTTCAAACATAGGTCAATAATCAACTTTCAAGTGCGGTATTCATCTCTCCTTTGCAGGAGAAAATATCGCAGTTGCGTTTGTAACAGAAATGCTGCATATCATTAACTGATTAAAATAAGGAAGAGTGGAACTTAGAAAATATGCATGGATCTTGGCAGTCTACAGATCTCTTGAAAATAGTGATAGCGTTCACACTCGATTCTAAGACAATAAATATAGTGATTTGGTATGGGGTTAAAATCATGTTAATTGCATGGTACAAAATAATGCTAAACTATAGGCCGTAGTTTATAACCACAATGTCTGACAGCTATATGTATTTATGCTAAGCCAAAATGCTAAAGAAAAAAACCACATGATGTCATAATATGAACTCTTTCCCCCCAAAAAGTGGAAAGAAAAATGGCAAGCCTCTCATGTTTTCGCCCACAAAAGTAGTTTGCAGTGATGAGTATGGTATTTTTCAATCATAATAACATTCTGATATTTGAAACTATTATTTTAAATTCCCTTCCCCACTTCATAGTACTGCGACGTTGGGAGATGAAAGCAGTGCAAAAGTCATATACTGAAGATTATATTAGGAGCGTATCAGTGACATAACACATTGCAGAAATGGCTGGTTCAGAGTAATTAGAAAATCAGTTGAGACCCAAGTTCTAATCCATGAAGTAATAAAGCTCAAAAGGTGATCTTGGACTAATCCTTATTCCCCAGCCTAATCCAGATAATCAGGTTCTTTATAACAATAACTAGCTGGGAAGGGAATCAAATATATTCCTAGGGGAAAACTGTGGTATAACAAATTAGTAAGACCACGAATAATACTATGGAATTGAATCTTTTTTAAGGATCATTTGTTCCTTACATATTGTTCACCTAACAATAAATATTTTTAAAAGCAAAAGCCTTTCATATTGATTTTCCAAACTATGAAATGATAAGTTTGCTTTGGTAAATCATAGATAGATAGATAGATAGATAGATAGATAGATAGATAGATAGATAGATAGATAGATAGATAGATAGATAGATAGATAGATAGATAGATAGATAGATAGGAAACTTCCTAACAGTGATGACAATTAACCAGTGGAACAGCTTGCCATCAGAAGTTGTGGGTGCTTCATCACTGGAGGTTTTTAAGAAGAGTGTGGACAGCCACTCTTCCTAGTCCAAGGGCCAGATGTGTCATGAGCTGGCACGCCCCTACTTGGTTTAGTGAAGGGAGAGAAAGTCCCGATATGTCACATGATGCTCCTGCTTGAGCAAGGACTTAGACTAGAAGACCTCCAAGGTCCCTTCAGCTCTATTCTGATTATTGATTAATAGTGTTTAGAAAGCATTTCCTAAAAGTTAGCTAAAATAATTTAAGGTACTATATGTGCTGATACATTAATAGCTTATGGTGTAATTTAGCATTGGTAATTAGATGACAAATTTTCCAAAACAACTGAAGTGACAACTTTGTAGACTGAAACGACAGCTTTCTTGACTGAAAGACATTGAAATACTCAGATCTGTTTTATCACAGCAACCAGTCAGAAATGATCTTAATCCCGTAAAGTCTATTTTTGTTAAGATCTTTTATTTTCTTTGCCATCATATGGCTTCAGGCAGAGGTATTATAGGTTGTATTTATCTCAGCTAGTGCTACTCTAAGCCCTCAGCAGTTATTCAGATTGTACAAGTTGTTTTTGCTCTGGCTTTATTCATTTTACTCCATAATTTTCTTTAAAGAAAAAGATAATCTTTTAATATATCCTTCCTAATGGGAACAGAAAAAGTACAGAGATACATTGAGCAAATATGGGAACTACAGAACGATTGGCTATAGGGGCAGCTGTGTGTATGTCTATTTGTGTGTGTGTGTGTGTGACAGAGACAGACAGACAGACAGACAGAGAGACAGGCAGAGAAGAGAGAGACAGAGAATGACGAGAGACAGAAAGGCAAAATAGTCACGATGGCATTCTCAATTGGCAATTGCACCCTGGCCCTTTTGGTTTGGGGCTTCATAGGTGCCATCGTTATATTTATTTATTTTTTGCTCTCCCTGCATAGTGTTCAAAATCCCTTTTAACCTTCAAATATGAAGTATTCATCACTCAGTCACTTGCTCGCTTGCGATATACAGTAGAACCTCTGGTCATGACCATAATTCATTCTATAACTTTGGTCGCAATCTGATTTGGTCGTGAACCTAATTTTAGAAAATTGGTGCTTTCAAAAAAAAAAATGGCGCAAAAGGGGAAATCAGCCACAAACATTTTTTGTGTGAATTTTTTGGTCAGAACCCGATTTGGTCATGGTCAGAAGCATTCGTGACCAGAGGTTTTACTGTATATTAAAGGAACCAATATGTTCCTAGATACTAGCATACTAAGTCAATAGTGGGTTTCAATTTATTTTACTACCAATTCGCTTATGCGCACGCTCGCCCTCGCACACTTGTGTGACACTTCTGCGCCACGTGCAGAAGCTCTAGGCAGGTGGGCGGAGCCTCCTTCCGCCGCCACTACTGGTTCTCCCGTTCTGGGGCGAACCGGCAAAAACCCACCTCTGCACCAAGTGCTCTATCAGTGAAGAATGAATCCTTCTTTACCAGTTGTATATCATATCCTCTGTTCTGCTGCTAGGCCTTTTATAATGTTTGTAATCAGCTTTGATTTTAAATGCTCCTTTGACCTTGTGATCGGTTTTTTTTAATTCTATATCTTTCCTACGCTCGTAGTAATTGGTTGTACTGTTTCAATTGGTTAATTACTGGTAGTCCTCAACTTACAACAGTTTATTTAGTGACCATCCAAAGTTACAATGACATTGAAAAAAAGTGACTTATGGCCATTTGTCGCACATATGACCCTTGCAGCATCCCCATGGTCACATGATCAAAATTCAGCTGCTTGGTAACTTGGTAATATGACGGTTGCAGCATTCCAGGATCATGTGATATCCTTTAGCGACCTCCTGACAAGCAAAATCAATGGATAAGCCAGGTTCTCTTAACAATTGTGTTACTTAACTTAAAAACTGCACTGATTTACTTAACAACTGCGGCAAGAAACTTCCTAAAATGGGGCACAACTCATTTAACAAATGTTTCACTTAGCAACAGAAATTTTGGGCTGGATTTTTGTCATAAGTCGATGATTACCTGTATTTTCTGAATTAAAATGTGCATAGTAAAATTTAAATGGATTTAATGACATTATGTGGAATATTGGTGCTCTCTGAGCTTGTTTGTTTTCTTTCAGACATGTTATTGCCAACTGCATACCATCATCAATGAGAGTGAGATTTGTGCCTTGTTCGTATGCAGTAGCTTGCCCTGCCAATATTGGTGGGGTATAGTATCTCCTTAGTAGTTTCTTGGTTAGGACGTTATTTTCTCCTTGATTATTTGGTGTTAATCCCTGCTTATCTCTGTGTTGGCTCCTGGAGAGGATGTATTTTGTTCTTTTTTTGTTTTTATTTTTCTCTCTTAGCATTTTTAATGGTCTCTATTTATTTATTTATTTATTTATTTATCACATTTATAACCCGCACCTTCTCCTAAAAAAGGACCCAGGGCGGCGCACAGGAAATTTAAAAACTATACATATACATAAATATACATCTTAAAATATGCCTTATGATACGATTATTTAAAAACCTATTAAACTATAACCCTGTGCTAAAACATTTTAAAATTCCCCTAATTAAAATTTACAGCTAATAAAAGTCAGTATCGGGAGGTTATGCTAGGCCGGCTTGTTGAAATAGATGCGTTTTGAGACGCTGGCGGAAAAGGCGGAGGTCCGAGATGGTGCGTAATTCGGGGGGCAGGTCGTTCCAGAGGGTAGGGTCCGCCACAGAGATTGAGTTGTGCAGGGACTGGAGATGAATTGCTGTTGGTTTGGCCCGGTTTGGCTGAACTGGTAGTGGAATTCAGGCCTGGGTCACAGAATCGGCAGCAACCCAGACCTGCCACGCCACCTGGACTGCCGCCATTTTTAGTAACTGCGCATGCACAGTTCACTGTAAATTGTTCTGCGCATGTGCGAATAACAATTTACATTGAACAGCGCATGCACATGCGTTGCACGCGCATTGCGAACCGGTAGTAAAACTGGCAGCAACCCAACCCTGGCAGGGACGGGGTGGCTCAGTGTCTAAGATGGTAAGCTTGTTGATCAGAAAGGTCGGCAGTTCGGCAGCGCTGGCTTTTCGGCTTTGAAATGGGGATGAGCACCACCCCTTAGAGTTGGGAACAACTAACACATATGTGTGAGGGGAACCTTTACCTTTATCTTATTGAGTTATGCATAAATGTGATGTAATGGTTAAGGCACCAGGCTAGGAACCAGAGACTGTGAGTTCTACTCCTATGCAAGAAAGGAACTGGGTGACTTTGGCCCAGCTTACCTACAAGATCGCTGTTGTGGGGAAATAGAAGGTGAAATGCATCCACAACCTTGTCTTTATAAAAATAACAAAGGAAAAATTAAAAATTAAAAAAAACCTAACTCTGGCCGCCAGTGGAATATTTGCAGAGTGAGATTAATATGTTTGTGGTAGACCGCCCAGTGTGGCGATATAGCTGTTGTGTCTCCTATATCTGCATTAGATTCCTCTTCCAAGAATAGCCTTATGGACAATGCATGCAGTGATTGAATTTTCAAGCTAAATGAACTCTGACCAGGAAAGCTATAGTCAATAAACCACTGGGAGCTGGGAAAACGCACAGCTTGTTTTGGAAGCCCTTTGTGTCGCCATTGGCTGCAATGACGATAGGGAGAAGTGCAAATTTTAAATCTGGACGGGGAATTGCAAGCCCATCCAGTTGTCATAATGCATAGATAAGAGGCAATCTCTGTTAAGAATGCTTCCAAATGAACAGCATTGAGCCTCAGCTGGTTTGCCTCCATCCAGCTCACCTGCACATCCTCATATCATCCTCTCCTGACTCAAGTGCTAATACAATATATTGGGGTCGCTGAGGTTTACTGGCATAAATGATGAAACGTCACTTCCGATTTCCAAATAACCATCTTGAACAGCCTGAATCTCAAAAATGTCATGGAAATCTATGGAGCTTAACACTGAATTGTAATGAGGCTCTGATATAAACTTCCATACATGCTACCCATTATGCTGGGCAAGTGGGGGAAGATAGATCTTTTTGTGGCTGTTCCAGAAAAATAATAATAATACAGACTGACTCAGATCTTCTGCCAGAGAGAAAAAAACATCTCAGTGAAACTGAACATCCAAAGATTTGTTTATTTATTTGTGGCAAAGAATATGATAGTGTTGTAGCCAGCCAGCGGATCTGGTGACAGACTCAGATGGTGAAGAGGTTGTGGAGGAACATGGGACAATCCTGGAGTCTGGGGAAGGCTCTGATGAGTGCTCGGTGTCAGAGGCAGAGATGGGGCCAGAGCCGTCCAACAGTTATGAGCTGCCTTTGGAGTCAGGCATCAGTGGGGCAGAAGAACAGTTGGAGCCTGTTTCCGATGTGTGCATGCACAGAGCTGCCAGGAGAAGGGAACAGTTAAGAAACCAAGGCCAACTTGGGAGTAAAGGCACAGGTGGACGGTGAATGGCCCCTCCCATATGGAATAAAGAGCGAAAGAGGAGTGGAGTTTGCAGGAGACAATTAGTTTGATTAATTAGTGTGAAGATTTGTTTGTGACTCTCAGAGACTCCTTGGCAAGTATTTTCTTGTACAGCATTCCGTTTGCAAGATATCGGCCTGGCAGCTCTCCAAGACTGATAAGGTCTGTGGTTGTAAATTCACCCTGTTTGCCAGGACTTTGCTGGATGTGAATAAGAGGAATTCACATTAGCTTAATAAAAAGCGGTTTTGTCAGGACAAGGAGTCTGCTTTGTGATTTTGTAAAGCCTAGGTCAGAACAGATAGCTCATTGGTTCATGGTTATCAATTTGTCATTCATAGGACATGGAAAGCTTACATCTACCAAGTAAGCATACAGTGTATGTTTGTATGTATGTGTGAAATATTTCTATATATGGGTGAAGTGTGAAATCCTCCATCTGATTACTTCAGATGTCAAGCCATTCATTCCCAAGTGATATCTTCAAGGTTATTGAGGTTATGATGGACGGTAGAAAATGCCCGGAATCTTAAAATTTCAAATATCTGATGCCAACAAAATATTGAAGAGAAAGTTTAATTTCTTTCAGCAAATCCATAAGGCAAATGTCAACCCAGTTAAAACCACCTTTAAATAGGATTTGTCTTTTGCTCAGTAGATAGGAAGAGTTGTTATCTGAATCTGCTGAAGGACATCTGGCAAAAATTGCACACCATTTTCACCATTCCCAGTGTTTTGTTCAGGTAATATTAGCTAGCTTTCCCAGTTAATTTTTTTTTTTTTTGTGAGACAAAGGGACAAAGAAGTCATTTGCAATCTGTCCAAGCTAAATTCAATTTAAATGCAATTAAATATTAAACAAATTATGATTATTACTCCCCATGCGTATAATAATTTTTTCTTTCTATTAAGGTCTGGTACACCCGATGATAATTAGAATGCTGTAGTAAAACCACAATCTCCTGATTTAGGAGTATCATCTCTAAGTAGAATTGAGGTTAGAGCTGATTTCTGTAATTTTCAGCTTAATTAGGAAACAGTCTGATGTTACCAAACACCCCATTTATACAAATATGCATATTACACACATACATGACAAGCACAGATTGCAATATATCTTGCATAAGGAATTGATGGAAATTTTGTTTTCCTTCATTTACATACATTTATATATGTATGTATGTATGTATATCTCACACTTCTTAACTGCCCATCTCCCTTAGATATGATTTCTGAGCAATGTATAATTTAATCAATACAATTAGGCATTAAAAACTGAAAAAATATAAGATTAAAACTTTTATAAAATGTAAAGGTAACGCTTCCCCTCACACATATGTGCTAGTCATTCCCAACTCTAGGGGGCAGTGCTCATCTCCATTTCAAAGCTGAAGAGCCAGTGAAGACGCCTCTATGGTCATTTGGCCGGCATGACTAAAGGTCGAAGGCTCACGGAACGCTGTTACCTTCCCACCAAAGGTGAAAGCATTTTTATATGCTTTCGAACTGCTAGGTTAGCAGAAACTGGGACAAGTAACAGGAGCTCACTCCGTTACACAGCGCTAGGGATTCGAACCACCGAACTGCCGACCCTTTTGATCAACAAACTCAGTGTTTTAGCCACTGAGCCACCGCATCCCTAAAACAACATTGTAGACTTACAGAAGGTGGAAAATTCCAAGATGGTGATGTTAGCAGTTGTTAATACAGGTGGTGGAGGGGGAATTTGTTTCTCATGAGGCCAACCAACTCCATGTTTATATGGAGCCCCTGTGTTCTCCATGCAAGGCTACACAGCCATGTTTTGACCCCTTTGCAGAAGGTCAAGAGATTGGGGGCTTTCCTAACCTCCTTTTGTTGCCCTGCACAGGAGAATGGAGCTGTAAAGCAGGTTAGGGGGGCTGGGGAGGGAATGGGGATTTTGCAGTATCCTTCCTCTGCCACACCCACAAAGCCATGCCTACAAAAACCACACCATGCCTACAAAGCCATGCCCACAGAACCATTAGTAAAAAATGTTGAATCCCACCATTGACCTAAACAGAAAAACAAAATGACCATGGGCACACAAAAATATTTGAAGGAAGAGCGAATGAGTTGATAGGAAGGGGATTATCAAGAAAATAATGATTAGGGTGGATGAAGATTCTGGAAAAAGGAGAGAGAGAGAGAGAGAGATGGGGAATTTAAAAGTAAAAGGCAATGTATGAAGTGTAACATACATGCAGTGGAAGCTAGGGTGCTTTGTATGGATAGATTGGTATGGAAAGATATAATAAACAGAGTTTTTGCAAACTAGATTTAGTTTCTTTAAAAAAAACATGAATGATTTTATTTCCTTGCCTTTCTTATTTCCTGTGTTTTATCCAGCATTCTTATGTCCAAACGGAATAGAATGAGAGATGTGTATATCTGCATTTGTTTGTTTTTATAGAGAAGACAAAGAGAAAATGGTAGGCTAGCATGGTCTGATAGAATGGCCTGATACCTTGCTTGGAATGGTGTCATATGCTGTACATCTGTTTAAAAGAAGGACTATTTCAACGAACAAAGAATAATGGAATAAAAGAAGAGCATAGAAGAGAGATAGGTTGTCAGGTATGTTATTGGCAATGGAAGACAGAAGCCAAGGAAATGAATACCTTGAGTTGGGAAGCGAGACCCTGCTGTCTTGCTTATTTTGGACAATCATCATTTCCTGCAGGGTGCATCTGTGCTGTGAAAACTATCTTAAAGGAGAGGCAGGAAGAATGTGCTGTGATTGCTTGAGGATATAACTTCTCTCTGGACTAAATTTAATTGGTTTTCTATTATAATTTCTAGCAGCATTGTATTGTTATTATCTTCCCAGGTTATCCCGCTGCAAATGTAAGAGTTGTTCAAAATGTTGCATTTCATATCCTCTGGATATGCAAAGTTTCATTTAAATCACAGTTCTTCTGTATCAACTGAATGAAGCAGTTTTATGGGACAACAGTTCATTGGACAAGAAGTTTGGATTGAGTAAAAATAGAACAGAATAGAATAATAGAGTTTGAAGGGACCTTGGAGTTCTTCTAGTTTAACCCCCTGCCTAGACAGGAAACCTGACACCACTTCAGACAAATGGCTATCCAACATCTTCTTTAAAAACTTCCAGTGTTGGGGCATATACAACTTCTGGAGACAAGTTGTTCCACTGATTTATTGTTCTAATTGTCAGGAAATTTCTTCTCAGTTCTAAGTTGCTTCTCTCCTTGATTAGTTTTCACCCATTGCTTCTTGTTCTACACTCAGATGCTTTGGAGAATAGCCTGATTCCCTCTTCTTTGGGGCAACCCCTGAGATATTGGAACACTGCTATCATGTCTCCCCTAGTCCTTATTTTCATTAAACTAGACATACCCAGTTCCTGCAACTGTTCTTCATATGCTTTAGCCTCCAGTCCCCTAATCATATTTGTTGCTCTTCTTTGCACTCTTTCTAGAGTCTCCACATCTTTTCTACATCATGGCATCAAAACTGGATGCAGTATTCCAGGTGTGGCCTTACCTAGGCATTATAAAGTGGGATTAACACTTCTCGTGATCTTGATTCTATCCCTCTGTTTATGCAGCCTAGAACTGTGTTGGCTTTTTTGGCAGCTGCTGCACACTGCTGGCTCAAATTTCAGTGGTTGTCCAAGATCCCTCTCAACAGTTACTACTATTGAGCAAGGTACCACCTATACTGTACCTGTGCATTTTGTTTTTCTTGCCTAAATGTAGAACCCTATTTTGTTCATCATTGAATTTCATTTTATTAGATAGCGCCCAATGTTCAAGTTTATCAAGATCCTTCTGTATCTTAAGCCTATCTTCTGGAGTGTTGGCTATTCCTGCCAGCTTGGCAGTTTGTACTGTAATAACAAGGGTGAATGACACACTTAAGAACAACAAGAACAAGAAACAATAGGTAGTATTGCTTGGGGCTGCAAATATATAGATATACAAACATGTTGTAAAGTGAATGTCATGGTCGTAAGGCAAACCTACTCTTTGCTATGAGCCAGTTTTTCCAGAAACCAAAATTAAATGCTGATTTTCAGCAAAAAAAATAAATAGTAAAATATGGTTACAGTATAAGAGGATGCTGTGAATAGCCGTAAATGTGGGCTAGTTATCCAACGCCCGACATGCAGTCACATGTCTTTGGAGGGGGGGGGAACCACCAGAGCTTTCGAACTGTACCCTAAGGGATGGGTCCATTATAATGTTTGTTTGTTGATTATTATATTATAATGCATTATAATGAATGTTTGTTAAGCGATTGGCCATAAGTCAAGGACTACCAATAGACTCCTTCTGTGTTCTTGCTCTTATTAGTAACAGAAAAGCAAAATAAACAAACAAGTCTGCATATGGGGGAGATGGTTTTCCTTATCTTGTTCAAGTTTGGGAAATAATGTTCTCTTTCCACTATCCACATATAAGAGGAGGAACAGAGAAAGTGTTACTGCAGTTCTACAGCTGACAGGGGGAGCAGCTAGTTTGTATGTGACCTGTAAGTTATCAAAATGAATATACTACTAGCAAATGAACTAATGTATACTGTACCATATTCATATTTTCTTAAAATTAGAAAGAAATCAGTTTTTTAATGTTTCTGGAAATTGTTCCAGGTGGCAGTGGATGATCATTGAGTTAGCTCCAATTCATGGCCAAAGGAATTGTTATATCATATACTAGCTGGATACCCATGCTTTGCAACAAAACTCTGTGATCAGGCAATGCAGGAGAACTCCACTCCGCTTCAATCCGTTGGCTCACTGGTGGTTGGTGATTGAAACACATAAGGGAATATTGCTGCTGATGCCTTGAGTCCAGAAGCAGTTCCATAGGTGAAAGGTGTAGACATTTTGACGAGGTACTGACATTTAGTACTATAAGGACCCCCAGGCCACTGCTGAGTGAAGGAATGGAACGTCTGCCAATTTGAACTGAGGTAATGGAATGTGAGGCAACTGGCAGTTGGAACAGAGTTCTTTTCAGGTGGAGAGGAGTAGTAGAATGTCTAACTCATTAGGATGAGAGCGTGCTAATATAAGGCAACTGGCAGTTGGAACAGAGTTCTTTTCAGGTGAGGAGGCGGAGTAGAACTCCTTAGCATCCAAGTATGTTAATTACTGTATAAGAAATACTAATGATCTGATGGTCATTTCGAAAAATCCTTTCTTAGCGAGAACCTAGAGGCCAAGAGGAACATACGTGCCAAATTTCAAGTTTGTAGGCTTTACGATTCTGGAGATTTCCTGATGAGTGAGTCATATTTGGTTTATATATATATATAGATAACAGGGATATCAAACTTGCAGCTGATGGCCAGATGTGTCACATGCTGGCCACCTTACCCCCATTTTAGTGAAAGGGGAAAAGTCATGATACGTCACGTGATGACAACCTGATGATGAGCGTTTGATACTCCTGATGTATAATACTGTAAATGCTGCTACTTTTTGCCCTTCACTGTTTAACATCCTGCAAGATCAGGGAGGCATATGAAAATTATGAATTAATCACCAAAGAAACCAATATCCTGAGTAGGGAGGGTGTTCCACATGGGAAACTATTATGATGCAAAGGGACAAACTAAGGATGGTTTGTGAAAAGCTTTCTTTGCCAGTGGAAAATAAAATTAGCACAAAATCTTAAGCATCTGGGCAAACTAATAATAAAATAGAAATTCACCCTTAAAATGCTAACTTAGAGTTAACTTCCACTTGTCTCAAAACGCTTCTGAATAAACATGCACTGGACTGTGCTACAAATTATGTATGCCCTATTTACAATAAAACAGAGGCATTATAAGCCAAGAAACCAATTAAGCAGTGTTTTAGTGACTAGTAATAACTGTTGTGAATAAACTGGAATGAATTATTCAGAGGGAAAAAACTTCCCCTAAGTCAAATAGATAAGCAGGATTAAGATGCTGCATTCAGTTACTCAGGTAAAGCTGTGGATCTAATGATAGCAGTTACAATGTTCTTGATATTCCCTGATATAAATGAGATTCCAGTCAAAGCTGACTGTTTCTAATTAAGCCTAATATTTCCCTGGTGAGCCTTTATAATGTCTTAAATTCTACAGTGCTTCGGGGAATCACTATCTTACCAAAACTGCAAAAGCTGTTAGGTCTACGAATACAGTGGTGCCCTATAATTGCTATCCAAATAAAATACTGAAGGGCCACTATCCTACTTAATTGAATGCAAGCCACCTGTCAGTCAGGGGGAAAGAAAATGAAAGTGTGTTGCATATGAAAATGCTTATTTCAGAACGAGCACATATATACGAGCCGCGGTGCACATATATAAGAGCAGTGGTGGCGCAGTGGTTAGAATGCAGTACTCCAGGCCACTTCTGCTGATCACTGGCTGCCGGCAGTTTGGCAGATCGAATCTCACCAGCCTCAAGGTTGACTCAGCCTTCCATCCTTCCGAGGTGGATAAAATGAGGACCAGATTGTTGGGAGCAATATGCTAACTCTGTAAACCACTTTGAGAGGGCTGTAAAGCACTATGAATTGATATATATGTTTAGGTGCTATTGTTATATGCATATCTTCCTTGCATATACGTGTGTGTCTGGGTGTGTGCAACTGTTTAGATAATCCTGAAATAAGTAACCATACCAGGAATGAAATATTTGGAAATTAAGCTAATTTTTATTTCACATCGTTCAATATCTAACTCCTAACCAATTAACCAACCTCTTAAATTGAAATATGTTTATTTATGTTCTGAGCACAGGACTATTTCAAGGAAATAATGTCTAATATGCATTTTAATGTGAATAGGGTACATTTGTAGCTTAATCCTTTAAAGCAGGGATCCCCAACCTTTTTGGCACCAGGGACCGGTTTCATGTAAAAAAAATTCTGCGGACCGGTAGGAGCCTCCAGAGGGTGAGTCAAGTCATGTGGGCCACGCGCACGTTCGCCGGTCACGTGCAACTGGGCGGGAAAGCTGCCAGGGGTCCCGGGCGAAGGATCCTTGGCTGGGGTAGGGAAGGACGGGCTGCGTCCCGGGCAGGAGCGCCTGGCACCCCTTCCCCCCGCGCAGGGCTGGGTGGTGCGCCGAACTCCCCCAATGCAGGCCGTTGCCCCCGTCCTGCCCCCGGGAAGCGCCCCAGCCAGCCGCCAGGATAGCGGAGCGTTTGCTATACTTTCCTAAGAGTTGCGCTACTCTTTCCGCCGCTCACTCCGGCCCGGTTACTATCAAGCCACGGACGGGCACTGGTCCACGGCCCGGGGGTTGGGGACCCCTGCTTTAAAGGACATATAATTGTGCACAAATGGCCTATTTATCAACATGACCTTGATGCAAAACAATCTCACAGGTATTACATTGGTGCTGTGCGTTATTTTCTAAAATACTCCACTAACAGCAGATTAAAATTTATGCTTGTATATCATTAGGAACCCCAAGACAACCATTCTATATTAAAAGATATATTGTGTTGGGAAAAATGCTCCTCTTTTTCTCTGCGAATAAGAGTCTTGTCTGAACTTAATAGGATGAAATGACTCCCCCAACCAGGTTATTTTGAAGTCCTTTTGCAAAATAAGACTTCGGTTTAAGAGCTACCGACTTTCATAATAAAACCTAATGTGGGCATAGCATTTGAAGGTCTCCTCTCTCTTTCCAAGCTAGTTAGGATGAGGGAAACTGCCACATCATATCACTCCTCTGAATATATCCACATGCTAATTAACTGGGCTGTGCAGCTCCTTGGATTTGAAGAGGGGGAAAAAGTGCACTTGAGCTTATGGAAGGACAATCGGTGATTAACATCTTAAAACAACTGCATTTTATCCTGGGACATGTTTGATTAAAAGAATGGCTGACAGATATCGTGCGTGTGCCCACGTCTACTCCAACACACCTGTTCCTCTACTATCTAATTGGCACCCTCCTCCCCCCACCCCTGATTGACTGTCATGTCTGCCCTAATAATGAAACAGTGATTCCCTGAAAATCTTCTTATTTGCAGAGCTACAGGTTGGAGTGGAATTTAGTTCAGGCTTATTATGATACTGGAATGGAGGAGGTACATTTGCAGCAGTCTGAGTGGTCCTTCATCTCAGCAGATCAATTTCGGGTTATAATTATATCTTCAGAGGCCCATTCTTACCCTTATAGCAAAATCTAGGCTTCTGATAACCTGTGTTTAAGGAGAAAAAAAATAAGCTACAGGGGAAATGTGAGAAATAATGCCTTCCCGTTTCAACCACATGTCACTCATATCCAACTCTTTGTTGATTTAGGAGAGAAATTGTTAGTAGGAAATTAGTAACTTCATACTTCATACTTGACCTACTAGCTACCTAAAACTAGAGAAGGCAGACCAACGTACTGGATGCTGCAGTCTTAAAAATACCTTTATTGATTGCGGGGTTGGAAGTCCATGGCTTGGATTTAGTGCATTCTTTCCACTAAGAGAAAGATGTCTTCAATCCATGCAGCTTTTCTGTTGGCAAAATAAGACTTCTTCCTTCACTAATTTCCCCCTAAATCCCTATTTTTCCCAATAACTGCTTTGGGAGTTTGTGGGATCATTCAGAAGAATGATGGAGGAATATTGCCTTCTCTGCCAACAGGGGCATTCTGAAAGGAATGCTTTTGTCAGAGAAAAACACCAACAACTGTATTTAGGTATTAGTAAGAATATTTTTCAGTATTTATGTATCCTTTTACTTGCAATCCTAGTTTTTAAAACCCTTAGTTTTCCAGATAGTAGGGGGAGGTACCAGAGGTGGGTTCCTACCTATTTGGTCTGGTTCGGCCGAATAGGTAATAATTCCGGTGGACAGGTGACTGTACCGGTTCTATCCTTGGTGGCACCATCTTGATTTTCTGTTATGTGCATGCGCAGAACAATCTTCATTGAAAAAAAGATAATTTTTATTCCTTTTTTAATGTTGTGCACATGTTCAGATCGTTTTAAGTGTAAATGTGCACATGCGCTGAGTGCGCAAAATCTTTCAGGTGCCGAATTGGGAGTAATGGTGGCCGGAACCCACCCCTGGGAGGTACTTGAGTTTAATAAGATATCAAATGATCTCTTCTATACCTATTTATTCTTTTAACAGCTGAGCTGTTAAAGGCCTTCGGAACTTTCCAAGGTTCTGCAGAGGAGTGTCTTTGGATCTCAGATTGGCAATATGACAGCAGTAATCTTTTTTTTTCTTCAAGGAAGTATTGACTCCTGGCAACAACAATTTTTGGAAGTGGGTTGCCATTGCCTTTTTCATAAGGCTGGGAGAGAATGACTGCCCAAAGTCACCCAATTGGCTTTGTGCCTAAGGCATGGTCTCCTGGTTTTTTGGCCCAGTGCTTTAACAACTACATAAACCGACTCTTGAGGGCAATAATAGTAGGTTGTAATCTATCTGTAATGACTGAAGAAGTTCCTGCTGCGTTTCCTTGTCAAACTGAGCTTCAGTCTTCATTTCAAACCAAAACATGCATGCAAGAATCTATCAAGCCATCAATACATTGCTAGTTTTCTTCTATGTGCCAAATGTATTGATATACTATATAAAATAAACTATAACCATGTAAGGGTTATCAATTATGCATGGTCAAACCTGAGACCCAAAGAGGAAATAGACTGCCAAATTGTATGTATTCAAAAATGGCTATTGTTTAAATGGAAATCTGGGAAGATAAATTATGTCCAAGTGAGTCAGGCATGAAATCCTCTTACCTTCGCTACCAGTTTGGAACTGGGAACGTGTGCGCCACATGCGCAGAGCGTCCGTGATGATGTATGTGTGGGTGGGCACCTGAACCGGTGTGAACTGGCAGAATACCACCTCTGAAGTGAGTTTTTTTGCCAATTCAGTCTGTTGTCCTGTTGAAGGAGATCTTTGAATAGAGGACTTCTATAAAATTCTACCTGTAGATGAGAAATGGGAGGACAAGTGCCATCTCTTTGCTTTTTGAGCAATTGAGTTTTGCAGTTATGCCATTGTGCAATGTTAATTTGCTTTAGAGGTTTTATTACTTTCCCTTGACAACTGGAAATACAGGATCCATCTATTTTCATAAACAAATTTCAGTTTTGCTAGTAGTACATTTTCAAAAGCATGTATTTGGACAAAGATACCCTCCAAACTCAAACCAGGTTTAACAGTATGAAAGATCACCTCTAATTTAACCATTTAACCATACAGCAGAGGTACTTATTTCAAAGTTCAGTTCTTAAAGTAGTAGCCAAAAAACAGGCAATATATCAACGAGCAAATTTGGAAGAAAAAAAATTAATCCCATTACTAGTAGATCATTTTTACATTCATTTTTGGCCAACCATTTCTGATGATTGTGGATATCTACATAATACACACTTGGCTTTAAAATAAAATAGTTATTTTCTGCTGCGTAGTTAATTGCTTTACTCAAGTACAAATGAAAGAAATCATTTTATGCATTTTACCCGCAATTTTCAATTCAAGGCAATGCTGCCTAATAAAAGGGGTTTGGGGTTTTCTTTTGTTTGAAAGATTATAATGGGATTTCAAACAGTTACTGAAGTCTGTCTCAGCTAGTGACAAATTGTAGGACTTCGGTTCAAGAGTGAGGAAACTATCTAGGGGTGAAATTCAGCAGGTTCTGTAGAACCGGCAGGGGAAATTTTGAGTACCGTATTTTTTAGGATATAAGACACACCAAGGTTTTGAAGAGGCAAATTTAAAAAAAGTTTTTGCACTCTGCAAACCTCCCAAAAACAGGCCCATTTTTTTTCCAAAAAAGGGGCATGAATACCCATTAGGAGAATGGAATGCTCCTGGGGGTAGGGGGGGCAAAACGAGCAAAAAAAGAGTCCATTTTTGCTCATTTCTGCCTTCCCAAGCCCCCAGGAGCACTCTGAAAGCCTCCTAAAAGATATGCACAACCATTTTGATGAAAGGGGTAGGGTTTTGAGAGGCAAAGAATGCTGTATTCAGTGTACAAACACACTCAGATTTTCAGCCTCTTTTTTGAGGGAAAAAGGTGCGTCTTATACTCTGAAAAATAAGGTAGTTCAGAGAACTGGCAAATACCACCTCTGGCTGGCCCCAGAGTGGGGAGGGAATGGAGATTTTGCAGTATCCTTCCCCTGCTACGCCCACCAAGCCATGCCCACAGAACCAATAGTAAAAAAAAATGAATTTTACCACTGAAAGTATCCATATTTCTGTTTTCAGGTTTTCTGTCGGACAACTGCTTGGGTTTCCAGAAATGCAAATGAATGATACCAGTAAATAAGATTTGCTGAGATTTTGTCCTGGGTTGGGTATTCTAGATTCGGGATGTGTTTGGATTGTTTTGGTTGTTGGGGGTTATGTGCTGTTTTTAAAATTTGCAATGTTTCAGTGTTATTTTTGAACATTGGCAGTTAGACAACCTTTACAAATGCATCTCTTAGATCAATTGGATAGTCATTGTGCAATTACCAGGTACTTCTGAGAATGACATTCAAGAGTTTTTCCAGATTATTTATTTGTCACTGCTTTGCAACTGAATTTGAGACTAAACAATCTAGATCAGAGTATTCTACAGGGGTCTGCAAACTTAGCTGGCTGGAGAATTCTGGGAGTTGAAATTCACAAGTCTTAAAGATGCCAAGTTTGAAGACCTCTGGTGTACTATAATAGCAGTTCATCTCTGAAGATCAAAGAAAACAATTGCTTCTAGCTTCTAGCACTTTTTCCCAATATAGGCAGCATGCTGACTGTAAAACTGACAAAAGATATGACTGTACTTGTTAGGCTTCACTGGATGTCTTACTCTAAATGCCTAAAATAGTTTCATATCATTAATGCAATTTTGGCTCAGCTGCACCAGAAAGTACAGATGTGTGACAGGAAATTAATAAATGATGTTGCAATAATAGATGCATTAATGCATTCTTGCATTATGATCATCCAGCAGATATATTGGCTTTTTAAACATAAAAGGAGTCTTCACTTATTACTATAGTTTAGGGTAGAGTTAAAGAAGGGAGCATATGCATTTAGAATTCATGTAAACTGAAATGTGGATTCTGAGTTACACAATTCAAGATTGTGAAAATTGCAGGCATTTGCCTTTATTTCCACGTTCTATATACTTTTATGGATAAGAACTGATTAATTTTACTGAAGTTTTTTTAGACTCTGCAACTGTTGCATCTAATCTTTACTTTAAGAAGAATTCCGATAACTTTAAACAAGTTCAGAGAAGATGATCCAATATGATCAGTGGACTTAATACAGAGTGGAAACTAATTTATGAATAGATGCTGAAGGAATTGAGAAAGTTTGACATTATTAAATGAAGATATGATCATAAAGAAATATTCCTTGTTAGTCTGGAACAAGAAGAAAGCCAAGGAAAAAGCTGACTCATTGCTTGGAAAAGATGGCAAGATGGAGATGGGCAACAGGGAGAAATCAGAACTGCTTAATTCCCACCTTGCATCTGCCTTGGCAAACACAGTCAGACTTGTCAAAAGCAGCACTGTGGGAGAAGAAGACAAATGTAGGTCAAAATAGGAAAGGAATTGATGATAAAACAGCTAATTGCTCTGAATCATGTCAAGTCTCATGGACCAGACAGATTATATTCCACGATGTTAAAGGAACTGGTGTGTTAGCTCAGAGCCACTAATTGAACTTTTTGAGAAATCCTGGTGTGCAAAGGAAGACTAGACAAGAACTCAATGCTGTTCCAATGTTTTTTTAAAAAAAATATGAAAAGCAGTTCCGGGAAACTACTAGCCAGTGTGACATCAATACCTGAGTATATCCAATGAGTTTGCAACCCTTAGAAACAAACAGTGATTACCAGAAGCCAGCACGGAGTTGTTAAAACAGGTCATGCCAGACAAATATAGAAGGAGTACGTAGTGAGGTACCCCAGGATTTGGTCCTGAAATCAGTACCTTCTAACATGGTCTAAATTATAAGAAATAGAAGTGGGCTTTTGCAGGAAACCATTCATTCATTCAGTCATTTCAAGAATGGAAAGATCTGTTTGTGACTATAAGAGACTCTGCAAAGTTTTGCCTTGTCCTGCATTTAGAAATTTGTTATTTGGCAGCTTGCCAAACAAGATAAGGTTTGTGTTGATAAATATTCCTCTGAAAAACTGTTTGCTAAGCCTTGTGGACTGTGAATGAAAGGAATTCACCGTCATGTAAATAAAGGGGTTTTTGTTGGGACCAAGACACTTGTTTCTTGCTTTTTAAGGAAGCCTGGGTCAGACCAATGACATAAAACTTGAGAGGGGGGATCACTAACAGTCCAGAAAACAGGCTGAAGATTCAAAATGATCATGACAGAGTTGAACATTGAACCTATCACACAAAATATGATTCACTGGTGAGAAATGTAAGATTCTACCCTTAGACAAGATATTCCATAAGCACAGGTACAAGATAAGCAGTGGAAGTTTTAGTATTTGTACTTGCAAAGGATCTTGGTAGACCACAAGTCTTATGACCCAACAATTTGTCGTACCTGCAAAGAGCCAATGCAGTTTTCACCTGCATCAATAAAGGTACAGTGTCAAGATCACAGAAAGTTATAGTACCGAATGAGGGTGAATATACGTGTCCCAGGATAATGTCACAGGATTCAATCTGGGCCGGTCACTAGACCCAGAGGTTTAGTCTTCCAAGCTTTTGGACTCATGCTGGAGCCCAGGGTTCTTCTTCTTCTTCTTATCCAAGAAGCTTCTTCTGTTCAGAACTGAAGAAGCTTCTTGGGTGAGAAGCGAAATGTCTTCAAGGGAAAACAAAGAAAGTTCAGTTGCCTTTTGAAAAAGCACCTTTGGGACAATTAAGGAAGTCAGAATCTGAGTGAAAAAGTTAAGAAACAATAGAAGAAGGTTTGAAGTGGAGCTCATTACCCACAGAGCCAGGGATTCTCTTGTGTTGAAGTGAGATGTGTTGAAGTTAGAAGCCTTCTCTAATGAGGAGTTTATTTAGATTCCTTCACTTAGTACCGAATTAGATTTATTGGCCTAAATGGACTTTTTTAATGCTTCAGTTCAAAGATTCTAGGTCTTATTAGGGCAGATATTGGATAGCAAGTAATGAATTTATCATTGTTTATATATAAGCAGGTTGAGGTTTGGTGCTGAGAGAGGACATTATTCATTATTTTAAATAATAGAAGGCTGCAAGGTTAAGTTGTGCATAATTGAATTGAGGTACCTATCTGATTGACTGGTATGAGCTCTTCTCATAACTGTCCTTGAGTTGACTGTCATAATACTTTCAAATCTTTCTATTTTAGTTCACGGAAATTAATTAGCGGGAAATAGCATTGCCACAATAATCCTGACTGTCAGCTGTAACATGCTAATTTTCACAATTTCCATGGTGGTCATTCAGAATAGTAATATACCTAGAAAGCTGTTTCAGATTTTTGATGTGTGAAACCAATTGGCCAGAGTGGTGTTTTTTCCCACTGCCTTTCCAAGTTAGGAGTGATAAACGACAAGTGTACACATTTGTTTGCAAAAAAAAAAAAAAGTATGCACATTTAAAGTAGGACTGATTTTTTTCTCTCCTTTTTTGTCACTAGGCTAATCAAAAGGGTTGAATGATGTTGGGTTTTTGGCCAATACAGGAATCTCTTGTGATGTATTGTTGTACCCAGAAAAGACTTTTTAAAAAATAAAATAAAAATGAGAATATAGATATATTTCCTAGTTGATTGCATTCTGCCTATGGTGGAATTTGTATGTAGTTCCATTATGTTTGATTATATGTATTAGTAAAATATGCATGTTTTATTACAATCATATTCCTGATTGATTAATACAGTTATACAACTCTTGCAAAAATATGAATAACACCCTTGTTGAACCTGAAATAAAGCCAAACACTGTAAGCTACCTTAAGCTTCCAATGCTGTGTTGTAAGCCATTTATATTCTTTGTGGGAGTAATATGAGCTTGATAAAAGGAGTTGTTTGTTACGGTTATGCACACTTAGGAAATGGTTCAAAATGCATTTTTGGAATGTGTTTATTCTCAAATGGATCTTAAAGGAGTGATGACTTTTTAAAAAGAGTTCCATGGAGCCCTAAGAAAGGTTGGGCTACTTTAATGAACAGCAAAAGGGTGCTGTGGAGATATCAGCCTTAAATCTGAAACATTTTTTTCAATCTATCTTTGAAACAGGCACCGCCATGTCGTTTACTATGTTGTTTACCATTCATTCACTACCAAACAGTATAGATCAGTGATGGAAAACCTTTTTCTTATGGCGTGCCAAAGTTGTATGCATGCGCACTATCGCGCATGCACACATGCCCATACCAGTTCAATCCTCCCCACCCACCTGTGCATGCGTGTGTGACACCCCCTCCCTGCACATGCGCACACGACCCCTCCCTAGGCTCTGGAGGCTTTCCTGAAGCCCGGGGAGGGCGAAAATGGCCTTCCCTGGCCTTCCGGAAGGCTGCAAATCAGCTGGCCGGCGTGCACATATGCACTGGAGCTGACAGCAAATATGGCTCAGTGTGTCACCTGTGGCACGTGTGCCATAGGATCGCCATCAGAGGGTAGATAATCTGGAAGATTTACCACATAGGTAAATGGTCCAGGTTTCTCTGCTCTGCTTAGTGTAACTCATGGGACATAACAACAACTACATTGTTCAGGTGTGGGTTCGTTTGATCTTGCTTTCTTATTGTTTATTTGTTAAACGTATATTCCACTTTTGCTCCATGAGCTGGGGATCTCTCTTCATTTTTATCCACATGGCAGCAACCCTGTGAGGTACATTGGATTAAAAGGGAGAGTTTCAATGACTCCTCAGTCATAAACCAACATAGACCAGTCTTAAACCAACCACGTAAAGATCTACTTACATTCTATACAGTATGTAACAAATGAGTTTGCTGCCTTCCAGTTTCTTGACTGCCTTCTGTTTCTTCATAAGTTATGGAATATCATCACTGGACATTTGAATCTCCTGGACCACCAATTTTATATATTGCCTGATGTGAAAAAAGTGCAGCATGGCTTAAAACTGAGATGGAAAACAAAAGTAACATAGTTAAGGATCTTGTTATCTGGGAGCCAATGCAGCACATTTAAGATTCATGTTACTTGTCTTACACAGGACAGCACAAATTGTAACTGTTTGACATCTCCTTAGGTGCTGAACCAGCTTGATTTTAGCTGACTGCCTTCCCTGGCCATCTGGTGAAATGCCACGAAAAGACTTCATAGGGGCTAATTATTTCCTAAATTAATAACATTGACAGGTTTGCTGTGGTGTAGTGTTTCTGTGGGATGTGATGCAGCCACAAACCATTCAGTGTGAGAGTTGTAGCAGTTGTGAGATTTCAAGACCTCACCATCTATGTGCAGCATTTCTAAATCACAAAATATGTATGGCGCAAATCTCCTTCTGGTTATCTTGAACTGGGATTGTAGTAATCCAGCGCTCGTGACATCTCGGCTGGATTACTGTAACGCTCTCTACATGGGGCTCCCCTTGAGGTGCACTCGAAAGCTGCAGTTAGTGCAGAATGCGGCCGCGCGGGTGGTTATGGGTGCCTCTAGGCAAGCCCACGTAACACCTCTCCTGCGCGAGCTGCACTGGCTGCCTGTGGCCTTTCGAGTGCGCTTCAAGGTGTTGACCACCATCTTTAAATCGCTCCATGGCTCGGGGCCTAGCTATATACGAGACCGCCTCCTGCCCCATACATCCCTTCGTCCGGTCCGCTCCCACAGAGCGGGCCTACTCCGGGTGCCGTCGGCCGGGCAATGCCGGCTGGCGACACCCAGGGGAAGAGCCTTCTCTGTGGCGGGCCCGGCCCTCTGGAACGACCTACCCCCCGACCTTCGCACTACCTCGGACCTCCGCCTCTTCCGCCAACGTCTTAAGACGTACTTATTCCAACAAGCCGGCCTAGGATAGCCCCCCGCGTCTGACTTTTAAATACAAATTATAATTTGATTATGGTCTTAATAAACGGGTTTTAGCACGGGTGAATTAATTTAATATATTTTTAATTGATGTATATTGTATTTATGGTTTTATATAATGCCTGTGCGCCGCCCTGGGTCCTAACAAGGAGAAGGGCGGGGTATACATTTAATAAAATAAAATAAATAAAATAAAAGAAGTTGTGCTGCAGACTGCCAACATTGCTGGCTTCTCCCACAATATCTGATAACCATCATGGATGTTGCTGGTGTCTCTAAATGTATAGCAATCTTCTCCAAGCAGGTGTTTTTCAAATATGTTGGCCTACAATTTCCTTCATTCTTAGTGCCAATTATCATGCAGGCCTCGCGTGACAGGCACTGTATTCCAAAATTGCCAATGCGTGCCAACCGGAAAAGGCTGGTCACAACAATATAGATTTTCTTAACAATTATAATATCTTTTCCTGTAGTTATGCTACTTCTGAAGAATACAGTCTCCAGAACTCTTTGCTATTGTTAATATTTTGCCAATGTTTGAAAGCGAGTGTAAATGTTCACTGAATTCAACAAGACTTACTTTTAAATAGACATCGGTTGTGCTACAAAACATTTGTTATTACTATTGTGTATCATCTTAAGTTGTCTTGCTGTTCTGTTTTGTGATCAAGCCAATTTGGAAAATGAATAGTGTAACTTTAATAGTGTAAAAGTAACTTTTATCTTAGCTGGTCCACGTATCTTTGCCTTCAATAACAGTTATCACGTTGCATGTCTATGGTTATATTTTTTCTTACAAAAGGAACAAATCTAAACTAAACCAAAATTACACAGGGTTTTAGCTTTGTTATTTTTTTAAATCTCTGGACAGAACTTGTGAACAATTAATACTATAGTAGTTTAAATTTTAAACTAGTTAGCACTGCAGACGGAGAACATGGGAAGTCTTAAAGAAATCTTCATCTATCATTAGAGAGGAATTAATGTTCACATTGTAGGTAAACGATGCTGGCCATGTTATCCAAAACAAAATGTTCCATATTTTAGATATATTCCAGGTGTTAAACTAAGAACATCCTCAAGCTGAATTCAACCTCTGGTGATTTTATGAACTTGTTCATGTAATTTTCTATGTAGTAATATGAAAGTATTTTATTTTATTTATTTTATTTATTTCGATTTGTATAACCGCTCCTTCTCCATCGAAATGGAGTTAAAATCAATAAATAACAATAAATAATTATCAATAATAATGTCTAAAATGAATTAAACTAAGGACCTGTGCTAAAACATTCCCATTAAAATTCTAAAATACATTTACTCATTGGCTGAGGTTGAATTATATCAGAGCTCTAAGTAGTTTGCTATCGTCTTGTGTCATCATTTTTTTCAATTTCATTTTTTTGCTCTACAGTTCTAATATTTCCTGGCTCTCCTATCAGCTTTTTGAAAATCAGTCAGTATAAATGGACTGCCACTGTAGCCTTGTAGACAGTATTTATACAAATTAATGCTGTAGATCTTCAACTACTTCTAGTCATATATAGATGTCAAGATGGAGATTTTTTATTAGATGCGTTCAAATCAGATGTAATTTTATTCAGGTGGGAGATTTAGAGTGGCGTGATCTGGTACAAGTATGCAATTTGGCATTTGAGAAAGATTTTCTATAAGCCATGATTGGAAAGCATCAAAATACTTGCAGCTGCTTCATTGTTTGCTAGAAGAGAATGAAAAGAGCTGGAATGTTTAGGGGACATGGGGGAGGTAAATAATGCTGACTTCATCACACAAATCATGCAACTTATGTAGACATTATAAACAATGACATAGTGGCATGTGTCGTTTTGATATTGTGGTTTATTTTGGGTGCTGCTGGAGGCGGTAAATACTTTTGAAGTTATTCTGCCAGTTTTCAATGGAAATTTTGGGGAAATTTCAGTGTATTGCGTTTTTAAATAGTTCCTTGTATTGTTTCTCTTTCAAGGCAGAGATAATAAGAATTAAACAAGGGTAACAAAACAGTCTCCAAACTGTTCACCCACAAGAGAATATGCTGAGCCACTGAAGAAATCCCCTTACTCTAATTTAAAAACAAATCCAATCCGCTCCCATTGAGAGGGCCTTCTCCGGGTGCCGTCGGCTGGGCAATGCCGGTTGGCGGCACTCAGGTGAAGGGCCTTCTCTGTGGCGGGCCCTACCCTCTGGAACGACCTGCCCCCCGAACTCTGCACTACCTCGGACCTCCGCCTTTTCCGCCAGCATCTCAAAACGCATCTATTTCAACAAGCTGGCCTAGCATAATCACCCGATATGGACTCTCCATTAGCTGTAAATTTTAATTAGAGGGATTTTAAAATGTTTTTAGCACAGGGTAATTTAAGTTTAATAGGGGTTTTAGTTATGGTGTATTTGTATATATGTATGACTTTTAATCTCCTGTGCGCCGCCCTGGGTCCTTTTGTAGGAGAAGGTGCGGGATATAAATTTAATAAAATAAATAAAATAAAATAAATAAATCTTCAAAAACTTCAGCAACTATTTCCTCCCCATTTTCCTTCTCTGGGATTTCTGGGTTGACTTGACATTGAAGAAACAATCACTGGTTTGCTCTTGTGTGGTGTAGCTTTGCTGTCTCTGATCCTTGAGTTGTCCTGAACTCTGTGGCAGCCACTGCCCTCTGGAATGACCTACCCCCTGACCTACGGACAACCACGGACCTGCGCCTTTTCCGTCGGGCCTTGAAGACCTATTTATTTCGTGCGTCCGGCCTGTCGTAGTTTTAAACTGTTTTAGTAGGGGTTTTTAGCAGGGGTTTTAAGGACAGGCTAATTATGTAATATATTTTAATATATTTTATGTTTTGTATTATTGATTTTTATCGCTGCCTGTACACCGCCCTGAGTCCCGAAAGGGAGAAGGGCGGTATACAAATCTAATAAATATTAAATACTAAATACAAGAGCTTATTGGCCATGGACTTAGTAACATCCAAATTTTGGCTTGTTGGCAATATTCCGAGTCCATTAATTATTTCATTAATTAGCAGAGGCAGCAGAATGGTTGTGACAATGAGATGCAATGTTACACCGATAAGAAAGAGGCAGGGAAAAACTGGCAGAGAAAAAAGTACTACTCATAAACTTGCACCTGCTATAGTAAACATTTGGAGCCATCCCTGTAAATGTTAGTCTGGCACTCATTCACCAACTTATCAAGAGATAAATAAACTGTCCTAATTTTGCAGTTTGGATTTTGCAGGATATTTGGAAAGTGAACAGAGTTGATTACTGGTTGATTGACTAGACTAGGGGTGTCAAAACTCAAATTCATTGAGGGTCACATCAGAGTTGTGTTTGACCTCAGGGGGCTGGCATGGGTACAGCAGGGTGGGTGTGGCCAGTTCAATGTCACTTGTGTTGGGAGTGGTGGCCTTAGTATTTTGCCAGTGAAAATGGGTACCTGAGCTCCGTTTTCAGCTGTGATGACCTCCTACAATCTTGTGTCAGAAGGTTGGGACCCTCATGAGCTCCATTTTCGATTGTGATGGCCTCCTGCAACCCTTGCCAGTGAAAATGGAGCTCGGAAGGGCCATATGGGGCCTTCCCGAGCTCCGTTTTCATTGGCAGAGGCACCCTTCCAGGGTGGCCCCGTGGGTCAGTTCTAAGCACCCTCCGGGCCAGATCTGGTCCCCGAGCCTTGAGTTTGACACCCTTGGACTAGACTATCTCAATGTATACAACTTGATCTCCCAGTTCCGTTTGCAAATTCAGCCCAGAAATATAACATCCCATTAGCACAGAACAGAACAAATCTAAAGCCTGTGGCTGAACCTGCGAAAGAATTTGAGATCTGAGGACCCGAATAAAGTCCCAGCTTGATAAAATATTTAATAAGGGAGCAAGCCCCATTGGCTGATTACTCATGTCAAAGTCAGAGTGCTCATCACACCGCTCAGCTCTGCATTCTTTCTAAATGGGAGTGAAGGTGCAACTTGTAGATTATGTGTAAAAACCCCAGAAGGGACAAAAAAAACCAGTGAACTTGTGCGGCACTTCAAAGGACTTACAAAATACTTTGAAAGCACCTGTTTCAATGTATTTCTTTGAAGTAAATCCCTGCTTCAAATTATCACTCTACTTTGACGGGATGATTTCGAGTGAATGTCTTCAAATCAAAACACCCCTTTGAAGGTTTATGCAGTTGACAGTCAATATTTTGGTTTGGTAAAGTGTAATACAATCGGCCAACGTTAGAAAGCTGGATCAACATTTTGCAAAAGCAGTAGTTAATCTTTAATAAAGCTTTTAGATTTATGAACCGTACTATGTAAGCTCTGAAAAGAGAATTAAGGGAATGGTATGTTGATATTTTTTTCTACAAATTCAGATTTTTGTTCACTTCCAATTACTTTCAATAAATACATTGTTTTGCTCTTCATTGAAATGACATGCATCTGGTATATAAATATGCTCATTCGTAAACTGGATGGGGATTGCAAATGACTAGATATGATATTGGGAATTACAGCTTTATCCTTTTTTTCTTTTGACATCCATTGGTATTTTTTTTACTTCAAGGTCTTCTAACACCTGAGGTGTACAAAACGGGGTTGGGCAAATTCCTGCTGTTTCTTAGGTTATTGGAACAGATGCCATCTTATCTAGTTAAAAAAAATTGAACATTTTTTTTACTAGATAAATATGTGTTGCAGAGAGGCAATGCATATTTTAAATGACTCATATTTGATAAAATAAAATCATAGCCTAATGGTAGAGCTGGAAAGATTGCTAGGTTAGGTGAGGAAAACACAAACACACACAAAACACTCATAAAGCCTTAGCTGCACACAGACTTGGGCCAAAGTGCAAACTCAGTGATTCTTTCACAACTGGGATTAGAAATGTTCAACCTCCAGTGGCTTTCCAGATGGCCGGGGAATTCTGGGAGATGATTTTCACACATCTTAACATTGTAAAGGTTGAGAAACTGTGGTCTAAATTTTTTTACTACCGGTTCGAACGCACTCGCACGCATCCGGCAATGCTCGCATGCATCCGGGCAGATGGCCTGGAACCTCCTGCCACTGCTACTACCAGTTCAACCGATCTGGGCCGAACCAGGAGCAACCCACATTTGGTCTAAACATTCAAGAAAAGTGAAGTTTTGCAAAAGGGATACATTTATTAATTGACCATGGCAAACATACACTAGTTCCTGCACGGAAATAATTATCCTAGCCATGTTAATGCAAATAAGAAATTTTTAATAGTGCATTCCCACCTTCCAAATAACCCTAAACTGTTTTGTCAATTATATATTTGTATTTTGTTACTTATATTTTGTTATGACATAAGTACATAGTTTTACATGTTTGCTAGCTATGAGAGGAGGCAAAATATTAGGAGAGTCAAGCAAATCCCTATATTTTTGAGTTTTACCCTTTTCTTATGACACTGTAAAATGCACATTCTTTAATAATCCCTAATCTGAATTGTTGGCTTTTATGTTTGCTCAGTATGTTGGGGTAGCCAGGTTATTAATAGTCTGTAATTTGTGTTTGTGAACTGTGGATTTATTTTTTTAGGAGAAACCTTGCAATAACACTTAGATTTATATACCTCTTCACAGTGCTTTTACAGCCCTCTCTAAGTGGTTTACAGAGTCAGCATATTGCCCCCAGCAATCTGCGTCCTCATTTTATTGACCTCAGAATGATGGAAGGCTGAGTCAACCTTGAGGCAGTAGGACTTAAACTGCCAAACTGCTGGCAATCAGCAGTCAGCAGAATAGCCTGCAGTACTGCACTCTAACCACTGCACCACCACGGCTTAGTGTGAACTCAGCTGTTGTTAAAACTACGGTAAATAGGCATGCTTGGAAACAGAAATATAGGTAATCAGAAGCAGAGTATAACATGAAAATAAGACATTTCCAGTCCTTCCTGATGAGGAGAAAAGAGGACTACTCTCAGGGCAAGAATTTAGTTCTGCTATCATATGCTCTAATCTTGATGGCTCATCCCCCCAACTGTAACTTGTTCAGAAAGATAGGGATCCATCCTGTCCAATCCACAACAGGTACAGACCAGGCACAAAAACAAGGAGGAAAACTTTTGTTTTCATAGAGCTGCGAATGCAAATATGTTCCACTAATTCTATTGATGAGGTTTTTAGAAGAAAATTTTCCAGAACAGTTGACCAGCTAATGAGCAAATATCTTCTTTGACCCACTTGTCAAAGATACATGTCTTCTGGAAGAGTTTTAAAGACTATGATTGACACATCTGTCTCAGCGCAGGGAGGTTATAATGCTTAATGCTTAATAATTAGACCACTACGTTTCAATAGCTAAACTAATCAGGCATGTTCCAATCTCTCTCTCTCTCTCTCTCTCTCTCTCTCTCTCTCTCTCTCTCTCTCTCTCTCTCTCTCTCTCTCTCTCTCTCTCTCTCTCTCTCTTTACTATTGCAGAAATTGGCATAAAATTCCTTGATGACACCAAGGTCAGGTGCAGAACCTGCTGTCATGAGGCCATATGATGAGGAGAAAAACAAGCGAAACAAAAATTGTTTGTCCAGGTTCAGAGAAGCTGCTATGCTAGTATTTGCCTGATGACTTAGCATTGCCAAATGATAGATAATGAGCAGAAAAGAGACAGAGTACATGGCAGAGAACTAGCTGGAGTCTTAATCTATATTGTGAACAGGAAGTCACCAGTTCCAATTTTGCTGACTCTCTGGACTCTTTCTGCTCCTAATTGCAATATGCATAGACAGAATCAGTGTAGATGTAAAATACACCTAAAGGGTGAAATATCCCACCCTTCCTTGATATGGTGCCTTGTAAATGTATTGTAGTAGTCAATGCTATAACAGTACTGTGATATTATTACTAAGACAAGCCAAAACAAGGAGGAAATAAAACAGAGTGAAATGGAATGAAAATGAATTGAACCTCTCTGCAAATGCTAGCTAACTCCTGAATCTCACTGGGAAAACCACGAGACCAAAAAGACAAAAATGGTGCTATGGTCACATGAGCAATGTGTCATTGTAATCAAATAGGTGGGGCCAGAGAAGGCACCACATGGATCTTCAAGTGTGGATGTAACCTCCTGTGATCAGGCTTACAAGGGCTCAAGGGCAGAGAAGCCCTTTGGAAATTCAGCAAACAAAACGGAAGGCAAAATAATCTTTGATAAAAGGAATACTAATGACTGGCAGTCTAAGATGGATGTAGACCAGGGGTGTCAAACTCAATTTCATTGAGGATCGCATCAGGGTTGTGTCTGACCTTGGTGGGGGCGGGCGGTGGGGGTGTGTGGCCAAGGTGGGCATGGCGAGCTCAAGTCACTCATGCCAGGGGGGGGGCACCTGTGGTGGCCTGAGTGCTCTGCCAGAGAAAATGGGCTCCTGAAGTCTGTTTTTGGCTGCAACTGCTTCCTGCAACCCTCTACCGCTGTCAGGCACTGTGGGGTGGTCCTTTGCTGTTTCCAGGGCAGCTCCGTGGGCCAGATCTAAGCACCCCGCAGGTCGGATTCGGCCCCTGGATCTTGAATGTGAACTTCGGCCCCTGGGCCCTGATGTAGACAGTGAAAACCTATGAATCTATTAAAAGCAGTGTCATAGTGATGAAGGAGTGTTAGTTTGATGGGACATTGAGGATTCGAGAGCTCCTCCTGGATTTTAAGACTCCACCTTCTTTTGTCAGATCAACAGATTCTCTCCCCCCCCCCTCTTTCTCTTATGATAGTATCTTCCTATGGAAAACCAAGGCAACGTCTACTTGTAGCTTCTACTTATCATTCCTTTATAGCAGGGGTCTCCAACCTTTGCAACTTTAAGTCTGAAGGACTTCAGCTCCCAAAATTCTCCAGCCAACAAAGCAAAGAGACCCCTGCTTTAGAGTGAAGTATTTAGGTGTCGTGGCTGCCTTCATGACAGCTTCATAAAGAGCTATCGCTTTCAGTAGGCTTCCACAAAGTCTCTTAAAGATTGACTTTGATGTTCTTATATAATCTCCCTGATTTTAATACTTTCTATTGTACTATAAAGCTATTGTTGGTTTCAGAAAGAAAAAAGAGGATGTCAAACTTTTTTCCTTTGGAGCAATTTTTCTTTTACAGAATGTATTTCAGAGGAATAATTTAAGAAGAAATTGGGTAGTCCTAATCCAAATTAGGTCCCTTGAGATACTTTTAAGCAAAAAATAAAAAGAAACCCTGACCTATTTTTCTACCCCTACATCATATCTAGTAATGTACTTCTTAGTTTAGCAGATAGAACAGTCTTATTTCATCCTAGAAAATTTGTGGATGAATAAATGCACCTGCGTTACTCATACATAATACTTTAGAAGTTCTATAAAGATACTTTGAATTGTTTTAAAACTTACCTCTGCATGTCATTATTGTATATATAGGTTTTTGATTGCGTTATATGAAGGTTTTTATTGAAAGTTGCCTAGAGTCACTTTATTGTGAGATGAGGAGTTATATAAATATGATGCATAAATAAATAAACAAGCTCCAAGTGTAGTGGGAAAATTAACTTTTGAGTAAATGGATACATATAAATAGCTTTATTTATGCACAACAATGCTTTCTAAATAGGTTACCTTTATACTACGAGACTTCTGCAAGTTTCAGCATTTGTTGTACTTTCCTTTACTTTTTTGCTCTATTCTGCAATCAAACCTGGATTATAGCTTCTGGTTAGTTATAAAACTTACTTTTCCTACAAGCTCAGATAAAAGACTTATGCTATGTTTGTCCTGGGAATAGAGAACCACAGAATAAAGTAGAAAAAGAAGATGAAAGCTCATATATGATTAGCTCAGACACTGAAGTTCAAAAAATGTATTGTAGAAAAAGCAATTAAAACGCTAATTAGACTAGGACTACAAAACAACCACCCACATGTACACAATTAAAACAACTGTATATTTCATCTTGTTACAGCAAAGCATCCTTACCTATATTTATTTAAAATATTCACATCCCATCATATCCTACCCTTGGAACAATTAATATTCATGTTCTGAACATTGCGCTGTTTAAACAATATTCTACAAGAAATATAAATGTACAGGTTTGTAGCTGTGAATACAAGATTTATCACATAATTCTCTACTTTTGGGTGGCATTCATTGCAGGGTTTAGCAAGGATGCTTGCACAAGGTGAATCCGAGGTTCCCAAACTTGGCAACTTTAAGACTTGTGGACTTCAACTCCCAGAATTCTCCAGCCAGCGGTTCGAATCCCTAGCGTCGCGTAACGGAGTGAGCTCCCATTACTTGTCCCAGATAACAGCCAACCAAGCAGTTCGAAAGCACGTAAGAATGCAAGTAGAAAAATAGGGACCACTTTGGTGTGAAGGTAACAGCATTCCACCCGCCTTCGGCATCTAGTCATGCTGGCCACATGACCACGGAGTTATCTTCGGACAGCGCTGCCACTTTGGCTTTGAAACAGAGATGAGCATTGCCCCCTAGAGTCGGGAACAACTAGCACATATGTGTGAGGGGAACCTTTACTTTTACCTATATATATATGAATGCAATAGAGCAGGGGTGTCAAACTTGATTTCATTAAGGGCCGCACCAGGGTTCTGTTTGACCTCGGGGGGGGGGGCACAGGAGCATGGCCAGGGAGGGCATGGCCAGCTCAACAACACTCATATCGGGTGAGCCTATGGTTGCCCAAATACTCTGCCAGCAAAACGGGCTCCCGAGCTCTGTTTCCGGCTGCGATAGCTTCCTGCAATCCTCTGCCATTGAAAACAGAGTTTAGCAGGGCCATAGATGGCCTTCCCATGCTCCATTTTTACTAGCAGAGGCACCGTGGCCCAGTCCTTCACTGTTTCCAGGGCAGCCCCATGGGCCAGATCTAAGCACCCCACAGGCCAGATCCGGCCTGCGGGTCTTGAGTTTGACACCCCTGCAATACAGCTTTCACAGACCATTTTCAGACCATGAGTTTACAGGCAGGTCATTCATGGGCAAGAAAAATAAAAGAGGCAGTGAAACTGAACTGTTTTCTTCCTATCAATTTGCCTTCTATTATGATTGGTTGGGGAGGAAAGTACTAAATAATACTGAAGAAGTTTGCCAAGTCTTGCTGTGATGGTTCTATTCACGCCTTGGGTTAGTACCTGTATGCAGTCAGGTCTCTTAAGTCATGGTATGTGTAAATGCAGGTAGTTCTTGTTCTTTTATATGATATTAGTTTTACCCTTTTTTCAATAATGAAACCACCCAATGTTGGATGGCCAAGAAATTTGATGACTCAATGATTGAACTTTAAAATTAAGAAGTGGACAGGATTAGAAATAGATTTGTGTACATTGAAGCTCTAATCGTAATCCACAAATATACTATGGCCACTGCATTTCGGTGGTCCACTGATTTAGTCACTTTGTCAAAGAACGAAATAAGATTTGTTTGGCATGATATGTTTTTGACAAAGCCATGTTGGCTTGCGGTTATAACTTTGCTTACTTCTAGGTGTTTGCAGATTTGTTGCTTGATTATCTTTTTCAGGCTCTTTGCAGATATTGATGTCAGCAGTGGTGGGACTCAATTTTATTTACTACCAGTTCAATGCGCGTGGCTTGGTGGGCATGCCAGGGGAAGGATATTGTAAAATCTCCATTCCCTTCCCACTCCAGGGGGAAATTACTGCAAAATTCCCATTCCCTCCCGATCAGCTGGGACTCAGGAAGCAGAAAATAGAAGGGGGCAGGGCCAGTCAGAAGTGGTATTTACCGATTCTACAAACTACTCAAAATTTCTGCTACTGGTTCTCCAGACCTGATCAGAACCTGCTGAATACCACCTCTGGATGTCAGGTTGATTGGGCTGTAGTTTTTTGAAAATGGGAATCACATCCGTTCTTTTCCAGTCCTCTGGTAATTCCCCCGGTCTTAAAGGTGATTTAGACTGAAGTCAGAATATAAAAAGTTTAAGAAAGAATACTAAAAGTTCTCGCCTTGTAATCTAAAAGTGAATGGCTTACCTATGTTATCAAGGCTTGAAGGGAGGCATTCTTAGTGGAATGTAGTGCAATTACTTTGCCTGTTAAGGGAGGGAAAGAAAATAAAACTATTCATGCTTCTCACTTTAATGTATTTCTTATTAAAAGGATTTTAAAAAAAAAATCTGAGGTGGTGCCTGAGTACACTGAACTTCTAAAGAGTTCTAAAAATCCCTAGGCTGCTTCAATCACAGTAGTGTAAGGTACCTGTCCCCAATCTGGGCCTATCCAAATATTTTTTGGAATCTGTGGGTCTTCCAAGCTAAAGCCAAGCAACCATGTAGAACATCATAATCATGAAGACTGATATTTGGAGTCAATATGATTTAAATTAATTACTAGTTGATGCTACATTGAATTTTCTTCATTACGTATGACTACGTCTGAATCAAACCAAATGAATTTATGTAAGTATATCCTATGGATGATTGACAGGGAACTTTTCTTCTTCCCATCATTATTGTCATAAATTATATTGAAATTTCCATTAGCCAGGCTGGATGCAGCGTCCTCAACAGTCTTTTTTGCACATTTGAAGGGATGTTTATGTTCCTGTAATGATGGACCAAAAGAAACTTTAAGCCAGGAGTCGGATCTCAAGGACCACTAAATTAATAATTTTAAATCCCATGGATTACTAATATGATTTGCTTAATGACCGACTGGGTGGGCTTGGCCAACTCAATGTCACTCACATCAAGGGGTGTCTTGTCAGCCTCTACTTGCCCCTCCCCTCCCAGCCCCTGCTCCCTTCCCAACCACTCCTCGCCTCCCTGCCTGAGCTTCTTAAGGCCCCAACAGGAAGCATTTGCTGGAGCTAAGCAGCTACCAAGAGGAAGAGTTGGCAAAACATCTGACTCAGTTCAAATTGGATCTGACCCAGAAGGAGGCTCAGCAGAAACACCTCACCGAGGACTACGAGCATAGGCTTTCTAAGCAGAGGGAAGACCTGCGGGAGTGCAAGGCCAGGTCCTGGTGCTTGGAGGCTCAGCAGGCTGAGATAATTAGCCAGTTCCAGGCTGTGATGCTGTCCCACTGGAACAAGGCCCTCCAGCTCTTCGCCACCAGCAGTGCTTCCCTCCAGTCTTCACCCAAAGCCCCACACCAGGAGGCTAAAGCAGACCACAAGTCGGAATTTGTGCCTCCCTCCAACCTTCACAAAAAGACACCGAAGGGGGAAGACTTTCTTCAGCAACACAAGCATTTATTGCACGTATCTGGCCAAGGGCTGTAGTTTGAGGACCCCTGATTTAGTGCAATATAAAAAATGCAAATAATTTTTCTGCGGACCACCAAAATTTTCTTGCGGACTACCAGTGGTCCACAGACCACCAGTTGGTGACTGCTGCTCTAAGCAATTTGCTACTATATTGCTCCTTATATAAGGATCCTGGGCAGACTTTCATTTATTTCATCTTGGGGTGATGGTCAGGTAGGGGGCGTGATTTCTACTTACAAGGACCCAAAGTATACCCCTAAAGTGCCAGTTTTGTGCTACAATCTGTACATCATTAATTAAGATCTTACGTTATTTATTGTTTCATATTTTATAGTGATAGATGTTTTACTGTATTGTATCTGGCCTTATGGTTGTAATAAAATGATTTGTTTTGATCTGAAATTCCATATGATCCCAGAGCCAAGAGGCAACTATAATTTGAAGCCATTTGAAACCATGCAAACGATGTTAATTAAACTGGACTATTCTGGGGCTAAGTCAACTGTTACAAGCCCCATCTGTTCCCTGTTCTGGAACACCACCATGAGTTGTACCATAAATGAAAAATGTATGTCTAACTGGAAGACAACAATCTGCAAACTATTTGCCACTAAAAGTGTAAACTTCACTAGATAGCAGTAATTTCAAAATGACGGCTGTGGCATACCTTATCCAGAATATGTTTATTTGTACAAGAGATAATTTCATTATAGTTCCCTGAATATGTATTTACATATGTAAATGTATCCACATATGTATTTACATTTTTATAATTCTCTAAATATGTGTTTAGAGAAGAATCTTCAATATTTTTAAAAATCAGATAAATGTGCCACATTAGTAATTCCCAGGACCTCTGACCTCTTGCGCGAGCTGCACTGGCTGCCTGTCGTCTTCCGGGTGCGCTTCAAGGTTTTAGTTATCATCTTTAAAGCGTTCCATGGCTCGGGACCTAGCTATTTGCAGGATCGGATCCTGCCTCATACATCCACACGGCCAATTCGCTCCCACAGAGAGGGACTTCTCCGGGTGCCGTCCACTAGACTTTGTCAGCGGGCGACGCCCAGAGGAAGGGCTCTCTCTGTGACGGGCCCAGCCCTCTGGAACGACCTTCCCCCCGACATTAGAACAACTACGGACCTCCGCTCCTTCCGTCTAAAATTAAAAACATATCTGTTCTGCTTGGCCGGCCTAGGGTAGTCTCTCGTCTATGGGATTGTCAATAATTTTAGATAGGGATTTTAGTATTTTAATTGGTAATTTTTAGCGCAGGGATATATTTAATTTGTTTTTATTATGTGTATGTGTATTTATTGTTTTATTTGCCCTGTGCACCGCTCTGAGTCCCTTTGGGGAAAGGGAGCGGTCAACAAATTAAATTATTGATTGATTGATTATTATTGACATAACCCTCCCATCTCAAAGCTAAATTACCATATATTTTAGAGTATGAGACCCACCTTTTTCCCTCAAAAAAGAGGCTGAAAATCTGGGTGCGTCTTATATACTGAATATAGCATTTTTTTTGCCTCCCAACCCCCCCCCTTTGCAAAAATGGCCGTACATAGCCTTTAGGAGGCTACCAGAGTGCATTTTTTGCCCTTCCAGCCTCCAGGAGCTCTCTATAAGCCTCCTAAAGGCTATTCATGCCCCCCATCTTTTTTTTTAACGAAAAACAGGCTGTTTTGGAGAGGTTTGCAGAATGCAATAACTTTTTAAAAAATTTTGCTTCTTCAAATTTTGAACAGAGTCTTATACTCCGGTGCATCTTATACTTCGAAAAATACAGTATTCAGGAAAATCTAATGTTACATTCAGGTAAATACAGTGCCAGTTACAGGTTCAGTCAGGGCTAAATACAATGCAGAAAAAGAAGACAAATTGGACTGTATTGGTGGATCTCTGACTGATTTATGTTAGATAGTATAATATAGCCTTTATTGTCATTGTACATCATGTATACAACAAAATTGGTACAATCCATGACAAAAAGTACAAACAACATAAATAGTATATAAAGAATAATCCCTATGCAAATAATTGGGGGGGGGGGGTAGAAAAAAGATAGAAAAAGAAAAACTAGTCATACGTTTCCGTGTGTGTGTTTGTGTGTGTAGTGGTTGTGGTTGTGTTTTAGAGTCTGACAGCCCAAGGATAGAAACTATTTTTAAACCGGCAGGCTATGTTTTGATGTCTTCTGCACGCTGGTAGAAGTGCAAAGAGACACTAACCAGGGTGCTATTAAAAACTGGGGACTATGAGTCAAGAGTAAGTGTGAACTATTGCATTCTATTGTGTACAGGTTTCTCATAATTATCTAGCAGAAGACAATAAATAGCAGGATAATAGGCTAGAAGAATGGACGTGGTGGTTCAGTGACTAAGATACTAAGCTTGTCAATCAGACAGATCGGCAGTTCAGCGGTTTGAATCCCTAGCACCGCGTAACGGAGTGATCTCCCGTTACTTGTCCCAGCTTCTGCCAACCTAGCAGGTCGAAAGCACGTAAAAATGCAAGTAGAAAAATAGGAATTATCATTGGTGGGAAAGTAACAATGTTCCATGCACCTTCGATGCTTAATCATGCCGGCCACATGACCACGGAGACGTCTTCGGACAGCGCTGGCTCTTTGGCTTTGAAACGGAGATGAGCACAGCCTCCTAGAGTTGGGAACGACTAGCACATACGTGCAAGGGGAAATTTTACCTTTACTAGTCTAGAAGTACTTTTGATATGCTTCTTCATGTATAATATTTGCTTTTTTAATCTGAGTACATCCCCCTTCCTGTTTTCCTTTACAGCCATTGTGTAGGAAAACATGTCTATGGAGGCCATCCCTTAGAGGGAAATTTAGGACAGAGTTCTATTTAATGTCATCAGTCTTCCTTCCAATGTACAAAAATGCCTCCAGAGAAAAGGTTCAAAATCATGGGGCTGGATGGATCCATCATTTGGGAAGCAGGATGCTGGCCTCTCAATTAGGCAGAATGGCAGCTATCTAAAGGGGTCTACAAAGGGAGGCAGAATATAAAAAAAACCCAGGATTTACATCCTCACGATACTGCCTCATTCTTCCTGCATCATCACATTTCACACACATTTAAAGAGGGAACAGGTTAACATTACGATGTTGTGATTCCGACTGTCAATTTGGTGAAAGGAGCAAGCTCCTCTGCATCCCATGGGAGTTATCATAGAAAAGCAGAAAATTCCTAATGAATTATTGTTATTGAGTTCTTACAGGCAGGAGTGGAAGCAGATGCTTTGGTAATTTTTGGATTCATTTGCCGAAATAATATGTCAAGCTTTAGCTATTATAATTCTTTACTTCCCTCCATTACTTCGTGAAACCATCATTGGATGAGCCTGAGAGGTGTCGTCCGTTGAATTGAACAAATAATGTCTATGTAAAGTTTGGGCTGCATTAGGCATAAGGATATGAAAAGATGCAAGGTGTTACCAAAAGGATAGTCCAATCAATTGAAGTAAAAGCATGCAAGACCAATAAGACCAATAAGACATTTGAGCCTCAAAAACAATGTGAAACGTTGCTTGTTCTCATAAGCAACAAAGCAAGTTGCAACTGCAATATAACAAAAATATGGTACATGAAAAATGAAATTAAGACTTTAGAATATGAAGAACAAGTGTTAAAGTCAAATTAAAGCAATGATTAAACTTTCTCTATCTTGAGTGCCACCACTAAAAAGATTTATAAACAGGAGCTGCACTTTACTTGAGAGTGACCAAGATATGGACTGTAATCATAGCCCAAAAACACAACTGCACAAGGCAGAAGTGGCTTCCCAAATTAAAAACAAACAAACATATTAGTGGGCTCATTTAGGGGCTAAAGATGATTAAATGAAGATGATTAAATCTGGTTCAAGACTGAAACAGAAGCTATATTCTGGACTACAGTAAAATCTATGGCTTTTTGAAGTCCATTACATTCCCATCATGTGAGTGATGCATTGCAGTAATACAGATGGGAAGGTTTGGAATATAAGTAACCTACCCTATTAAGAGGTATCAAAGTTTATAGCGATTCAGCCAGTACACAAGCAAATAATACAGCAGGATTCATTATATTAAATTAACTTTCTTATACACAAGAATATAAAACATGATGCATGTATACAATACCCATGCAGCTCTTGCAACATGGTAGAGAGGAGGAGAAGAAGAAACAAGTACTATCAAGCAAAGACAAATGAACTCTCACAGCATAGAACAGTTAAGCTAAGCCATGCCCAGGCTGCAAACCATCTCACATGGCTCAGACTACAAATCCTGTGTCTCAGTCACTAAACAGTTCCCATTGGCTGACTTGTTCCTATGGCTATTCCAGTTCATAAATTCTTATACACTGACAAGAGGACTATATATGGCATAAAAGATTTTTAAAAATCCATGTCATAGAACCCAACCATGCATCTAATATCAACTATATGCTTTCACATTAAATGATGAGGTTGGTTCTTCCAACTTGTTATGGTGATAAATGGAATATAGTTAGGAGAGTCCATGAAAACTGACTGGTTAGATTGGAGGCAGTTATACTCTTTAGGTCCAACTGACCCTACAAAGCAATTGTTGCGTAAATAAAGAGCATCCCATATAAGCCATCTTAAGCAACTGGGGAGGTGGGAGGGAACAGCCAGGATATAAATCTAAGAAAAGAACAAAGTAATAAGTACCGATATTTGAAAAGGCATTATTTTCTTGTGTGGGAAAAACTGCTCATCCCAAATAAAAATATCTCTACTACTACAGGAAAAGACATACTTAGAATGTCACCCTGAAATTAATTATCTTATTTTAAATGTTCAATTGCTGAAAATCCAAATGAGAGGAAGAGAAGAAAAGAGGGGGAAAGCTATAAATGGAATTCATTGTTGTGATTTGAACCAAACCATCTGTTGTCTAGTACTATTTTTTTAGCCTTTTTCCGACTGTTGCCTTTGGCGCTTCCATGACATCCAGTTAAGAGTCTGTTTACATCTTGAGTGATTGCTTGTGTATTGGATTGGTCTGCTGTCCCCTAAGAAAAATTCCAATAAAAATAATTAATATAATCCCTTTAATTAATATCTTTAGAATGAACAACAGAAGATAAAATGCTCTAACTAAAAGTAGTATCAAAGATTTCATACACCTTACATTCTGAAATCAAACACTTTGGCCACCTAATGAGAAGGAAGGACTCACTGGAAAAGAGCCTAATACTTGGAAGGATGGAGCGCAAAAGAAGAAGGGAAGACAGAGAATGAGGTGGCTACATGGAGTCACTGAAGCAGTAGGTGTGAGTTTAAATGGACTCCAGGGGATGGTAGAGGACAGGAAGGCCTGGAGGAACATTATCCATGGAGTTGCGATGTGTCGGGCACGATTTTGCAACTAATAACAACACATTCTGAAAAAGACATCCAATTGATAGGTCACTAAAAGAATTGAGACTTTTGCTATTTTCAAGAGGTGGAAAAATGAAAGGGTACCAAGAGTAAAAATCCAACACCTTTCTTTGAAAGGGAGTGTGTTCCATAGCTTTGATGCTCATAGTTTCTCTTGCTACTAATATTGTGTTGAAGGCCTGCAACTGTAAGAAAGTGTGCCTTTTTGTTTTAAAAAGAGATAAGAATGGCTTTGTAGCAGATGGTGCTACTGATCCGTAGAGAGAAGCAGAGAACTCTTCTCTTTTTCAGATTAAAATCTGAAGAACAACAGCAGCAGCAACAACAACAACTATTGGCACAGATGAGCAAATTTATCAACTATGGTTTCTTTCTATTTCTCTCCCTCTTTTTCAATCATGCATACATATCATCTTAATTCTACTTCTGTCTATTTGAAAATTCATAAACTCTGTGATCATTTCTTCTATTGTATGTTATTTTATCTGATTTAAGAATTTCTTACATCTAATTCTGTTACTATTTTGAGGTTTTTATACATAAATATATAAATTTTATTTATTTATTTATTTTATTAAATTTATACCCCGCCCTTCTCCTTGTTAGGACCCAGGGTGGCTAAACTACTCAATGTAAAATGTTTTCCTCTAATTTATACATTCATACGTGCTATTTTAAAAGGATAAATTGCAATACAAAATGCAGAAACATAGCTTTAGTTTACACGGGTGGGCTTCAAAAATGTAGGAAGGGGTTCTTGGCCCAGTTGCTGGGTGGGTATGGCCATGGGTTAGCCTCCTGCACCATGGCAGGGGAGGCGTTTTTGTCCTCCCTGGGCTCTGGAGGCTTTCCTTGAGCCTCCAGGAGAGTGAAAATGGCCTCCCCAGGATCTAGCGGCCCTCTGGAGGCCAGAATCGGTCCCATTGCCACCCTTTCCAAACTTCTGGTTTTTCTCCCTCCCCAAGCCTCTGTGTGCGCCGTGCACCTACCTGCATCCAAAACAGGCTGCGTGGGGACTCCTGGGATGGGCGGGGCCAGCCAGGACTGGGATTTGGGGATCTACGAACTGCGCAGAATTTTAGGTAGAGGTTGTCCCGAATCCCTGCAAACCCCCAGCAGCCCATCCCTGAGTTTACACATGGAAATTAAATAAAATTAATTAAGGGCCTTCTCTGTGGCGGGCCCAGCCCTCTGGAACGACCTTCCCCCCGATATTAGGACAACTACGGACCTCCGCTCCTTCCGTTTAAAATTAAAGACACATCTTTTTCGCCTGGCCGGCCTTGGGTAGTCTCTTCTAAGGTTAGGGGTTTTAGGGGTAGTTTTAGTTTAGTTTATGGGTTTTTAGCGCAGGACTAATTTAATTCATTTTTAATTTTGTATTCTGTCTGTGATTTTATCTGTATTTTTAATTGCCTGTGCCCCGCCTCGAGTCCCTTTGGGGAGAGAGAGCGGGATATAAAATTAAAATTATTATTATTAAAAATTATTATTATAAAATAAGGATTTGGCAAATTTATATTAAAATAAAAAATATTCTATTACTGTTGTCCCCAATTCGGATCTGAGCCTGGTGCCGAAGCCAATGATGAACGCCAGACACGAGGTGCAGGTTTTCTGATTGCTTTTTATTGGAGTACTCCAAGGAAAAGGATTCCTGGTCAAAAGGCCAAGAACCAAGAACAAAGGATTAAGAAAGCTTTTATACATTTTCAGTAAAGAAGAAGGCGGGACAAGGTGAAACAATAAGAAATATCCTCTAATAAATATTTTAGCACTAATTCTACAATTTGTTCTATTGGTCTATAGTTGTCCCATTTCTAGGTCTTAGCTAATGAATGCCCCAGGAGTTAACTAATAGACATTTCATTTGTTGCTGGACATCTCTATTCCTAATTTTTAGCTGAGGTCTGCAAATTGTCTAATTCTTGTTGCTTTTTACCAGCTTTCTAGCTACCCATAATTGCTACAAGCTTTACACATGCATATTTCTTGTTGATAAGCATTCTTTGTTCTCGGCAGACAGACACCCCCCCCCCCAATTACAGTCTTCCTGACTTACTTTCAAATGTGTGTCATGATCCAGTCCATCATTACATTTCGAGCTAATACAATTTATCTTGGTTTGATGGGTGCTAATAAAAGCTCCTGAGATTTATTTCCTAGTGTAGGTTGATCAGATTTTGCTGCTCTTACTGTTACACCTTCCTCCTCCTATTTTCCCCACAACAACAACTGTGTGAGGTGAGTTGGGCTAAGAGAGAGTGACTGGCCCAAGGTTAACCAGATGGCTTTCATGGCTAAGGTGGAACTTGAACTCACAGTCCCCTGCTTTCTACCCGAAGAGATTCAGTTCATGTCACAAATGAAGGTCTTCGGTTAAACAAAAAAAAAAGGACACACCGGTTTAGCACTGGAAAAATAGTTCTTTTTATACTTTTGTTTACCTTGTAAATGAAAAAAAAAATACTATTTAAAAGAGGAAGTTGGCAAAAAAAAAGAGCATACAAGAAAAGGCAATATTATTTTCCTTGTTTTATTTAGCCAGAAGGTAGGTGTTCTTGTTCCTTTTAAAGAATGAGTAATAATGTAGTTTCCCCAAGGAGCTCTATACTACTTGCTCAATTATTATTATTAACTTTTAAGACAGGTCACAACATTTATTTAAAATTAATATTGTAAAGAACATTTAGACAAAAAATAGTTTTAAAAACTTTAAATCCCTATTTTGGGTTCAGTTTCCTTAATTTAATTAATTAAGCATTATAGGAATGAAACCTTCACTAATCTTCATAAGTATTAGATGCATGTGTCATGCATCTCAGCCCATATACTTTGCTAAGAACATACCTTAATTATGCAGTCTGTTAGGATTATCTGTGGATTGTGGGATCAAAATCTATACAAAAATGCTTAGCATTTATGGGCTTTTAAAAAAGTGGTTAATGTGCTTTACATAGATTTAATAAATCCTTACAACAGCAGCAGTCCTATTAACTGTCATGTTACTATCCTCATGTCCTAAAAAAAACCCACATAATGAATCATACCAAAGTCCAATATCTTATTTATTATTTATGAAGAAAATTTATATTGCTGCCCAATTCACTCTTGGTGACTCTGGGCAGCTTACAAGGATAAAACCCCAGTATAAAATAATTACGGATAATTACGGGAGCGCCTAAACACTCCCATATAACACCTGTCCTACGCGAGCTCCACTGGCTTCCTGTGGTCTTTCGGGTGCGCTTCAAGGTCCTAACGACCATCTTCAAAACACTCCATGGCTCGGGACCTAGCTATCTGCAAGACCGTCTCCTGCCCCATACATCCCTGGGACCGACACGCTCCCACAGAGAGGGCCTCCTCAGGGTGCCGTCGGTCGGGCAATGTCGACTGGCGGCGCCCAGGGGGAGGGCCTTCTCTGTGGCAGGGCCGGCCCTTTGGAACGACCTGCCCCCTGAAATCCGCACCATTCCTGACCTCCGCCTCTTCCGCAAATGTCTTAAGACTCACTTCTTTCAACTAGCCGGCCTTGCGTAACCCCAGCACCGCCAATTATAAACGAGGGTTTTAAAAACGGTTACAACACAGGCATCTAATATCTATGTATTTGTATTTTGTATTTATTGATTTAATTCTATGTTCGCCGCCCCGAGTCCCTTGTTGTGAGATGGGAGCGGGTTATAAATATGAAAAATAAATAAATAAAAATAAATAAATAAAAACAAACATGTAATTGTACAGTAATGAACAATTGATTCATGCAGTAATCAACCTTATGTCTCTGGGAAATCCACAAAGAAATCTGTAAAGGCAATTGCTCACCTCCACTGTTGTTGCAGATTCCTGTTGGAAGGAAGATTTATAAACAGGGACTTAAGCCAATATTGAAACAATCTTGTCTAAAGTTATTTGGTGAATTGAATATTAGATTGAGACTTTCACGCAGTCTCCCTTGCTTACAATACACACTCTTAGCCACCACAGTTTATTGCTCTTTTAGTAATTTTGCTTTGCATTACTAAAGAAAGTAAGTGCAATTTTCCAGGTGTATCCGTCTGTTGAAAAATAATGAGACAATATTGTCAGTTAATAGCAATAAGTCATCTTTGTGCAAACTTCTAATTCTCAGATAGTTCCCAGAAATAATTCTGATTTTTTTTTTTTCTGTTACAGATTCCGAGGATTCTTGCATTTTTAGAGTTGCTCCAATGGATGTTTTTTGCACTTATTGAATCTTTACTTATGGGAATTTGTTTGCTTTACCTTCTGAACTAATAATGACTGAGTCATGTGATTGACAAGGGACTTGACCGGTCTAAAAAAGAATTTTTTTGGTTGACAAGTTTGTGACGAGGTTCCTTAAGGAAAGCATGTTCCGATAGTGGCTGACACAGATACCATTTCCTTTCAGTAAGACTGTGGAAGACGTGGCCACTTGAAATCTGAAAATGAGTGCACCATTAGTTCCCAACAAGTCATGTTACAATCTATTACAGACTAACAGAAATGAGATGAAAAATAACAATGAACACATGGTGTCGGTAGGAGACACAAATGCCAATCAAATCACATCCGATGTCAGAATCCCTGGAACAGCAATAAGGACAAGAAATATTTCAGGAGAATCTGCTTGCTTACATGCCAGTAAGCAAGAAACCAACAGACAATTAGACTCTGAGAGGAACAATCTTCAGGGCACCACTGGTGAATCAGAGTTTATACTGTCTTCTGCCATCAGCAAGAAATTGCATGCAGATTGTAGGCCTGAAGGACTTAAGGACACTTCAAAGCTAGTCACCATTAGCCGAGGACACAGTTTGTCCAATCTGAGGATCAACACAAGTGATAACTTCTCAGTGGTACTTTCAAAAAGTGACGCTGATCTTATTCAGCATGTTTCAAAGGAAAAAACACTTCGAAGTATTGAACCAGAAGGAATAAAGCGCCTTTCTTTGGGGAGGTCAAGAAAACTTATGGCTAAAACAGAAAAAGAATTTGTTGGCCGTGTATCAGGTAAACGCTTGCTTTCTGTATCCTTGGATTCCATCAACACATCACATCATTTGAGTGGAGACATAGAAAAATGTCAGAAAACATCAAGAGACCATTTTTTAGGTATGGTGTTCCATCCAACTGATGGGGTGTCAGAAGGAAGCATTGTACCTTATCCTAAACATTTGTCTACCTCAGAAATGGAAAGAGCAAGCGCCCCAGTCGTACAATCAGGTGTGGATGATGTACCAAATGCCAACAAACAGGGCCCTCCACATCATTCTGTTCTTGACCTCCATTTAACTGTTAAATCCAATGAACTTCGGAAACCAGAAGCACAAATTGACCATCAAAGTGGCAAGAGAGGAAAAGGGGAAGTGAAGTGTCCTCTGTCTTCACAGTCGAAGCGCGTGGGTGAGCAAAAAATAAACAAGGTTATGTTGTTTGAATTTCTTGGCTGTCCAGCAGAAGAAAATAACGTTGTGGTACAGAATCAAAAGGATGCTGGGACAGAAATGCACAAGACCAAATTACATCCGTTGCCAAAAGACAATTTGTTTTTAAATGAAGGATTTGACTCGGTTAACGGAAGTCTGATAAGGGAGAATGGCTCTCCAGATTTAAGAAAAGGAAATAATTATAGTAACAGCGGAGCAGAGAGCAAAGCAAATGAAGAATATAGAGCTGTAAAAGAGGTAGACTCTATTTCAGCTCCTGATGACAATACGATACGTAAATTGGCATCAACAAGGAATGAAAACCTACACATTGGTAGCACAAGTTGTATACCAGCGGTTAATGGGCACATGTCTTTTATGGATAGCATTAATGTGACCGACAGCAAACATCTGAATAACTATGAAAATAAACAGATTCTATTCAAAGGACCCAGGGAAGATGTTATAATTGTCCAATCTGATCCGGAAGCTCCCAAATCACAAAATACAGAAAATATCTCGGTAAATTTTAGCCTTGTGGGCAGTGAGTTAGAACCCACAAATTTTTCAGTTCAGAGCAAGAAGATAGTTAATGAAAAGAAAGAGCATTCAAACAATGCACCGGAAGGCTGCAAAATAATAGCACAAAGTGAAACTTTTTTATGTCCCCCAGCTCCTTTGCGCTCTTCTGCAACTGGGAATGCCAGTAGCCACAGCACAGTGTCCAACAGCAGTTTGAAGGAACTTTATGCGCTTCACGTTGACAAGCTGCCATCTTCTGCAAGTCTACCTCCCAGCGAGAGCACCCAGTTATTTAGCTTATCCCCTAAAGTGCCTAATAAAACTACATGTAACAGTGGGATCCCTAAGCCTATCCTTATAAATTCCAAGGGGCCCCTACCATCCAGTTACAATGGTGACAACGAGGATATGGAGAAACCTGAAGACAAGGTTGAAACTCCGGCCATTCCCAAGCCCAAACATGTGAGACCTAAAATAATAACTTACATTAGAAGGAACCCTCAGGCAGTCAGCCAGCTTGATCAGTCTGGATTGTCTTGCATGCCCCCTGCTTGTGGGTTGGCAACTGAACAGAAAATGTTAAATGACGGAGACATTAAACCAGGCAATGTTTTCTACGAAAAATTTAAAACTGACTTTCAAAAGCCTCAGATTTATAGTTCTGGATATGTAGTATCTGGCATTAAATCCTCAGACCATCAGTTTGGTCCAATGGGTGAAAAGTTTTTCCAGGAGGTAAGTCTTTTAAAAAATAATAATACCCAGGCTATTGAAGTGAAATAAATGTGAATCTGTTGAGATCTGTGATAATCTTTCAAATATTCAATTTTAATATCTGTAGATTTTTTTTCTTCAAAAAGTACATAGAATCACAATGACATAGGAAACTCAAGATACTGGGTAATTATGGTGAAAGAAATGTTCTTTATTGTCTCATGTTTCTTTATGAGATGAAGTGACACAGTGGTTAGAGTGCAGGCTACTTCTGCTGACTGCAGGCTGCCTGCAATTTGGTAGTTCAAATCTCACCAAGCTCAAGGTTGACTCAGCCTTTCATCCTTCCGAGGTGGGTAAAATGAGGACCCAGATTGTTGGGGGCAATAGGCTGACTCTGTAAACCACTTACAGAGGGCTGTAAAGCACTGTAAAACGGTATATAAGTCTAAGTGCTATTGCTATTGCTATGTACTGTATCTGTTTTCTTTTAGGAAAATTGTCACAAAATTTGAGACTGATATATTTGATTTCACAATACAAAAACAACACCTGGTATAGCCCTAATGTAAACATGGCTGGAAAATTCTCTTGCTCTGAAAAGCAATTTTAAATGTCCAAAAATTATTTTTTTAAAAGACAGTGAAATGACTCTATACTCAGAAATTATTTACAGCAATTCACCAGCAGGCTTGCTCCACTTGACTGGTTCAATCTGTATCTCTTTCTCCAACAGCCAACTGTTTTTGAATTTAAATCAAAGCTTTGACATTAGCTTTTAAAACTAATGGTCTCAATCTGCCATCAAAACAGTTTGCTAAATCCCTGTCTGCTATTTTTTATGTTGATTTAACTTACCTAATTTACCTAGTGCCCAGGACATCAAAAAGTCCCAGCAATGCGGAATGTACATACTGTAAATAGAAAATGAGGGTTGTTTCACATTCGATACAAAATATTGCATTGCTGAAAGTTTGGTTAATCTGTTTTGAGTTGGCTGTAGTCCAGCTGAAAGAAATTCAAACAATTTGAATGAAATCAAATGCAAAACAGTTTTGGATATTCTGATAGGAAATAGTGGATTCAGAACAAACGTATTTAACTGCAAACATTTGTATAACTACTAGATGACAGCAGAGGGACAAAGTGTATTCTCATTGTTTTCAGCCATCTAGGGGATGTTCATATTTTGCAGCCATCTTGTAGCCCTCGACTGTATTATCAGACATATTACACCCCAGAAAAAATATTTTTAAGTGGCCAAGGTCAGGGAAAGAACAGAGTTCTTTATCAACTGTGGATGTTACAACTTTTATGCACACTGAGAGTTTATGCACTGAAGACAAATTCCTTGTGTGTCCAATCACTCTTGGCCAATAAAGAATTCTATTCTATTCTATTCTATTCTATTCTATTCTATTCTATTCTATTCCATTCCATTCCATTCCATTCCATTCCATTCCAAGAACTTAGAGAAAGAAATGGAATAGACCAGAATTCTATATTGGCCAAATGAGATTGGACACACAAAGAATTTGTCTCTGGTGCATAGAATTTGTCCCCCGGGGCAAAAGCTCTCACTGTACATACAAACAACAAAATGATAGGGCATAAAGCATAGATCATGAGTTACAGTCATTAATCATAAGATACCGCAGGTGATAAATCATAGATAACAATAGGAGAAGGTATTAGGAAAGATGAGAAAAATGAGGAAGTTGTTCAGTGAGTCACTACAGTATGTATAAGTTTCTTTGGCCTTTTGGAATTGATCTTTAGATACCTGATGTGTGACTTGAAATTCCTGCAGATCTGAAGCTGACATTGCTTCACAAATTTAGTGGGGGAGGGGGGAACCATTTAATCTCCAGGATCCACCATGAAGAATTCTGTCTCCAAATAGCCATTGAATGATACTACATGTAGCTTTTATCATGTTCTCTTAGATGCCATCATTTAATTCTTTTTTTTTTGACAAAAAAAACCTTTATGGAAAATTTAAAACATTAAAATACAAATACCTTTAAAAATAATTTTGTATAAATTATGATCCTTTTTGACAGTAGGAACATAACCATTTGTTATTCAAATACATTTTTATACATTCCTAATTATTCCTATATCTATACATCTATGTTTCTAAGTTGTATATTTCATGTTCCTATTATTTATCCATTGATACCAATTTTCCCAAACTCTATAATGTTCTGATTCTTCCTTGTCCCTTAACTCCAATGTGAGTTTATCCATCTCAGCGCAATCAAGAATCTTTTGGATTATCAAACAGTCTGTTGGCATGGTATCACTTTTCCAGCATTGTGCAAGTGCTATTCTTGCTGCTGTAATTATGTGCAAAATTAAATATTTTATCTCTTTCATATACCGTACTTTCCCTTAATAATCCCCAGAAGGAACAGTTCTGCTTTGGGATCTGTTTGGGTGTTTGTAATTTCCTGTAACCATTTTTGTATTTTAATCCAATATTTTTTAACTGTTGGGCAGGACCACCATGCATTAAAGAAAGTACCCTGTGCTATTTACATTTCCAACAGTTTGGATTTAAGTTTGGATACATTTTTGCCACTCTCGTGGAGGCTAAGTGCCAACAATAATACATTTTATATTGGTTTTCTTTGCACGCGACAGGTTTTGTTATTGTGCAATTTTTATTCCAAATTCTTTCCCAATCTTCCATCTGAACCATCATTTAATTTTTGTCTTGTTAATAAATATCTACAGCATTATTTTATTATCATTCTTTAGATAGGTAAAAGAACATTTCAAGTAAAACATCTGGAAAATAAAATATGACTGTAAGTCTTATTCATGAACATGGTTAAAAATGCCAGGCTTAAAAGTATAGTCTAATAATATTTCTCAATGGCATGGCAAAATCCAATGCTTCTTCATTCAGATGTACACTTTCATGAATGATTTAGATTTATTCTCAATATTGATTTACTAATGGAACGTCTTATTCTCCAGAAGACTTATTATTAAAGACACTTCAAGGATAAATTGGGGAAGATTTTGGATTCCCATCTCCCTTATTTTTCAATCAGCCCAAAGAGGAGCTGGCATTGTTAATTTTCCCAGAGTGGAAGAGATAAGTAGGATGGCAAGGAAAAATGTAAATAAATTAACTCTTCTCATCATTTTCACTTTCATAGCAATGAATCTGCGGGGATTTATTGTCATAGAAACTTATTTGGCTCCTGAATTGACCATAGAATCTCTCTGACATAAACTCAGGATGCACATGAGCCAAATTTTTGTTTTCTTCCTAAGCAAACATATTTACATATTTTGATGTTCTGTTATGAATGCAGTGTATTATTTATTCAATTTATAATATATTAGTGTGTCATTTCCCCCCCATTTCTGCTCAGATCCACAGCAGCAACCATGCTGAGAAATATTAACTGCAATCCTTGTAAAGAGCTGAGTGAATGCATATTATGATTTCTCCTGTATTTTTCTTGAATTTCCTTTTATAAAGGTAATAATTTAAAACACTATACTTGATGAAATTATTTTAAAAATACATTTATATTCCTGTAGGTTGGAGAAAGGCCTGTGAAAGACAATTTTTGTCCTCCGCCATATGCTCACTATGAGGTGCCTCCAAGCTTTTATCGCTCAACGATGATCCTTAAACCTCAGTTAGGACTTGGTGCTGTTTCCAGGTTGCCATCCGTGAAGAGCAGGATTTTGATTTCCAGTCAAAGGTCTTCAGCAGGCTGCATCCATCCTCAAGCACCAGTACCCAGTTCAACGCTGTTCCATCCTGACACTTCAGGTGATCAATTAATCTGTTTGGCTGAGCTAGGAAATCATAAATCATAATAATAAACTGAACTGAATTACAATGTAAAGGTAATTTAGAATATTGTACCTGAGGAGTAATTAGATCGCTAAGTGATCTGATTAAGTCTGTCTTAAGTAAACCCAGTCTAGGTTTTAATTATAATAGCAAAATCACCAATATAGATCTTTGAATTTGCTTGTAATTTGGTTTGGTTGTGTGGTTTGATTTAGGCAGAATTAAAACATGATCAGAAGTTTGCCTTCTTAGTGTATCAGTCTAACTATACTGTGTTTCCCTGAAAATAAGACAGGCTCTTATTTTCTTTTGACGCCCCCCCCTCCCCCCAAATAAGCACTTGGCCTTATTTTCATAGATGCTGCTGTGTTGCAATATTTTCAGGAAGGGCTTATTTTAATGCATGTGCTCAAAAGCCCAATTGGGCTTATTATCCAGGGAGGTCTTGTTTTCAGGAAAACAGGATACTAGTTAGTGTTGTAGTCTTACACTACAGTTTTGCTGCCTGATACTGTCTAGAAGTGTTGAACCAACATTCTCATCATCTTCCCTAATCTCCAACCAGTATATTTTGTGTTTTGGAAGATGGTTCGGGGAAGTCTGCTTAATCAACAGCCCCACTGAATGCAATGGTTATATTAAGAGTGTTTATACAACACTTTGGCTATGTTACTCAATTAATCCATTTTCTGGATGTGCACAGTAACATAAAGTATCCAAGCATACTGATTCATAATATGCTAACTGAGTGACCTTGTTGTGCATGTTGTGTGAACACAGCTATAGGGTTCTTTATACACTAAGTTAAAATCTGTAGTATTGTTGGTCAAGTGTTGCAAAAATGACAAGGGATCTGCCTTCTCCCCATGCTACCCTCTGCCAACACTACTTTCACTGTGAATACATTTACATCTTACAATGTAAGATGTGAATCCTTCTAACACTGGATTGTTAGTTTGTTCATGTATTTATTTTGGTGCCTTCAAGTCAGTGTTGATTCCTAATGACTGCCTGGGCAATTCTCTGCCGTTTTCTTGGCAAAATTTCAGAAATGATTTACCATTGCATGTTTTCAAGGGCTGAGGTCAGTCACTAAGCTGGCTTTATGCCTAAAATGGGATTAGAATGCATGGTTTCCTGGTGTCTGGCCCAATGTCTTAACCACTGCACCATACTGATTTATATATTAGGAAAATGTTTATTTTTGCATGTGGGCTATTGGATCTATTAGCAGTAGAAAGTGCAACTGAACAGTTACAATATTTCTGGAGAATTCACATTGTTTTGTGTTGGAGTGAATTTTAAAGCACCTCCATAAAAATGAACAATGCTTGTAATCAGATATGATCTAGTAGGATTTGTCTGTCTGAATATTAAATGAATGCAAGTTAAATGGAGATTGCTTTCACTCATCAATTGCTGGCATCACTTTGATCCCTACCACAAATCATATGAATTTTAATGCAAATGTAGGGCTGCTCATCCATTTTACACCATTTTTTTTCTATCCCTGAGAACATTATCTCCTTTTTGCACATGTTTAGAAAAATAAGAGCTGTAATCTGCTAGTGCCTCAGCTTTATTTTTCCCTGGGGTAAAACTACTATGATTCCATCAAATTAGGGATTATGTTGGGGGCATGATGACATCATAAGACTCCATAATTCATAATTCCCTGGAAAATGGTCTGAAGGGTGTAAAATGTTTGTGATACTAAAATAAATACATTTAAATATTAAATGCATGTTTCAATTCTCCAATAGTACTTCAACCCCTTATCAAATCATAAAATCACTTTGCATAAGAGAAAAAAATATCCTCTACTATAAAATAATTATTACATTGTTATTGCGCACACAGTAAAAAGCATTGTACGCATTATAATAATAAAGCTGTAGATGTTGTTCCTATTTGTTTCAAAATCTCAAGGGAGTATCATCAACCTCACTTTTGTTGCTTTTGAGCTCACACAATGGCTTCTGCGTTCATTTTTCCATTGTTTTAAAAGAGAAATGTTACTTCCATTTTTTTTATATCTCATATCTATTAGCCCATATGAATATTGGGGCAAAAAACATATTTTTTTAAATGTGTTATATTTTGGCTCGCCTGCTTTTCTGAAAACGTTCTCACTTTGCTTTTCAAACCATTTAACACAAATATTTAAAAAAATCCCAGAATATTAAATTGCACATTGATATGCAATGTTTAGTTTACTATGTCTACTCAGAGATAAACCCCCTTGAGTTTAATGGAGCTTACTCTCAAGGTAGTGAATATAGAATTGCAGCTGCAATGCAACGACAGAATTTTCTGACTCCAGGCATATAAGCAACCAGTTGGCAATTAGATCCCTGCTGATTTAGACTAATGAAAAATAGGGCTTGATTAACTTATCTTTTTTCAGGCGAATAGTGAATGTAAACTTGCTAGAGTAGACTAAAGTAAGGTTGATTAGCTTATGGTTCAGCATTTTTGGGAAACCCAGCTGTTTTCTTAACTCCCAAGAGTTACCATGTTGTGTGAGCTAGTTCATCACGTTAAGCCATAGAATAATTTATTCATCTGGGCATAGTATGTTTTGTGAACACCGCAATTGTGTTTGGTTAGCATGGGGTTAGGGTTAAGTGTGCTGTGAACCAGCCATCTGCCTAGGTAGATCCTCCTGGAAAAACAAAAACCCTGAGCTTGGATAATCTTCATGGACTTTTCTCTTTTCAATGGATTTTTTTAAAACACAAAATTGTAAAGAGTGCAAGAGAAAATATTTTAAATATCCATCTCACAAATATCTGGCGTATCCAATTCTATTGCATTATTGTAATCATGATATATGATCAGATTATATGGAAAAGCCACAGACTTGTTAAATAAAGCAATGGTATACTTTAAATGTGGAAAAATTATTCACAGCTAATAATAATACATTATGTTTTGTTTCGCTAAATTTTATATGTAGCAGAGTTGGGCAATCTACAACCTGCAGGACACCTGACATAACTGATTGTTTTTTTCTGAAACCTTCTTAACTCTATAGCAGCATGGCTTGCTACCAAATATTTAATATTTTTCAAAGTGTGGTTCATTCTGGGTATAATCTAGAATCCATGTGATATATATGCTTACTACTAAAGATACAGGCAAGAGAAAATCAGATTTGTATGGATATGGGTTTTTAAAAAAATTGTTGTCTAGTTTTTGCTGTAATTTCTCCTGCCTTGCTGCTGTATTGTTTTATTGTTATTTTTTTTTTATTCTCTTACTTTGTGAATCTCCCAGGGTCATTGGGAGTTGGAGGGTGTACAAATTACTGGTAAATAAATAGCATACAATAGTTTTGGATTGCAATCTAATGCAAACTTCTGTTGGTATAGGTAAGCAAAGTTTCTAAATGAACATTTATAGAATTATCCTGCCAGAAATAAACAATATATTCCAACAATCCACTGCATCATATATTGCATTTCCACTTGATCTTTGTTTTTCCCCCCATTTCCATCATCCATATTTAATAAGAGCCCTATGAGTTGAGAAAAAACTATCCTAAATCTATAGCTTTATAATATCTTTATTAACTTCAATTAACGATAACACAAAGAAATGTGTGGGTTTGGTAGTTCTCCAGAACTTTTCAACAGGGAAAATGTTACTAACAAAACAAAATGAGGGACACGATGGAAAGAAGAAAGTTTCAAAATTAGACTAAATACTTTTAGATTGTAAGTTGTGCAAGGAAATTGGTCTTCAGATAAAATAACTGACTTGAAATCGAATTCCAAATTACACTTAATTTGGACAAAAGAAATGATTGTTTCTTTCCATTGTGAAGACACATGAGCATTGCCCTTTCCCAGTTTGTCCCTAGCTTTGGCTCATGCCACAATTTGCCTTAGCCTGGTACAGTGGTGGGTTTCAAATTTTTTTAGAACCTACTCTGTAGGTGTGGCCTATTTTGTGGGCGTGGCTTGGCAGTCATGTGACAGGGTGGGAGTGACCACCTTTTAAAATGTGGTGAAACTCATTTAACAACGCTCTTGCTTAGCAACCAAAATTTTGGACTCAATTGTGATGATAAATTCTTTCTTTCTTTCTTTCTTTCTTTCTTTCTTTCTTTCTTTCTTTCTTTCTTTCTTTCTTTCTTTCTTTCTTTCTTTCCTCCTTTCCTTTCCTTTCCTTCCTGTTGGGTCACTGCCAGCGGCGGGCCAGATTTACTTCCAGGTATGCCGGTGGAACCCCCTCTCACCGGTTCTCTAAATTTCACCAACCGGCTCTCGCGAGTAGGTGCGAGCCTGCAGAAACCCACCACTGGCCTGGTAGTAAGGAGGAACAAAGAAACACTGGCCTTTGTTCTGAAGATGATCCAAGGACTGCCACATAAACTTTATAGTTGGCTACAGATGTGAAAATAGGCCAATCCTTGTCAGACATTTATAGTGTTTTACATCCTCTATGATACTGATACTGATGCTCTAGTCTGGTACATCAAACTCACAGGTTCTTCTGAGACACCCTATCTGTTTACAATAATCAGAGGAGTCCTAAAAATCCCAACTAATACATTAAAAAGTGACTTTTTAAATCTCTGCCAATACATTTTCCTTTAGTTTGACATGCTGCTCCGTGGTTTCTTATCTCTTTTTATCCGCCACAGTGTTTTTATGTGCTGTTAGGAGCAATGAAAGCGAGTTAATTGTCCTATGGAGAAAACAGATGACAAGATGCAAACCTTACCAACAGTTTCTACATTCATTATCTCTCAGGAATTTGAAAGGAAGGTCCTTTTGCATGGCATCAAGAATAGAGTAATAGAGAATTGATGAGTATCACTGGCTTATGCAAAGAGTCAGCTACTGCAGAGTAGAGATGCTTGGCAGGGGTGCACCATATGTTATTATCCTGACCTTGAGAGACAGCCAAAGCAACAGTGTGCTAGTTAAGTGTGGACTGTGTGGCATGACAATGAAGTGAATATGCAGCTGGCTCCAAAGTCAAAGAATCATCAAAGTACAGAGGTATTGAATTGTGCCCTGGGCCCTGGACTTTTTCATATGTGTATTAATAACATGGTTGAAGTGATAGAAGAAATACTTAAGACATTTGCAGAGAATATCAAATTGGATGAGAGAGCTAGAAGATAGAAATAAACTTTAGACTAGTCTTAAAACATTAGACAAATTAGCAGAAAACAACAGGTGAAATTTGAAATAAGCAAGTGCAAAATTCTTTAGTTTGGAAACAAAAAAACCAATGTATAGTATTAGATAGAGACACTTGGTTTAGTACAGTTAGGTAGCGGTGAGTGGTCGGTAACTCATGGCAATGGTGTGTCTCCATACTGCTGAATGTCTGTGTACAGGAGCAGCTGAGCAGGATACAGTGGTTGCCATAGGAATGAGGGTCAGTGCCTTGGTAGGTACATTTGAATATCCACCATAGCCAGGGACAGTTTTTTTGAGACTGAGGAAAAGATGGAGGAAAAATTGAGAGAAAGTAGTTCCATCAAGGTTGTGATGTGCAGAGGCAGGTATGGTGGTAAACTGAGAGGGGGTCACTTGTAGCTGCTTACTTCTCATGATCAAAGGCCATCTGATAAGATGGATAAGGTGGCGCAGTGGTTAAAATGCAGTACTGCAGGCTACTTCTGCTGCCTGCTGGCTGCCTGCACTTTGGCAGTTTTAATAGGTTCAAGGTTGACTGGGCCTTCCATCCTTCCGAGGTGGGTAAAATGAGGACCCAGATTATTGGGGTTAATGTTCTGTCTGCGGCTTTGGAATAAACAAGAACCCAAACTTGGCTGGTTGCCACTGTTAATAAGCAAGATAAGCAGTCTCTTGACTGAGAGCCCAGAAACTCACGGCACAGACTTGGCTTCGCAGTAAACTTTCACACAAGCCTTCAAACTCACAGGAAACTGAACAGGCACAGGCTACAACTCACACAGACATTCATGACTCCTTCACCAAATGGTTGCTTCCTGTAAATGTCCTCTCCCATCGCCTCACCTATAAGCTCTCTGGGAGGGGCCAATCAACAACCACCTGGTGCCTAATCACCTTCTGTGAGTCTGCCTCCTGAGTTGCTGCCTCCGCCTCTCAGCCCTTCGCATTCTAGCGTCAGGGACAAACTGACTCTGGTCTTCACCAGAGCTGCACCATGACTCAGGCACCGCCTGATGGCCAACCAGCCTCCCTGGTCCTTGCTCTGACTCCGAACATCCCCCAAGGTTTTCCTCAGCATCCAGGGCAGACTCATATTGTTCCTCACTATCAGAGTCCATCATCATCTCAGCTGGTCCCTGCTGGGCCACAACAGGTTAATATGCTAACTCTGTAAACCGCTTACAGAGGGCTATAAAGCACTGTAAAGCGATATATAAGTCTAAGTGCTGTTATAATAAGACCATCCTCACCCAGGATTTGACCGTGGATTAGGTAGCAAACCAAGAATGTATGAAATGGTCTGGTTGGATTGAGAGAGAAAATTTCCTCATCAAGCTGTTGGTAAAACACAACAGTCTGAGCTTTCATGGACAAGCCATAGTATGCTCATGTAATGTCTCTGCTTCATGAGTTGTATTGGTCATCTAAAATATATAAAGAAGAAGATGGATGACTGCAGTGGATTCTGATTGAAAGCCTTGTTAGTAATGTTAGGCATAGATGTGACGAGGAAAGCAGACTATAGACTGAATCTTCAAAATGCATAACGCTCGCAAATGCCACTCTTCCATCTACGCTAGGGATGCACAAACTTTTGAATCAAGGACTAACAACTTTATACTAGGGATTGCTCCAGATATAGTATTCCACAGGTTCAGACTGGTTCTGGAGAACCAGTAGCGGAAAATTTGAGCAGTTTAGAGAACTGGTAAATACCACCTCTGACTGGCCCTGCCCCCATCTATTCTCTGCCTCCTGAGTCCCAGCTGGAAATGGGGATTTTACGGTATCCTTCCCCTGCCACGCCCACAAAGTCAGGCCCACATAATAAAATTTTTGAATCCCGCTCCCTGAAAAATGTTCAGAACCAGAAGAAACTATTGGGAAGAGCCAAAACAAGATTTTTTAGGTTTTAATTGATTCCAGTGGAATGAATATTATGTTAATAAAACACAGCTAATTTAATTATTTTCCATGTAATTCCTATCCTAAGGCATGACAAATTATAGAAAGAATCTCTGAAGCTATATGAAGAACTTTAGTAAGTAGCCCAAAGATAAGAATTATTCTTTTTTTCTGCATTATTTTTTTGCACATAAAGAATGCTTCTTGAATTTGTATTAGGACATTTCCAAAGTACAGAGTTACATTAGATTTAAAAGACAAAAGATAAACAGCTTTTTATGAGCTCTGATTTTTAGCTCAACTAGAAACCTCTCATATGAGCTTTAAAAAAATCAATAAATGTCAGCAGAAGCGAACTCTTCCTTAAAGGTTGGGGGCGGAGAGAAATGCTTGGTTGCCCTATAGCTTAATAAAGCTACCAGTATTCCTATGACTATTCTAAATTAAGAGAAATGAAGGATTAAAGTGATGCAGGGATTTAAGTAGGAAGATGAGTAAAAATTGCTAATAATCTTTATTCTTCAACCTAATGTGAGTAATGTTGAGCCAGAATCTAGACTTCTGAAGGGATGGCAGCTTCTCATTCAGCAAGAATGATCTAAGTATTTGCAGTATATGCTAGAACCATTAAATATTTCTTTAAATAATGAATGTGTCCTACCACAGATTCAGTTGCAGTAATAAAGATTTTTATCTTCATACAGGGAGCATGTAAGTCTTGCATAGTGTGGAATGTAATGGCTCTTAAGCAACACGAATGTTGTTTATCTATAAAGTAGCTGAAACTGAAGTACCTTTATACCTCAGAGAATCATTCAATGTGGACATTAATACTTAGTTATTTAGTTTCATTCTGAGTTGGCCTTTGTTGCTTCTCCGAGTTTTTCATACTGTTTAGTTATCATTAATTAATTTATTTAGTAAATTTATTTGCACCACATCACATATCAAAATGACTCTGGGTGGCTTACAGTATTAAAGGATAAAAAACTTAACAGTTAAATATTTCTAAAATGATAAAATAGAAATCACACACACCCTGTATATGTATATGTATATGTATATGTATATGTATATGTATATGTATATGTATATAAATGGCTGTATCTGTGTGGTGTGTGTATGTTCCAGCATAACTCGGGAATGCTTCGAGCAATTTCAACCAAACTTGGTGCACAGATGACTTACTCTCTGAAAAAAAAAAAAATTGTGGGGGTAAGACACCCCTAACACCCCTTGGGGAGGGGGGTGTTCTGTTAAGAAGCAGCCTGTTGTGCCTTAAAATGGCTTCTACTGTACAGCGCAATGGAGTTGCCATGGTAACGGCCTCACAGTACCCCGCAAGGGGGCTCCCTCTGGTAAGGGGAAAAATCCAACATTAGAAATTATGTTTGGTCCAGATATTTCCCCCCTATAAAAAAATACCCGGGCAACGCCAGGTTATCAGCTATATATATATATATATATATATTCATCAATCCCCTTGAATGAGATTGTCCCCCTTTGGAGCCACAAGCCATCTGGCAGAGTCAGGTCTTCAGGCCCTTACAGAAAGTCAGGAGAGTGTAAGTCAATCTCACCTGAGGGGCAGGGATAAGTTGCTGGTGGCACTGCTGCCAGTTTGCTGCGTACGCGTTCTGTGCATCATTAGATTGCCAAAATTATATTTGTCTCATTTCAGTGAATGTTTACCTGGAAATATTTTCATATTTTTTCAGACAAGAACTAGCAAAGTGTATCAAAGACCCTGGTTTTTGTAGAAAACATACTACGGTATAATGATTAAATCTGTGACTGCAGCCAGGAGTTAGGGTTTTCTGACAATGATCATTTTGAAGTGTTGTTCTGCTTATTTTGGCAGATCTGAAAAAGGGATATTTATGATTGAAATGTATTAATTAAAATATCCATTAAAGAAAAAAAAGAATTAAACATGTTTTACATATCATTTTGTATTCTTTTTCAAACACAATGTTGTCACATTTTCAGAGAGGAAACCTATACATAGGCTTTTGAACAGCAAGATGGAGCCCAGTGAATGCTCATAACAAAAGTTTTTCATTTTAATGATGATTTTACTCCAATGAATGTTGAAGGAAGAAACTTGTTGTGAAATGTGGATATTGTTCCACAGGCTCTGAAAATAAATCAGCCACAATGTTTGCATATAGTCACTGTCAGAAGCAAAATGATTCTCATTAAGGGTTCCTTTAACGAGGGTGAATCATACATTAAGTCTTATCCAAATAACTCAAACAATTAAAATCAGAGAAAGAAGCACTGATACAAGCATCACTTACCCTGGGCTCTTAGGTACTGCACTGTTGATCCTTAATGTGCAGTGTACATCAATTGTACAAAATATTGAATCTTATATAATTTTCTTTATTTATTCAATTTCTATAGCTGTCCTTCTCAATCTAATTGACTTGCATTGGCAAACAATATCACAATAATTCATGTCATACAAACACAAAAATATTCACAAATTATAGAAGATTACCATAACAATTACCCCAAAAATAACAGTGCAATCGGGTAACAGGACCTCTAACACTTTCAAGAGTACGGGCTAGGATACCTAGACGCATCTTTACAAAAGGCTAACTAAGTCAGGGCCACCCTAAGTTCTGATGGAAGAGTATACATAAAATGTTGAATGTTATATGCAAATTTTATCAGTGTACAGATCAATTATTTGTGTGCATCTAATAAATATAATATGTGAACACTCTGTACTGCTGAAAAGATGGTTGGGGAATTCTAACGAATAAATAGTAAGTGCCTTTGCTGTAGCTCTTTGTTAGAAGCTTATATTAAATTTTACTGAACTGTCACTGAAAAATGTAGTTCCATGTAGGGGATGCTTCAAAAATTACTTGCCTTGCCTGCCATTAACTTTCTTTCATAACAGGTACAATAGTGTAGCCCTAGTCATAATGGTCCCATCATTCGTTTAATGTACTCTAGTGCAGGGGTCTCCACCTTTGCAACTTTAAGTCTGAAGGACTTCAGCTCCTAGACTTCTCCAGCCAGCTTTGCTGGCTGGAGAATTCTGGGAGCTGAAGTCCTTCAGACTTAAAGTTGCAAAGGTTGGAGACCCCTGCTCTAGTGTATTTAGCCTTGCTGGGCCCATTTTGGTCCAGCTTTTTCTTCCTCCCAACTAGATTCATCTGTGATGTTCACAAGATGCTCCTTTCCTATTGTTGTTCCCCTACAACATGAATGTTGAAGGTTACCTTTGATTCATATCCCCTATGAATTTAATCTCCTTTTAAAAGTATGCAAATTGTTTGTCATCACCACATTTGTGGATGAGCCCTGGTCTTTTATTTCCAGAGAGGGAAAATATTTCTCTCTGTCAGTTTTCTCCAGGCTATACAGGGTTTTAGATATCACATTAGTCAGCCTTTGACCAAGTTGAAGAGTCACAGATATTCTGGCATTTTCTCACGAAGAAGATATTTGAAATTTGTTTATCATTTTGGATGCCCGTTTCCACACTTTTTATAGCTGTATCGTGTGCCTTTTTCAAATAGGTTAAAAGTCTGAAAGAAGAGGATGAATGTAGCTCAGGGTTGAACTGTGGAGTCCTTGATATTGAATTGCTCCCTGTTTATATATAGTAGCTTCATGGGGATGCCATTTTCTTTGTAAAAAGAAACTAAGAACTACCAAGAAGAAAACCACATCTTCATCAATACAGGCAAGACACATTGCTGTATATAAACAGGGAACAAAGTCCATGCTTAATAGCTCTGATAATGTCACCTAGTTGGGTAATGAAATGCCTACAAGCAAATAACCAACCTTGGAGAACACTAAGATCCACACAACAAATACTGTATTCCAAATATAGTATACATAAGGAAACTACTTGTTGATCAGAAAGTTTGGCAGTTTGAATCCCTAGCACTGCAAATGGAGTGAGCTCCCATTACTTGTCCCAGATTCTGCCAACCTAGCAGTTCGAAAGCATGTAAAAATGCAAGTAGAAAAATAGGGGCCACCTTTGGTGGGAAGGTAACAGCGTTCTGTGTGCCTTCAGTGTTTAATCATGCTGGGACATGACCACAGAGACTTCTTTGGATAGTGCTGGCTCTTTGGCTTTGAAATGAAGATGAGCACCGCCCCCTAGAGTCAGGAATGACTAGCATGTATGTGTGAGGGTACCTTTACTTTTACCTATAAGGAATCTACAGAATTGACAGTTTTAATTTCAAACCTTTTCCTACACCGGAATTCAACTTTTTTCACACTGTCACTACGGCAGTATTCCTTCCCAGCCCCCGTCGGTTAAATTATTTAGCTCAGAGATTTTAAAAGACCTTTAAAATCCTTTTTCTTTTTGTTAAAAATAACTCAATATACTCTGCTTTTTATAGCTAATCCTTCATCACCTATCTACTGAGTGTCAATGCCACAACTTTTGCAATTTCCCTGTCCACATTTATATTAAATCTGGGAATTAATTAAAAGAAATCTGGGTAAATTAACAGATTTTGATATCTTATTAGCAAAGAACACTAAAACATTGAAACTGGTGCTTAAGAGGCTGAAGCAATAGTCAAGTACAGCAAAGTTCATTAACTCAGATTGGAAGAAATAGTGAAATAACAAAATAATACATTGGGAAGGGGAAAAAAATCAAATGTGAGGAAGAAGAAGATGGAAATCTGTGTCCTTGCAGGAAGTAATTTAAAGAGGATTATTCCATTTCTCCCATGACAGATGCTGTGGAGGACATAGAGAATGGCCTTGAAGAACAGGAGCAAGAGCCATTGCCAAGGCAATAGTCAGATAAAAGGGGTTTGTTCCCAGGGCAGTAAGAAAGTAATGTAAATAAACATCTCAGACAAGTATCTCCTTAGTTCACATGAAGTTAAAGAGAGGAAGGGGGAAGCACATGCAGTCTTGCAAGATTCTGTTACAATAAAGGTAATATTGACCTATAGAACATTGGTATCTCAGTCTGGTCTATCTTGAAGGTCTAATGCAGGGTTGTCAAACTCGTGGCTCACTGTCAGATGCATCAAACACTGGCCACATCCCTGCCTGGTTTAGCAAAGGGGGGGAAAGTCCCAATACATCATGTGACACTGCCATAACGACACGGGTTTGACACCCCTAGTCTAATAGATATTAGGAATACATACTCATTTTACACATATCGGCAACCGTTCATATCCATTTTCTTTCTCTTGTTGAATCGAAACCATCAGAATCCTGGCTGTGTTTCATTATTAAGGTGATAAAAGACCTTGTTTGGGTCAAATCAATGGCTGTTTCAGTCCATCATACTATGAGATGTCGATGATAAGCCACAATCAAAGATTTAACTGCAATAGCACTCTTCTGTTTCAATTCCTACCAGTTGGGCCTAGGAAGTTGGAGCTTCTGACCCTGACATATAACTGCCTTGGTCAAGATCTTTTGGTAGACTTAAACATCACTAATTGATTTAAGACACTTTTACAGGTCCAATTTAGGAATAGAGTTGTATTTCCTCAATCCACATATTAATGGAAGCAAAATTATATATCGTTTTTTCTGAATTTTGTAATGCAGTTATCTAATGAACAAATGTATACACAATATGTATATTGACAAAAGGATGTGTATTACATTCCAATATGATTGCATAGCAAAATATATCTTCTGACATAATCCATATCTCCACTTTTTAAAAAAATGCATGCAATAATTTTGTTTTATTTTCCAGTTGATCTTAAAAAAGGTCCAAGTCCAAACGCTACAAAATCGAATCTTCCAAAGCCATGTCAGTCCGGACTTCGCCCTCCTGGTTATTCACGGTTGCCGCCAGCTAAACTCGCCACATTTGGCTTTGTCAGGAGTTCCAGTGTCTCCTCAATCTCAAGCAAATCAAGTGACAGAGTCCAGAGTGATCAAAGCAAGACAGCCAATCGTAAGTCAGACAACTTGATTTTCACTCCAGATATATCTGTTGCAGAAAAACAAAGAAGAGTATTTTTATCCCTTGTTGTGTGTTAGCAGCATATTTCTGTTTGCTGTTGAATTTTATGACATACCATATTTTTCGGAGTATAAGACACACTTCCGCCCCTGCATAAAAGAGCGTGAAAATTTGGATGTGTCTTATGCACCAAATGTAGCCCAGTCCACCCGCCAGTCCCCACCCTTCGGCGTTCACACATCGCGTTTTGGATCTGTTTAGAGCCCACGTGTGCATGCTCACAACCAATAAACTAATGTGATGAAGCTGACCAGGCTGTTTGCTAAGGATGCTAGCCAGATAGATGCTGGTAGGAAGGCAGATTTTTGTTCTTATTTTCCTCCTCAAAAACTAAGATACCTCTTCCATTCCGGAGCATTTTATACTCTGAAAAATACGGTATATAATGTTAGATAAATATTTTCTAATAATAAATTACTTGTATAGGAGTTTCCTATAAAAGTTGCTGAAGAACACATCTCGTGATCATTTTTGTATGCAAACATTCTACACACACACACACACACACACACACACACACACAAACACACACGAACTACTTTCAAAACAGATTCAAGCACAGTACCCTGTTTCCCTGAAAATAAGTCTTCCCCAGATAATAAGCCCAATCGGGCTTTTGAGCGCATGCGATACAATAAGCCCTCCCCCAAAAATAACCCCTATTTGAAAATATTGCAACACAGCAGCAGCCATGAGGTGACCACACTCGCTGCTTCCTGCACCTCAAAAATAATAAGACCTCTCCGAAAATAAAGCCAAATGCTTATTTTGGGGATCAAAAGAAAATAAGACCCTGTCTTATTTTGGGGGAAACACAGTAGTTTTTTTTTTTTGCTTCAGCAAACTATCATTAAGGAGGTAAAGGCTGTTGTCTCTCTGCCTATAATGCCAAGAACTCTTAGCTGAACGTTCACCTCAAGTAATAATAATAATAATAATAATAAATAATAATAATAAAACTGAATTTATTAACCGCTCCCTCTCCCCACAGGGACTCGGGGCGGTGCACAGGGAGAATAAAAACCATAAATATACAAAAATACATACAATTTAAAACAGATTAAACAAACTCCTGTGCTAAAATCCCATTAACTAAAAATCCCCACTCAATATAAATAAACAATTAAAAACCCATAGAGAGAGAGACTACCCTAGGCCGGCCAGGCGGAAAAGATGTGTCTTTAGTTTCAGGCGGAAGGAGCGGAGGTCCGTGGTCGTTCTAATATCGGGGGGAAGGTCGTTCCAGAGGGCCGGGCCCGCCACAGAGAGAGCCCTTCCCCTGGGCGTCGCCCGCTGACAAAGTCTAGTGGACGGCACCCGGAGAAGTCCCTCTCTGTGGGAGCGAATCGGCCGTGAGGATGTGTGAGGCAGGATCCGATCCCGCAGGTAGCTAGGTCCTATTTTTTTGTAGTAAATTTGTTTGTTTAAGTACAGAATGAACACATGACACTGAGTATTCTCATTATGGAATCTATACGTTCCATGAACTGAGAGCACAAGGAAAGATTGTTGGGGTTTTGAAGTGTCAGCTTCTCTCTTTGAAGACCAGAGTCTATGTGAACCATCTCAATTTCAAAGCAACTGTTATCACTCCTCAAGTGGTTCAAATTCAGGATGCCAGCTTGTATTAAAAGCCAGAGGCTTTTGAGTGATGTAGAGTCCTAAATCTTTCAGTGTTTATGTTAATTTCAAATGAATTGCAAGAAATAAAACACGAAGTAGGCCACAATCAATCCCAAGGGCTTTCTTTCACTTGCATAATAGATTTAATAATTGGCAGAATCATCCAGATCCTTTGAGCTTAGCATCTTACTAAAATACAAATAGCCAAAGTACAAATATATGCAAATGCCTTTTGGTAGCCATCATAACTTCTCTCATGCACACAGCACAGACTATGTAGAGAAAGTTCAAGGAATTAAGAGAGCTTACACAAATTAAATGAGATTTAAATTTGTCAGGGTGGGAAACCTACGTTAGTTCTTGCTGGAGTTTTGAGAAGTTGTAAAGCGGTAATATATCAAATACTATGTATAGTTAGCCCACTCGAAAATATTAATTGCTGTTTCTAATTTAGCCCGTATTGGCTCTTAATTAGAAGAGTGGCTCTTAGGTGCGAATTTTCTCAGTTGCTTTTTTGTTTTCTAACTTGTTCATGTCACTATTAATTAATTGTTTATGTTTATGTTTATTTACTTATATACCGCCCTATCTCCCGAAGGACTCAGGGCAGTGCACAGAAGAATAAAAAGTAATAAAACACAACGACAATACAAAAGTTAAAAATAGATTAAATACTAGATCTGTGCTAAAAACCTATGGTTAAAAACAAGTAAAATATTATTAAATTAGTATAAAATTGGGACTGTGTCGTTAGAACTATGCTAGGCCAGCATAATTGTGTTAGGGAAAGAGTCAAAACTATATTATTCAGGAAAGAAAAATGGAAAAAGCTTCCAGATGGAGTTAAAAAAAAAAGAAGAAGCATCAGAGATCCTAATCCGGAATATGTTCCTCATTCATATCACAGGTAAAAATGGTATGGGGCATAACAGTCAGAAACATATTCTGCAGCATCATTCTTGGGTTGTTTTTTTTTCCAGAATAAAGATGTTAAGTTCAAGTACATTTAAAAAAAAAACCTGAATAACCAGTGCATGAGATTACTAGAAAATTAGTCCAAGGAATTAGTTTATCTTTAAATTGTGTATTTGTCTTATATTTATTTCCTGTGGCACAAGGGAGAGTTAGAATGAGATGCAATCCCACTGCAGCAGATAATTAGAGAAGTTGGTAAATTACATACAGTTGGCTTGGAACAGGGGTGTCAAACTTGAGATCATTGAGGGCCTCATCAGGGTTGTATTTGACCTTAAGGCGCTGGGGTGGATGTGGCCAGGGTGGGAGTGGCCAGCTCGACGTCACTCATGTCGGGGGCGCCTGTGGCGGCCTGAGTGCTCTGCCAGCAAAACTGGACTCTCAAGCTCTGTTTTTGGCTGCGACGGCCTCCTGCAACCTCTGCCAGCAAAAACGGAGCTTGGGGGCGCCGTGCATGGCCCTCACAAGTTCTGTTTTTGCTGGCAGAAGCACCACGGGCTGATTCTATGCCCTTTCCAGAGTGGCCCCATGGGCCTGATCTAAGCATCCCACGGGCTGGATCTGCCCCCAGGCCTTGAGTTTGGCACCTCTTGCTTAGAATGTTTCCATGAATCAAAGCATTGCAGGTAGTCCTCAACTTACAACTAGTTGTTTAATGATTATTCAAAGTTAAGACAGCCTTGGAAAAAGTTACTTGCGACCTAATGAACTACCGCCCCCTACAGTCACATGATGGCATTTTGGGGCACTTGGTAACCAGCTTGCATTTATGACCAGTTGCAACTTCCCACAATAACCTGGTCGCATTTTGTGATATCTTTTGCTGTTTTCTAAAAAAAAAAAGTCCCATTGAATAAGCTGACTTTGAATTTTAAACCATGTGATTCATTTAATGATTGTGGTGATTTGTTCACTGTTTGTGGTGACTAGCTGAATGACTGCTACAAAAAAAAATCAGTCATAAAATCAAGTCCAATCACATAATAACTTGACTTATGACCACAATTTTTACAACAAAATTTCTGGTTTCAATTGTGCTAGTAAGTCAAGCTAGCAAAATTATACTCTTCCCTCCAAAAAGAAGACATGATAATGTAGCCTTTTGATTAATGTTGCTATATGGCCTGTTGTATGGTCTTTGGAAGTAATCCATTTATCCTTCCTGTAAGAGCTTTTCTTGTTTGAGGAGAAGAAATATTGCCTTATTCAATTTTGACTCTGGCTCCTACCCACTGCTTTTTTAGTTCCTACCATCATTGGCATGTGGTCTTCACATGATATGTGTGTAGTAATGCAGCCCTTGAGTCAGCAGTGTGCAGCAGCTGCCAAAAAAGCCAACACGGTTCCAGGCTACATTAACAGAGGGATAAAATCAAGATCATGTGAAGCATTAATAAACCACTTTATAATGCCTTGGTAAGGCCACACTTGGAATACTGCATTCAATTTTGAAATGTAAAAAAGATGTTGAGACTCTAGAAAGAGTGCAGAAAAGAGCAGCAAAGATGACTAGGGGACTGGAGGTTAAAACATATGAAGAATGGTTGCAGGAACTGGGTATGTCTAGTTTAATGAAAAGAAGGACTAGGGGTGACATGATAGTAGTGTTCCGATATCTCAGAGGTTGCTACAAAGAAGAGAGAGTCACGCTATTTTCAAAGCACCTGAGTGCAGGACAAGAACCAATGGCTGGAAACTAATCAAGGTGAGAAACAACTTAGAATTAAGGAGGAATTTCCTGACAGAACAATTAATCAGTAGAACAGCTTGCCTCCAGAAGTTGTGAATGCTCCAACACTGGAAGTTTTTAAGATGTTGGTTAACCATTTGTCTGAAGTGGTGTAGGGTTGCCTGCCTAAGCAGAAGGTTGGACTAAAAGACCTCCAAGGTCCTTTTCAACTCGTTCTGTTCTCTTCCGTTCCGTTCCATTCCATTCCATTCTAAATAAAAAATTGCTTAGTTCACATTACTTTAACTGTTTTCTCCTCTCAACAATTCATCTGTTTATCTAAAATGCCCCAAATGATCTATTCATCGAGGTCTTGGCCATCATCTTGATTTTTTTTTATGACCCTGGTCCTCAGAGGACTTTTCCTTCAATCTATCCGAGGAGCACTATCAGACTAATATATAATTCCACAAGAACTTTATGGCTCACTTGACAATATTTGGCAGTGCAAAAAAAAAATCTTGGTGTGTTATGTGTAATTTTATCTAACCATCCCACTATGCTAATTGCCCAAACTTCACTATGACCAAAAACCATAAATAAATATGTGGCTGTTCTAAAGTGGGCTGTTGTTATATGTTGTGATTAGTGTGTAGCTGTATATTCACATGCACGATAAATATGACAATACTGCTGTGATAAACGAACACTTTTTAAAGAACAGTTTCTAGTTACTAAGAACGATAGGGAATAAAATAACTGAGTGCAACACAAAGTGTATTTATTGCATTTTAGTAAATTGAGTTTTTAGGGAGGTTATCATTCAGTTTCATTGCTGTTCTTCTTGCTTACATAAAAATCAACTATGGATGTAACTTGTACCAATGAGTCAGAGAAATGGCTAGTGTTAAAAATTATTGTTGCATTTGTAGTATAATGCTGGCAAAGATCTAAGCAAAATATTCACATAAGTATGGAATACAAGAATATTACCACATTTGAATCTATAATTTTTTATTAAGTACCACATTCTTCACAACCGGATATGGTCCGATAAGTATAGTTGCCCCAGTCAAAGTGGAGGACAGAAGGAGTAAAATTAAATCAGTGCATTTTTCTGCTTGTTGTGCACATCTCCAATACAGTGAACAAATACACCTCGTGTTGGGCTAGGTCAGTGATGGGGCAAAATTCACTTAACAAAATGTCTCACTTAGCAACATAAATTTTGGGCTCAATTGTGATCATAAGTTAAGGACTACCTGTATAATGTAGATATAGCAACAGCCAATTATAAGCTGATGGATGGATGGATTCTGAAGATAAACTCCACACATCTTACAATAGCTGAGGTTGAGAAATATTCAGGCAGGCTGGCAGGGGTCTTGAAATTCAAGCCTAATGTGTCTTCATCCCATCTGTTCACTATCGTGGCATGAGAGCAGGTTGTTTATCCGTGGGAGGAATCACTAACATCTGTGCATGATTATTGTAACAGATTTGTCTGGTCTCAAGTTCTTTGTACCTTTTACTTCCTGTGGCTGCAAAACCTAGCATCATAGGATCGTGGGCTTGGAAGGGAAATTGAAGATCTTCGTGGTCCATTCCCGCCTAGTGCAGGTATCCTGATACCATTCTAGACATTCTGAAGTACAGAGGAACAATTCGAGCCAGCTCCTCTACTCCACCAAGTCAACATCTTTAGAGTTCTCCTAGAAACCTAATTTGGGGTTGGGGGTACAGCAGGGGGAAAATGCAATTTGGAATGTTAATGTTGTCACCCTCCATCTCTGTTCAGTCCATCTACCTTAAAGTGAAAGCATGTACAGGTAATCCTTGACTTGCCACCACAATTGGGACCACATTTTCCATCACTAAGTGGTGCAGTCATAAAGCAAGATGCTATGCAACCACATTGCTTAACAATTACAGGTAAAGCAACAACAGTTTTGGGCTCAGTCCAGTGGTGCGATTCCAAATCTACGAGAGAGCGCTTTGCACGTGCGCACAGCACTGAAAGACCGCCCTCGGTGTCAGCGCTGGTTAGCTGAGCTGGTTTTTAGCTCAGTTGAGGCGTGGCAATCTGCTCTGCCATGCAAATCAGCTGAGCTAAACAAGAAGGGAATGTAGGACAAGGAACAGCGGGGGTGGGAGGGCGCGGCCAGCCAGAGGTGGTATTTGCTGGTTCTCTGAACTACTGAAAATAACCGCTACCGGTACACCAGAACCAGTCAGAACCGGCTGAATACCACCTCTGGCTCAATCATAACTTGAAGACTACCTGTAGCTTATCTGGCTATACAAGAAACTAATGAATCCTGGGAAGAACACCTGGGCAAAACAATTATGAAACAGAGAGCAGTTGCTCTCTCATTTGAGAATAACATATCGCTTGCTTGTGGATAGGTTGTCTTCATATAACAATGAAGAACTGTAGCAACAGTTGCGATATATTAATCATTCACCAGGCATAAGCAGATATTGGATCACTTCTGCTAAGCACAATCTGTGCTGTTTGGCTTATTATATTGGAGATACCGTTGAATCAATAGAACTGAACATTTGGGTGCCTTGGTTCCAGCTGGTGGGAATCTCCAATTTTTATTTTTGTTTTTAGTAATTTTATTAAGAATTATGCTAAACAAGTAAAAAAGAAATCTAATACCTATACAGCAGGGGTCCCCAACCTTTGCAACTTTAAGTCTGAAGGACTTTAGCTCCCAGAATTCTCCAGCCAGCAAAGCTGGCTGGAGAATTCTGGGAGCTGAAGTCCTTCAGACTTAAAGTTGCAAAGGTTGGGGACCCCTGCTATACAGTATATAGAGGGGGGGGGAGGGAATGGGAAAGAACAAGTGTTTGTGTGGGGGGGGGGGAAATAAGAACGAATTCCCCACTCAGATCAAATGTTTCAATTAAAGCAGTCTTTTTGTGCTTTAGTAATTGACCTTCAAAGTCTTGTTTTGCATTGAAATGTAAACAACACAGGTTTTTCTCTCTCTCACTAATTAATTTCAAAGACTTTCCTTAAAGCAGTTTCGCAAAGCCTTAGCATTTAAACTCTTTAAAAACAACTCTGAAACCACTCCTTTGCTTCATATTGCTTAAAGTTTCAAAATAAATAAAGATCTTACGAAGCTGAAAAGGCATACCATAGTTTCCTTTCTTTTTAAATGGATTGAAGGAAAACTCATCCGGCAGTTTGCAGCCTTGCAGTTCTGAAGATTCTCATTCTTAAAGTGGCAGTGCAAAAAATAAACTCCCAAGTGATTAAAAGGATGAGATTTGATCAAACCATGAGTCCATGAAAGTCTGCATTTACAGTTCAGACCCACAACTTTCAGCTGATCACAAGCGGCTGAAAAAAATGTCAATTTCTGCTATCTGTTCACAAAAATCAGCTGTAAAGAAGTGCATATGGGCAATGTCTACATCTCTTTTTTTTCCAAAGGAACTTTTTTTAGCAGTCTGGACATCACGTCCAGCTGCCTTTTGGCCATAATGCCCTTGCAAACTGTGCAGAGTGGAGATAAATGTGGGCATTAACTTACTTTTCCCCAGTGGAAGCCAGAATCTGGGAATCTCCAGTTTTAGGATAGAAATAGTTGTGTAGAATTTAGGTCTAGAGTGTCAAAGGGCCAGGTGCCACATCCGACCCATGGGGTGCTTAGATCTGGCCCATATGGCCAACCCAGAAACAGCAAAGGACCAACCTGTGGTGTCTGCAAGCAAAAACGGAGCTCCACTTTTGCTGGAAGAGGATTGCTGGAGGCTGTCACAGCAAAAAACGGAGCTCAGGAGGCCATTTTCCCTGGTGGAGTGCCCAGCCCACCATAGACGCTCCCGACATGACTGACGTCGAGCTGGCCATGCTCACCCTGGCACCCTGAGGTCAAACACAACCCTGATGTGGCCGTCAATGAAATCAAGTTTGACACCCCTGATCTAGGTGCTCTGTTTCCCATCATTTCTGACAATAAACAATATGAGTCTTCAGCATTTTCTCACTCCGTCTTGAAGAAATAATGCAGAGCTTTTGATATTCTTCAGTACTGATTGCACTGTTTTTAAAGACGCCCACACTTGGTCTGAATTAAAAGTTCTTGCTTCAAAAAGCAATCAAAAGGATATAAAGCTGGAAAAAAATGTGTCCTCTTGTCCACTGTATAGTTCCGTGATGGCTAACCTTTTCAGCAGCGAGTGCTGAAAGCATGTGCGTTCACACCCATAATGCAATCCGTGCTTGACATCCCGCACATCCCTGGCACATGTATTTGTGACCCCCCCCCCATGTGTGCCCCACGCCCTGCGCACGTGCACGTGATTCCCCCATGTATGAACATGAGCACCCACATGTGCCCCACGCATGTGCGCACATCACCCACATGGGCCCCACCCCGTGCATGCATGGCAGAACTCCAAAAACCAGATGGCTGGTGGGAAAAGTGCACATGTGCGACGGAGCTGAGCTGGGGCAAAGGCTTGCATGCCCGCAAAGAGGACTCTGGATGCCACATGTGGCACTTGTGCCATACGTTCACCATCACGGGTATAGTTCATAATTCCAAATTTGCATTCTAATTGTAAACTTCAATAACTTCTGCAGGGATCACATTTCTCATGGGGCTTTAATCTTGTGAACTAATACTCATCATCTAAAAGTAACAAAAGGAAGAGAAGAGATAGAAGTCTGTTCTGTTTTGTTGCACATTTCTGCTAAGAATATGAATTATCATCTCTCTGAGTTTCAGAAACCGACCTGAATTTTCCCTACTTTAAGTAAAATTGACTTTGAGGGAGGAAGCTCTTGTTTTCCCCACTAGTTCATCTGAGTGAGCTTTCTTTTTTTTTTTTTTTTTATTGCAAAAGTTTTATTCAGACAAGTTTTCCCCCCTTTTACCCCCCAACATATAATATAAAATCACATACAAAAAGTATACCCCTCACCTCCCCCCATCTTAAAATAAAGTTCTCATTCAAATATTGAGTATTATACCCCCGACCAACATAATATAAATTTAGTATAAAATACATCAATCTCTCCCTGACACCCTTTCTAAGTTAATTCAGCATCATAACATAACCATATCCCATTATACCCATCTCTATATTCTGAGTGAGCTTTCTGAAGAAATCACATGGCTTTTTGATTTCCCAGCAATGACCAAAATAAAAAGCTGTACCAGAGATATACAAATATTGTATTAATGTGGGGATCCTCTAGGCATGCTTTATGCTGCAACATCTCATATCCTGTCAGCATATAAAGAAGCACAAAAGAAGACGATAAAGAAATGATGATTTGAAGAACATTCCATATGATAGCATGTGTTGGATATTGAAAAAGAAGAAAAGGCTAATTTGATCAAAAGGAGAAGGGTAAATTCTTAACTAAAAACTAGGCTAGAAAATTGGAAAACAGCACTTGTTTTTGACTCCACACTGGTTTTATGTTCAGTAAATTAAGGCAATGAATGCTGCAATACAACAATAACACAATGTTTCCTAGGTTATATGCGGCCGCGCGGGGGATCCTGGGAGCATCTCGAAGCTCCCATGTAACACCTCTCCTGCGCGAGCTGCACTGGCTGCCATTGGCCTTCCGGGTGCGCTTCAAGGTGCTTGTTATCATCTTTAAATCGCTCCATGGCACGGGGCCTAGTTATTTGCGGGACCGTCTCCTGCCGCATACCTCCCTCCGATCCACTACCATAGGGAGGGCCTCCTCAGGGTACCATCCGTTGGCCAATGCCGGCTAGCGGTGCCCAGGGGGACGGCCTTCTCAGTGGCTGGGCCAATCCCTCTGGAACAACCTACCCCCCGAACTTCAGACCATCACAGACCTTCTCCTCTTTCGCCGCTCACTTAAGACTTATCTGTTCCATCAAGCCGGCCTAGCTTAGCCAATGAGTAAATGTATTTTAGAATTTTAATTGGGATTTTTAGCACAGGCTTTTAGTTTAATTTATTCTTAATTCTTCTGTATTTATTGTTATTTATCGATTTTAATTTCCTGTGCACCGCCCTGAGTCCATTTCAGTGGAGAAGGGCGGTTCTATAAATCTAAATAAATTAAATTAAATAGAGTGAAGCTGGAATCTCACCCATTACTGTTGTGCATTCTGGTCTGAGACAGATAAAATTTAGGCCAGTTGGGTGAGCTCTTTAGGTGGTCTGCAGGTGACCGGCGTAGAAATGGAAACAGACTGTCACAAAACAATAAACTCTCAACTGAAAACTCAGTGATAACTGCTTCAACCATTACTTTTTCAGGCTTGTGATTGATAGTCTCTGGAGACTCACCCCAGGCTATAAGTTGTCATAAAAGCTAGCTATTTGGTCGGCTTTTGCTCTGCATAGGACACAAAGCAAAGAAAGATTGGATTCCCCCCCGCCCCATTTAATTTGGGTCTTAATCTCACAATGGTAGGAAAACAACAACAACAATAATAATAATAATAATAATAACAATAATAATAATAATAAAAAAAAAATTTAATTTAATTTGTAGACCGCTCCCTTTCCCCGAAGGGACTCGGGGCGGTGCACAGGGGAGTTAAAAACGTACAAACATAAATACATCATAAATATATAAAATCAAATTAAACAATTTAATCTACTAGCGTAGCCCCCTATACTGACTTTTAGATAGTTTTTAAATTTGGGGATTTTAATCTGGTTTTAGCACAGGTTCTATTGAATTAGTTTTTTAAATTTTATATGATGTTTTGTATGTATTTTAATTTTCCTGTGCGCCGCCCTGGGTCCGTTTGGAGAAGGGCGGGGTATAAATTGAATAAATATAAAATATATAAATATACTGTCACATATATAACAAACTACTGGGGTGGGGGGTGGGGAATTTGCATGTAAGTTTCCTCCTGGGGCGAGCAATTATTAGAAAACGTTGGGAACTGGCGCATAAGGAACCCATGGTAGTTACTACCATTGCTTGCTCACAATCACTTATTCTGCTCCCTTGGAGGCCATGGGGTGGGGGCGAGGGAGCCAAAATTGCCTTCCATACAGACCGCCATAAAGTATACCTGTGGTGACAATATCATTAGAGGAAAATGTGGTGGTGGTTAGGCTTGTTTGCAAATCACAATCAAAACACGAGCTCGTTTTGTCTAAATGCAAAGAGTGAGATTATTAACCTCGACTGCCTAGTGTGACTCATCTTAAAGCTTTTCAATTTGCTCCCTGTGATTCTTGCCACGTGACTTTTTTTTATTTATAAAAAAAGATAGCTTCTTAACTTTCAGTTTGAACAAAAGAGAGAGAGAGATAAGAGTGCAGCAGTATGCAGATTTTCCCATCTTATTATTGGCTCCCCAGTGTGTGAGATCTGCAGAATGTGCTCCAGCTCTCGTGTGCCCAATTTATTAACTTGTAGGAGGGTTTTAATTTTTTTGTGCTGCTTGCCTCGTGTTGAAGAATTTAAATAAATGGTAACAGTGAAAAGAGACAGTTTGGGAAGCTATGGCAAACCTTTCCACCCTGATGCTCTTAGATTATTGAGCACACCAGCAGGCATCATTATTGCACATTTTGTCCTGCTGGTAGAGGTGATGGAAAGATGTAGCCAGATATAGTCGAAGGGCAGTACGTTAAAGTTTTCTGCTGTCTAATGCAGGGGTCCCCAACCTTTGCAACTTTAAGTCTGAAGGACTTCAGCTCCCAGACTTCTCCAGCCAGCAAAGCTGGCTGGAGAAGTCTGGGAGCTGAAGTCCTTCAGACTTAAAGTTACAAAGGTTGGGGACCCCTGGTCTAATGTGTATGCGTGTACAATGTGTTCAGAAATATCGAGCAATCTGGTTTCCATAGGATAAATCTATGAAACCCAAACCTCTAAAACTGGCCAGCTGGACCACACTAAGACAACCAATCAATAGCCATATCTTCCACATGATGAGGACAGAGGTTGAGAGATAAGTAAACAGCGTGACAGGAACTGAATATTTTTGCTGTTTGAAATACGATGCATCAAGCCTGAAATTTTAATCTCTTAAAATTTTTATTTTCCTTGTGTTATCCCGATATTTATCTAGTTGTTCACTGTTTATCTTGTCTTCGACTGTCACGTATTAATGGTCTTCTAATAGCTAGGTTTTATGTGACTGATATATTTGTATTATATTTAATCATCCTGAGTATTTTGGTAGAACAACAAATAAACTAAAAATATAAGCTCTAGAGAGAGTAATTTCCTGTTGTTATTGTTTACAAGGAGATTCTGATTAAGAGAAGTTTGACCTGACTTATATAGTCCATGGACTGATCTTCTAATCTATACTGCATTTTTGTTGGGTTCAACCCCCAGATGATTTATACATGCCGGCATGACTCTATTTCGAGCTTTTTAGCTCTCATCAGCTAGCCATACCCTTAACTGGGATTCGAACCAGGGAAGTATTACATGTTAGGTAGAAGCCTTAGCCACTAAGCCACCAGGTTCTCTTCCTGATCAGCTGAGACAGGAGGATAAGTATATGCTTATGTCACAACACCTTGTTAAGCCCCAATTAAGGGAGGAAGCATACTGTTTTCCTTTTCTGCCTTTCGGCTCATCACCAGAGACCATCTAGACAGAAAGCTATGAGTTCCGTTGTGTACTTTTTTTATATGTGTGTTAGGTTTTTGAGCTGATCAAATCCTATTAAGGGTATGACTAGCTGATGAGAGCTAAAAAGCTCGAAATAGATCTATCCTAGTCTCTCTGATTTATTTATTGATCAGCTCATAAAACTAACACACACACACACACACACACACACGCACACACACACATATATATATGCTTTCGTAGATTTCGTATATTCGCATATATATATGTTTAATTCTTGACCATATGATTACAAATATGTCCTCCATTTACACACTATATTTTTTCATGCAACTCTAAACAATTTTAAAGGTAACCCTGAAAAATGTTAGGAAACAGTCATCATTATGTCAGGCAAAGATTTGAGTACTTGCTGCAGAATTTTAGAAAAATGTATGGAAATTCTTGGAAATATTAACAGTCTTCCTTGTATTAGAGAAGAAAGGCAAGCTTTATAGACCTTTAGAATATTGGCTGATAATAAAAATGTTTATGATGTGCTTTTTTCTAGTGCTAAGAAATCAGCCTCATATTGACTTACAAGCTCTATTCTTCAGGGAGAACTAATAACAAAGCCTCTAAGCATTCATTTGAAGTATGTTTCTTACAGTGGACAGCCAATTTCTGAACAAGGACAAAGCTTTCTTTAGCCAATGTAATTACCTTCCTTCTTTCTATTTTTCTGTGGAAATTGTAGATATTATTTTAGCTGTGCCTATTTTTACAACAAGTGGTATTTATGTAAGCAGCTTTTCTCTTGCTTAAAGCCTTGTATTGTGTCAACACAATTGAAACATAACATTAGCAAAAAGGTGGACCACACTCTTGATGTTTTTATTGGAACTCTCCCTGGTGTACAATTCTGAAAATTATTTTTCAGTGGATGAAGTTTTGGAGAGGTTTCCCCCCCCCCCCCCTTCTTCCCATTGCTGCTTCCAAAGTTGATTGAATGCACTATAGCAGGGGTCTCCAACCTTTGCAACTTTAAGTCTGAAGGACTTCAGCTCCCAGAGAATTCTGAAGTCCTTCAGACTTAAAGTTGCAAAGGTTGGGGACCCCTGCACTATAGAATGAAAGGACAAAAAACATACAGAATTTTAAGGACCACAAAGCACGACACTTTAGTCCAGATGTGTGATCTTTCTTGAATCTTCATTTGTACTGATCAAAAACAGATCTCTGTAGCCTCGTGTACATCCTGTACTTAACACCAAAATGAATGAAAATAGGACTGCTGCTGCTTTCAATTCCCTTGAATGTATCTTCATTGCAGCCCAGCTTTTGTGATATATTCAGAATTAATAGATTCCATTCAGAATTGATGCCAACTCTTCTCTTTGTGTTGAATGTCAAATTTGACTGGCAGTGGGAAAATGGTTATTTAATAAAGAAAAATCAGAATTCTTATTACATTATATATTTTTTAATGACATTGGGTTTTTTTAAAAAAAATATTTTTACTTTTTAAATAATATAATATTGATACTAACCCAGATTGAGAAAGCCGCTGAAAACTCTGGACATTTTATGGAAAAAACAAGATGAAATGGATTACTGTTGGGTAGATTTGCCACTTACGTGTGGATGCCATATTTTTTTAATAGAAAACTTATACAAACACTAGATTTTCTTTCAACAAGATCACTTTTTGACATACAACCGACTGACTCCAGATTCAGAAAGAATTTCAGAATAGAGTTTGCTGCAGAGTTACCTCTTTTCTTATTTATTCTTGGTATTTATACCTGTTGGATTTGAAGAGCAGATAGGGGAGCTGCCAATCGGAACAGAAAATGATGGGAACAGTGGCAGTTATGGAAGTAGTCACCCCCAGGTAACTACTTCTGAAATAATAACCAGTGCACAGAATTGAGATTGCATTGCTCAAGGCACTGGAGTCTTGAAGACACTGGAGTAACAGAAGCAACTTGGCAACTTTCTGGCATTCATTGAAGTGCTAGAAAAAGGGACATAGGCTATACTAGAAGCCACAGTGGCTGTTCATTATTTCTAATTAATCCCAGTGAATACAGATGGTGGCTTTTCAAATTGTCAAATATAATCATTCCCACTGCAAATTTATTAGGAGCAAGTGTGTGCATGTGGAAAGTATAACTCCAATCTTGTACTACCATGTAGAGTTGGAAAAATTACACCTGAATTCAGCAGTGTGCTATGTTGAGATGAGAGAACGTGGTGGCTCGGTGGCTGAGCAACGGAGCAGGGATCTTACTAGATGTAATCTCAGCTCTGCCATTCACTTTGCCTTAAGCCTCCTTTATTTTTGTATACTTGATCTTTTGATTGGCAGAATAAAGATGATCATGCTTATGTTACAAAGCTGTCACAAGGATTAAAACATGTTCATTAAACTAGTCTTCAGTGGAGCAGCCAGACTGGTGATGGGGCAATCCCAATACTGCAGGCAGTGGTGGGATTCAAATATCCCATCCCTGTCCTCCACCTCCACCGCACATGAGGGATGATCCTCCCACGGTGGCCAAATGACCTTAGATGTTAAATTCCCCCTCGCACACACACTATCAAAGTGGTTGCTGGGCGCTGCACTGCAATAGAGAAATGGGCAATAATACAATGCTATTGTATTATTGTATAAGTACGCATGCGTGTGTGCACATGTGCTGCATGCACTCATGTGGTGGGCGCCCAGCCCTGTTACACTGTACTGGTTGCAACAGGATCCGGAACCCACCACTGACCCTAACATACATATTATTCTCTTTCAGAGTATGCAGTGTTATGCAAAGGGAGGAAAAAACATAAAATGTAATCAGCAAAAAGTGTGGGCAGACACAATTTTTGAGTTCACTTAAGAGCTGGAGAACTCGTGGCGGCCCAGGCAGATCTCGTAAAATGCTGCATTACAAGTGATTTTGTGAAGGAAAATCAACAATCAAAGCACAAGCTGGAAGCTGGCAATGTTTTGTTTTTATAGGTCTTGATTTCACAGTGTTGCTTACAGATGAAAATGCAAAGAATCAGTTGTAAAGGTCAGTTCTCGAGAGACATACATGTCTTGTATTGGAAATCGTGCTGGCTATTTTTTTTTAAAAAGTGAAAAAGTTTAAGACTTTAATTACCGGTAGATAGAGACAAATTTGGGGGAGAACTGTTTAAAAGCGTTGAAGCAGTTATTTTCCTTAACTTTAACAGCACCAGAAATCCAAATCTGGATTGATACTTCAGCACAGGAGGAACGGAGCTTTGCATTTGCTTTGTTGGGGGAAAAAATGTCCTTCTGGGTTCAGTTCCAAGTGGGGAAAAAGACACTGGGAACATGGAGGCTGTTTGGAAAGATGGTTTAATGGTGGACAGGATCACATGGCTTGAGCTGAGCAGAAAAGGGGGATCACATGCTTCCAGATGTTGGGCGAAGAAGGAAGGAGAGAAAAAGGGGCTTTCTGAGAGTTCCTCACTTTTTTAATACTCTCTGTTCAGCCCCACCTCTCTGTTTCCTGTTCCTGTGTAAGAAATGTATTCTGATTGGTTGTCAGACTTCCATGGGCAAGGGGTCTTAGCTAACTTTGCAGGTTGTGCGCCTTTTGAGTCCCAAGCTTGGTGGAACATTGCTTCTTCCCAAGTGCCCTGTGGTGAGATGGGTAAAGGACTCATACTATCACGCCTTAATCCCATCACCCTGGACCTGAAGGGGGAGATCTTTGTTATGTAGAATAGACTGGCTCAGGCATTTTAATGGCCCAACAGTGAGTCTGTTTCCCACCTAAAACATGTTTCTCCATTTCTTATCCAGGTAAATATAATATTATGCCTTTTCAAAATTTCCCAGGATATTTCATTTTTCTAGGAGAGGGGTGGGACCTACCTTCCTACAGCTTTATAGCTTTCTTCCTGAAATTTGCCCCCTCCCTGTATATGAATCTTGAGGCAGTAAGAATTTCACCACTATGGCGATGCTTCTGCTTTGTGACTCTGCTTACTGAAGATTAGCCAATGAAGCCATGTTTGAGGGATCGCTACAAAACTACTATTACAACTACAGCAAACTTGGTGAGGAGCAACCAATGCTGTACCGATACCATTTTGAACAATTGCACTAAAAAGAGACTTTTAATGTCTTAATTAGTGTCGATAAAATTAACTTATACCAATGGCGAACCTTTATAGCAGGGGTGGACAAACTTTGCAACTTTAAGTCTGAAGGACTTCAGCTCCCAGAATTCTCCAGCCAGCTTTGCTGGCTGGAGAATTCTGGGAGCTGAAGTCCTTCAGACTTAAAGTTGCAAAGTTTGCCCACCCCTGATTTATAGGCTTGCGTGCCATAAGAGGGGGGAGCGCAGGGGGGTCGTGCGCCTGCGTGCTGCACCCATAATGCAATGCGCTCCCGCCCATTTTTACATGCTTTTTTTGCCCTCCCCAGGCTCCAGAGGCTTTATAGGAGCCTGGGGACGGCGAAAACAGCCCCCCTGGAGGCCCTCCGGAGGCTTCAGGAGCTTCCCTAAAGCCTCCAGAGGGCTGTTTTTGCTCCCCCCCCCCCATGGCTCCTATAAAACCTGGGGAGGGCGAAAAATAGCTTTAAAAATGGCTGAATCAGCTGGCCAGTGTGTACATGCACGCTGGCCAGCTGACAGGGCAACGCTTCCCGTGCCCTGCCGAATGGCTCCGCGTGCCACCTGTGCCACACGTGCCATAGGTTGCCATCGCTGACTTATACAATAGAAATATTTCATATTAATTTTATTTACTTTTTCTTTTAAGTGAAAGTTCCTTTAGAACAGCTACTTCACAGTTAATGTGGAAAACTAACTGTGTATTTCAGATTGCTAAGCAACAGAACATTTCTACGGAATGTAGAAAACCCATTGTTAATCCTTTTTTCTTTACATAGTAAAGAAAGCTAAAATAGTATATAGGCTGATGGGTAAACTGGAATATATTTTTGCAATTCCTAACAACCAAAATTATCCCATACTGGCAAAGATATTACCCTTTCTTGTTTCAAATTTAAGTGGTATATGTTATTATTGTCCAATTCTGCTCTAATCAAGTGAATATAATAACTCTTTCTTAATATACAGCCTCTCTTTCCCAAAATTTAGAAAATCTTTCTAAATACAGGGCCCATTCTTTGACTACCGCAAATACAAGAGATTTTCAATAGACTGTAGTGAGACCTGATATACATAGCAGTATAATCCTTCATTAGACAAACAGCCCCCTAATTCATTTCAAACCTTGTTAAATAACACTTCTAGATTCAGCGGATATCACCCTTATTTTACTAAAGAAGCAATTGGAGGTAATTGGAAATGCAAATGATATCTCAAGGAAAGTTATCTGACACTATAATAGAATTTCCTGGAAAGTATCCCAAGAATCTGTGTTCGTAAGCACAGCTGAAAAGTTAGAGATTAACTTTTCCTAGGACTCCTATGTAAGCTTGTATTCATGACTATAGTTTCCTCCTTAGCCATTCTATGACCCACAGGCCCCATCCGGCCCTTTGTCGGTGGTTCTCTTGTTTGGCTCTCACAACTGTCCTAGTTTTGCATGTGGCCCCTTGGGAAAAGTAATTGTCCACCCCTGATCTAGCCAGAAAACAATTTCATTGCTTTAAATATTCTATAATTTTAGAATGATAAGTCAGTCAGAGTCACCTGGTTGAGTTGGGGAGCTATAAAAACTCACCAATGAACTGTTGGAAGGAAAATCTGTCTGGTTCAGTTCCAAGCTGGGAGAAAGATGCTGGAAACAAAATGGAGGATTGGAAAGAAGGTTTATTAGTGAACAGAACCACCAGGGTTTGTGGTTCTGGGTCAGCTGAACAAATGGTTGAATGAGTGGATGGATCTTTATAGGTTTCTGTGACTTTGAAGTTTGAACTGTTCTGGGAGCGGTGCAAGAACGAACAAATAAATGAAAACACTTTCGCTGGCTGATGCCTTTTCTCAGCCCTGAGAAATATTAACTGTCAGAATATACTGTTCTAACTGGTAAGTTTGGAAATTGTAGTCCAAACACATTGGAGGACACCAGGATAAAGAAAACTTATATATGCTCTTCGTCCTTCCTTAAAATACTTCCCCCACATTTAATGTAAACTTGTAATGTTACCCCCAAAATTACAAAGTTCAAAGTATAATAGAGCTCCTCAATCTATCAACAGTGCTTTCTCTCATTGTTCTTGATCTGCTCTGAAGTACCAAACACATCTAGCAATGCCCTTCCTCACTTTTCTATATAAGTCAATTTCAACTTCAATCAATCGATCGATCGATCGATCGATCGATCAATCAATCAATCAATCAATCAATAATGGTCTTAATTGGGAAGGCAGTTAAAATGATGAACAGGAAAGAAAGGAATGTGATGTTACCCTAATTATCTGCAGTCCCCATCTCCTGCCAATTTTCCAAGTAGACTTACCATCAGATGTATGCTAAATGCAGGGTTGCCTCTGGAGCCTGGGAAAAGCAGTTTCTGCCCTCCAGAGCCTGGGGAGGGTGAACCTCCCCTGCTGTAGTGTAGGAGGCTGACTAGGCCGCACACACCATGGCCATGCCCACCCAGCAACAGGGCAGCAAACCTGTGGCTGCCATTTTTGAAGCCCACCCCTGCTTTTACCCTACTGGCTCAAATGGGTGGTTGCCATGTCTTCTGATTTAACGTGCCCTTAAGGAATAACATAACAATGAGAAGAAGCGGCGTGGTGGCGCAGTGGTTAGAATGCAGTGTTGCAGGCTGACTCTGTCCACTGTCAGGAGTTTGATCCTGACCAGCTGAAGTTGACTCACCCTTCCATCCTTTCGAGGTCAGTAAAATGAGGACCCAGATTGCAATTTGCTGACTCCATAAACCGCTTAGGGAGAGCTGTAAGCGGTATATAAGTCTAATTGCTATTGCTATTCTGTGGCCTAGCCACCATGGTGAACATGAGCCAAAATTAGGCTAACTACACTCAATATATAGCAAAACTGTTGTTACTGCCCCTTGCCTGTTATACAATATGTGTGCTTTCAGAGCTCCAATCTATTCAGGAGTTGCACTGACACTTGTACTATTTGGTTGCACATAGCAAATCTTAAGTGTTTTCATGCAGAAGAATACAAAAATTTTTTTTTAAGGTATCATTGCAAAGAAGCATCCTTGTTGTACCATGATCTGCCTTGTAGAAAATGTATTTTCCTTACACATTTTACTATCAGGTAGCACAAAAGGAGACAAATAGAAGATTCTTAAATCATTACCTTAAACTAAATAAAATCCCATTTTCAAAATAGAGGTAATCTCTTCATCGTTTATTTGGAGAAGCTTACTAGGGGAGAATGACCCCATTTTATTGACCCAGTTAGATTTTATATTATTGAGTTACTGACAATTACCTCAAAGGAAGTGGAGATTAAGGAAAGCTGATTGCTTTAAATGGCTTGTCCTCTTGGCTAGTCTTTGATGTAAAATTGTTCTCTTTTTTCCTAATGCTCTCAGAATAGTAGTAGTGATAAATTCTCCAATGTCAAAGCTAGATATTTAATTAATTTTTATTTTTATTGACTAACAGAGGCTTTTGTTGGCATTTTATACAAATACTGTATGGCTATAAAGGTGGCTCAGTGGCTAGGATGCTGAGCTTGTCAATCAGAAAGGTCAGTAGTATGGCGGTTCGAATCCCTAGCACCGCGTAACGGAGTGAGCTCCCATTACTTGTCCCAGCTTCTGCCAACCTAGCAGTTCAAAAGCATGTAAAAATGCAAGTAGAAAAAATAGGAGCCACCTTTGGTGGGAAGATAACAATGTTCTGTGAGCCTTCAGTGGTTAGTCATGATGGCCACATGACCATGGAGACGTTATCGGATAGCACTGGCTATCTTCAGCTTTGAAACGGAGATGAGCACCACCCCCTAGTGTTGGGAAGGACTAGCACATATGTGCGACGGGAACCTTTACCTTTACCTTTATATCATTAGTCAGTCTCTCTCTCTCCACCCCTTCAATCGTGTGTATGTGTGTATGTGTGTATGTGTATGAGATACTCTTAAATGGATCACAATAGCCATGTTAAGTAGAAAATTAACATTTAGCAGTTCCGTTATATTTGGGTTGTTTCTTACATCTTTGCTGCTTTCCTCAGCAATTTGTCAAAGAGATCAGATCATCTCTTTGTATTCAGATACTTATTGCTTTAATTCAAGTGATAAAACAACAACAGCAACAAAATATTGTAGTGATATTTGCATGTTTCCAGAGCTTCGGCAGTATTACAGTTTCATGCTGAGGGAAAGCTGCTTTTCATTTGTGCAGGTTCCTTAGTAAAATCTGAATAGGTTTTATTGTGTTCTTTTTATGACACCTCTCCAACTGAGATTTGTACTATTTTTAAAAAAATTTTTATCGCTGTTCTTGTCATCTGTGGACCTCAGAGTGCACTCAAGAAATGACTGTGAAAGATGTTATGTTATAAAAGACTTCATCCCTTTTGTTATTATAATTTGAATTGGACACGTGATCTAGACTGCACTGACTAATGGAAGCTTAGCATTATTAGCAATAATAAAGTTCAACAAGCTCATTGTCTTCCCAATAAGTAACTTTTTATACTGGGATTATAATGTATTCGTATATAAAAAATGGAAATGGGCTGGTCACGTAACAAGAAGAACTGATGGCAGGTGGACCAAGAAAGTCATAGAATGGATCCCACTTGATATAAAGCGTCCACGAAAGAGACCTAAAACGAGATGGATCACCAACAGCAGCAAGTATTGTGGGCCCAATTGGCAAAATAAAGCATTGGACTGTAGTAATTGGAAACATGCGGAAGAGGCTTTCATCCAGCAGTGATTAGACAATGGCTAAAATGATGATGATGATGATTTCTCTCTCTCTCTCTCTCTCTCTCTCTCACTGTATGTGCATGTTTACACACACAAACACACACACACACAACATGAAATGCTCTATTTGTTGCTACCAGTTCGGAACCGGGAGGCCACGCGTATATGTATTCACTTCGCTTGCGTGCTGCACTTCTGCACATGCGCAGAGCGTCTTTGATGACATCTGGGCAGGCGGGCAGAGCCTCCCACTGCCACCACTACCAGTTTCATGTATATATGTGTGTATATGTGTGTGTTTGTGTGTGGTGCGCGCGCACTAGGTACCTGTGCTTCGCTAAGAAACTATGTGATCAGGCTTCATAAATTGACATAAAGCCCTCAGGCCAAATGAGTCATGTGCAGGCCACACCCACACCTGGTCTAGCAAGGGGGAAAGGGAGTAGAACATCTAACACCTTAGCATTGATGTGTGTTAATAATAATATAAGAAATAATGATGATCTGATGGTCATTTCAAAAAATCCTTTCTTAATGAGCACCTAGAAGCCAAGAGGAACATACATGCCAAATTTCAAGTTTGTAGGCTTTGCCATTCTGGAGATTTTGTGATGAGTGAATGGTATTTGGCAGATAGATAGAGAGAGACAGAGACAGAGACAGAGACAGACAGAGACAACAGTATCTTCAAGGGAAAGCACTGCATTCCATTAACATGCTCCACCAGTGGTCTGGCATTATTAAAGATTGAATTAATTGAAAGACTCATTTCAAAGTTTTATTGCAAATGAACTTTCAGGCAAGAGTTTAGTTTTCTTTTGTAACATATATGTACTAGTTAGCTCTGGTTCGCTGACATTGATCATTTTACAGCAATGTGTTTAATGATCTCAGGCTTGGAATAAGAGAAGCCACTGAATGAGTTTAAATTGCTTGAAAGCTTCTTATGTCCAAGTCAGTCAAACTGGCAAAAGAAAAAAAAACCACAATATGTACTTTACAAATTACAGTGTATCATGCATAATAAAAAGGACTGTGGTCATGCCTAACCTACTATGCTGTCAACATCATGTGCATTGTACAGGCTGCAAGCATAAACTTTGCAATAGCAAGAACTCTCTTGGGATCCTTATCTGCCAAAAGAAGCTGCACTTAGAATCCTTCCATCCAGTCTGGAAATCGGCTAAGAGGTGCTAGTAATATATTGTGAGTGTCTCCGTAAAAATTGTGGTACAGCTCCCATCTTTGCAGGGAGAAAACCTTTCAGCATAGGGAATTTTTCAATATTTATCCTCTAATATCAGCAGCAGAAAGATATTAAACTTCAATAGCCTAAACCAGGGGTGTCAAACTTGATTTCATTGAGGGCCACATCAGGGTGGTGTTTGACCTTGGGGGGGGGGGCAGGCTGGGTGTGGCCAGCTCAATGTCACTCATGTTGGGGGTACTTGTGGTGGCCCAAGCATTCTGCCAGTGAAAATCAGCTCCCAAGCTCCATTTTCGGCTGCGACGGCTTCCTGCAATTTTCTGCCAATGAAAACAGAGCTCAGGAGGGCCATCCACAACCCTCACAAGCTCCGTTTTCAGCCGTGAAGGCATCCCGCAGCCCTCTGCCAGCGAATATAAGCTTATTAATAGATCCTTTCAACAATTATCAACAATAGGCACAAAAATGATGGGTGGGAGAAAAACTATGGATATTAATGTAATTAGGTTAAGTGACCCTGCAATTAGTCATTGCCTGTGGCCCTCTTGAGGTCCATTTTGGCAGGCAGAAGCATCACAGGCTGATCCGTTGCTGTTTCCAGGGTGGCCTCATGGGCCAGATCTAAGCACCACGGGGGCTGGATCCTGCCCTTGAGCCTTCAGTTTGACACCCCTGGCATAAATGATCTTCAGAATTTGTTGTTTTGGCCAGATACAATGCTGGCTTAAAATAAAATCTGTTATGTCCTGATTGAGTGATGCTTTTTGTATCCTCTGTTGGTAACTCTGGATCGAGAATTCTTTGTTTAAAAGTTACCATTGCCTCATCATCTGTCAGGTGCATCAACATCTGACTAGAAAACCACAATGTGTCATCTATTTGGCATTTCCATGAAGACGAATTATTATTTTACAAACCTTGGGACTGAGAGTGAGATTGAAACCCTGCCTCCAAATGTGGACCAGTGACAAACAGACATTTAGCTATTTGAAATAGCTTTTTCAGGAATCCAGTTTGAATTTTCTTTCCAGTTTCCCCTAGCTGACACCTGGATTTAACTGCACTCCATAGAGGAGATACGCCGGCTTCTTGGCTTCAAAAAGCTTTGAAGCAGCTGGTGTGTATTGGGCTCCCCTAGTAAAAAAGAGAGGATTGATGCTTCTGAGCTACTCAGAGCATTCAAAGCAACCTGACAGATATGAAACCAGTTTTAGGGAGTGAATTTGTTCCTTGCTTAAGACATGCACATTGATCCCGTTATTAAAAAGTAATGGGGCTAAAGGTACTCTTGTTTAGCTGTTTTGTTAGTTGGCATTATACATGAGACATGCATGGCTATAAGGCATCTTACTCTCAAACTAGTAACAGAATAACAGAGTTGGAAGGGACATTGGAGGTCTTCTAGTCCAACCCTCTGCTCAAGTGGGAAACCCTGTATCATTTCAGATAAATGGCTGTCTATTCTCTTCTTAAAAACCTCCAGTTGTGGAGTTCCCACAACTTCTGGAGGCAGGTTGTTCCATTAATTAATTGTTCTGTCAAGAAATTTCTCCTTAGTTCTAGGTTGCTTCTGCCCAGTGGTGAAATTCAAAAGATTTTTTACTACTGGTGGGCATGGCTTGGTGGGCGTAGCAGGGGAAGGATACTGCAAAATCTCCATTCCCACCCTCCTCTGGGGCCAGCGAGAGGTGGCATTAGATGGTTCTCTGAACTACTCAAAGTTTCTGCCACCGGTTTTCCAGAACCTGCTGGATTTCACCCCTGCTTCTGTCCTTGATTAGTTTCCGTCCATTGCTTCTGGTCCTGCCTTCTGGTGCTTTGGAGAATAGGTTGACCCCCCCTCTCATTTAAGGCAGCCCCTTAGATATGAGAACGCTGCTCCCACGTCACCCTTAGTGGCCTTAGGAAATGCAAATAATGTGAGTAACCACTTGTCAGTTAAGATTCTTCCGAAAAACTTTCCTAGAGATGGAGTAAAAAAAAAAAAAAGGGTGAACATATATTTTCAATCAAACAGGGGAATAGCAAGTCTTTATTTAACATAGCACAGCCTGCCTCAAATCCTACCTGCTCCTCTACTCAGAGGTTCTCTTCTTCAAGTCAGTCAAAGGGCAATGCTTTCAATTTTGGAAACTCTAAGATGTCTGGACTTTATCTCTCAGAATTCCGCAGCCAAAATTCTGGGAATTGAAGTCCATCCATCTTTAACTGTGGAGTCCTTGCTCCTCTCTGGCCTTGGTTGCTTTTTTTGCAGACATTTCATCACCCAACTACTACTGTAGATAACATCACGAGCACTGATGACGTTACCTAGTTGGGTAATGAAAGGTTTGCAAGCAAAAAAGCATGCTCGGAAAGCACCAAGGATTCCACAGTTCAACTCTGAGTTACAAATATTAACATCTGTTCACATATCTAAAAGTTTCCAAATTTGAAAAACACTGATTTAAGGAGCTTTTAATAAATATAAAATTATAGTTTTTGTTTTATTATGCTAAGCAGACTTACCAAGTAGTAACTGACTACATTGTCTTTCTTTCCTGTCTTACAGAAGAGAATAATTATGTCTGTGCCCCAGTCTCTAAGTAGGGCAGCTGAATTATCAATGAAAGTGAAAAGTGAAGCCAACACTCAAGCCCACCACTCAGGGTGGGTTTGTATCAATTCAACTGGAATTAAATCCGGGCCTGGGGCTTTTCCAGTTTTAATTGCCTAATTAGTTTACATATTTCAGCAGCTGAAACCGAAGGCCATTCCAGCAAAAGCTCTTCCTTTAAATCAATGTCAGCACCTTGTAAATAGTCCTCTCTATATAAAGCCTGAAAATGGGTTTCTCAGATTATTGCTGTGACATAAGAGATGAGCTTAACTAAATTCTAAAATTTATCAGAATCTTGGTGCATGTTACTATTATCAGATGTAGCCCAGACGTGGTATTCAGCAGGTTCTGACCAGTTCTGGAGAACCGGTAGCAGAAATTTTGAGTAGTTCAAAGAAGCAGTAAATACAACCTCTGACTTGCCCCGCCCCCATCTATTCTCTGCCTCCTGAGTCCCAGCTGGTCAGGAGGAAATGGGGATTTTGCAGTATCCTTCCCCTGGAGTGGGGAAGGATGGAGATTTTACGGTATCCTTCCCCTGACATGTTCACCAAGCCACACCCACTAAACCAAGCCACACCCACCAAGCCACGTCCACAGAACCGGTGGTAAATTTTTTTGAATCCCACCACTGATGTAGCTGCTTCTCTCTCTTTTTAGGAGCAACAAAAGTTCTGAAGCAAATAATGCTTCTACTGAAAGAGAAAGCTCAGATAGAGAGTATCTAAGTAATCTTACCTATAGTTCCTAAAAGTGGTTTTTTATTCATTTTTGTTTGCTTCCTGACTTTTTGGCAGTACTTATCAAACCGGTGCTTTGACATGTGCTGGTTGTGTGTGTGTGTGTGTGTGTGTGTGTGTGTTTTTGTGTAAATTGAGGTTGAGCTCAAATCTTGAGACTGGATCAAGAGTTTGTACTGCTGAAGTGCGGTTTCATGAGGTGGATCTAAAACTGTTTTGAGTGGAATTCCAAAGCAAAGTTGTGCTCACCTTAATCAATCATCTTTTGTGGCCTGAGCATGGACATCTTTGTAAAACAATGGATCAGGCTCCAGTTCTGAGCTGACAGTGATAGTGCTCCAGACCAGTGGTGGGATTAAAAAACTTTTACTACCAGTTCTGTGGATGTGGCTTGATAGGTAGGCATGGCAGGGAAAGGATAGTACAAAATTCCCATTCCCTCCCCACCCCACTAACCTGCTTCCCAGCTCTGTTCTCCTATTCAGGGCAACAAAAGATCAGCTGGGAGGCTGGGAGGCAGCGGGGATGGGGACAGCCTATTTGCCGGTTCGCCCAACTACTCAAAATTTCTGCTCCCAGTTCTCCAGAACTGGTCAGAACTGGATGAACACCACCTCTGCTCCAGACAGTAAAGATCTAAAGGCAGAAGTAGAAAATATCTGGGGCAACCACCACTGTAAAATCTTTTAGAAAATCTAAAAGTGCCAGGTCTAACTTTAATCAGAGTAAATAGACCACCATAAGGAGCATATGCTCAGTAATTGCATTAGTTTTTCCTGCTGATCCTCTAACCGTTCCTTTTTGTTCAGTGGACTTCATACATTTTGCAATGTATTTTGGTGCCCAGGGCTACAGTGGCAATTTCAATACAGTCGCTCACCGATTGGAGTGGAAATCCTGTCAGAATTAGAAAGAAACTTAAGGCTTTCCTATACTGCCAAATGAAAAGACCCACTCCTTTGAAAGAAAAAATTTGGCTATGTTGGTGGAAGTCATTGGGAGTTTATCAACAGTTGCAGTGTAGGTGGGTCTATGGCAATTCGCCCCGGCCAATTTGCCATGATCTCAAGTTGGCTTGCCATGGCCAACATGCTGTGACCAACTTGCCACAGCCAACTCATTGCAGGACAACTCACTGCAGGACAGAAATTACACTAATATCAAAGAAATGGTGGGATAGAATTATTAAATAAAGGATGAAAAAGGAGGGACAGAATGAAATGTGAATGAATTTTTTTTTAAATAATTGTTCTATTTATTTCAAATAATTGAATTGAATTGTTAAATTGTCCCATAGTGAGTTGTCCATGGCGAGTTGTCCCATTCCAGTGTAGATAAGACCTATCCACACATTAAAATCACTTGAACAAGTTCTACCCATTTTACAAGAAGTGGAAATCCATTAGGAACAGCCCATATGTATGTGACTAATTTATGTATATCATGAAAATTGAGAAGCCCTGTTCATTTACTTTAGTAGGTGATAGTGTCCAGACTTTAGCTGATTTCTGTGTTGGTCCTTGTTAGGACCTAAATGAAGAACTGCCTGGGAATTCCAGGGCAATAGATTAGATCAGTGGTAGTCAACCTGGTCCCTACCACCCACTAGTGGGCATTCCAGCTTTCATGGTGGGCAGTAGGGATCTTGTCCAATACTGAAGCACTTTTCTTTTTTAAAATTTAATTGACTTCCCTACTTTACAAATCACCATTACTGTGGAACCGGTGGGTGGTTAGAAAATTTTACTACTAACAGAGATACAAAAGTGGGCGGTAGGTATAAAAAGGTTGACTACTCCTGGATTAGATGGAGAAGTAGAGTGACATTTCACAATACTGTCAAGAAAACTCCAGCAATGCGCTCAGCAGAAGTCAAGCTTGGCTTGAAGGCATTTTTGCTTTATTTGCTCTTGATTGGTACTTGCATATTTGTCAGAGTTTGTTGCATAAATTCAAATCCAGAAGCATACACAGATAACTGATGGAGTTATCATATTAAATTCATTAACTTCTTTATATACATAAGAATAGATGAATAAATGTCAAATACCAACAGGTGGCTCTTCCAAGTAAACACAAGGCAAACAAGCAATTAGCTTCATTTCAGCAGACCAGCCCAAACAGACTGCTAGTTTACTTCTCAGAGCAGCAGACAGCTAAAGTTTCTGATTCAATTCTCTGCACAGACTCAGATCTGTTTAAGTTCCAATTGGCTGACTTAGTTGCTATGCCTGTTCATTGTCTGACCTTGTTCCCATGTCTCTCCCAGTCATGAATATTTTAACAATACTTATTCATTTATTATTTTATTTATAACCCATCTCACTGTTGGGTGAGTGACTCAGGTAGCTTACAATATCATAAAAAAGCAATATAAAATAATGAGAATATTGAAAATAGTATATGTTAAAAGTTAAATAAAAAAACAGATAAGAAGAAACTAGTACATAAACAGGGTGAAGATGGTATCTTCTTCTTAGCCTACTCTTCTCTTCCCCCAGATGTCCATATTTCACCTATTCCATTGAACTCTGATCTCTAGGGTTCATATTAAATGCTAAACCCAAACTAAAGAACTATGACTTAGTGTAATGTAAAGCATAGCTGATATGTGCATATCAAGAAATAAATACAGAGATAGAAAAATGCAGTTTAAATCAGATTATCTACTACCAAATTCTGAGTCTACTAAGACATTTCTTATTGCTCTTATGCCGTTTTCTTCCTAAACTTGTGTTTGTAGTTGTTTTTTTTTACTGGCTGGCAACCAAATGTGCTTGCTTAACAATTTTTTCCTTTCTCTTGTGTTGTATGTTTATAAGCAGGTTGTTAGGAAAATTACTTCCTAGTTACATATTTAACTAGGAAGAAAACATTTGTTAAGCATAATGACTTTCTGTGTAGCAGTACTGTGCAACGTTTATGAGCTAGTATTAAGAGTTTAAAATAATGATACTGGAAAGTATTTTTGAAGGCTTTTTTATGCATAAGATACTTGGGGTGCTAATATACACTCTATTTTACGTTGTGCCTTTATTTTCATTAATATTTGAACATCCGTCTGCAGACAGCAAGGAAAAAAATCAGCCAAAGAAATGTAAGTTCATACATACATAAATATATTCATTAAACAGTAATTTTTTTCAGACCACTCTAATCTTTCTCACCCAGTATGTTCTAATTAAAATGAAAGATTAAACGAAATCTAGTCATACTTGAGCTTTAGAAAACTTGTACTTTAAATTATTTTTTTGTCCTGTCTATGTGTCTGTCTCTCTCTCTCTCTGTGTCTGTGTGTGTGTTTGTGTTTGTGTATGTGTGTGTGTGTTTGTGGGAAAGAGCGAGGAGGCAAATTATATAATGTGTTGACTGATACTTAAATAGTGAACAGTTAGAGAAAATGATTTGGCTGAATGAATGCAAAATTATTTTAAAGTAACATGGTAAAAATTTATCATCATTGCAATATATTCATATTTACTCAGTCCTGTTTTACATATGGTATATGGGCTATAATTCTGCCTTACATCATGTAGCTTCTAGAAGTCTTGGCAAGCCGTGCCTATTCATTGAGGCTCAATTTTTCCAGGGTTTCCTCTGGAGCTGCAGGATGGTTTTTCCTGGTGGCAATTACACCTGTTTTGTCTCATCTCCCACTTTTTGGAAGTTCCCCTACCTTCCTTGAGCCAAGGTACCTTAGTGTTTTGCCACCACCTCTCTATTCTGTATGAGTGATAAAACATAGATTTATTCCTACCCTATACATGTTTCTAGTCATGTTTATCCTTTTTTTTTTTTAAATAAAAGCAAGGAAACAAGGAAGTTGAGGGAAAAGGACTGGATGCTGGTTGTTCCCCATTAGTAGCTGGAAAGTGTCCCTTCCAGAGATACGTAGGTTCCCACAGGTTCAGACCGGTTTGGCTGAATACGCAGCCCGTGTCACTGGAACCGGCAGCAACCCAGGCCCGCCACGCCCCCGAACCAGTTCTTTCTTTTTTTTTAGTACTATGCAAGCACGTGTCCCTGAGCAAACCGGCAGTAGCAGCAGCTGGAACCCACCTCTGGTCCCTTTGCCTTCTTCATTGCCTCTGGCCCTAAGGAGCAGTCGTTAAGGGCATCACTATTAGGATAATTATCCTGATGTTGGGTTGACAAGATAGATAGATAGATGATAGATAGATAGATAGATAGATAGATAGATAGATAGATAGATAGATAGATAGATAGATAGATAGATAATTGTTTTCACAACTTCCTGTTAGGGCCCCATTAAGGGAGGAGACATACTGTTTCCCTCTCTGCCTTTCGGCTCATCACCAGAGACCATCTAGACAGACAACCAAGAATTATGTTGTGTTAATTTTTTTTAGATATGTGTGTTAGTTTTATGAGCTGATCAATAAATTTAAATTTGAGAGACCAAGATAGATCTATTTCGAGCTTATTAGCTCTCATCAGTTGGCCACACCCCACTGGAATTCGAACCGGGGCTGCAATGCATCCAAGGCAGAAGCCTAGCAATACAGCCTATCCGGTTCTACCCATTGCATCAGCTAAGACAGGAGTATTTAGTATAGATAATTGTTTTCACAACTTCCTGTTAGGGCCCCATTAAGGGAGGAGACATATATATATAAGACAGGATTATTAAAGGGTATATACATCTTTAAAGACTATGTGGAATCTGATTGGCTGTGCTTCCCAGCTTAATCATAAAAAGCAACAGGAAACAGTTCATCCCTTTTTGCTTTCCTTTGCTTCTTGATTGCCACTGAGGACGGAGCTGAAACTGAAGACGGAAGAAGAATCATTGTTTTGACTGACTGTAAGATAACTGTGTTTTGGTGAAGGACTGTTTATTGTTGGAGGAGTTAGTATCATGGTTTGGAAGAAGTATTTTAGTTCTTTAGTTTCCGTCAAGAGTAAAGACTATTTATTTTTCTACAATCAGTGTTTTAGAGTTCTTGTGTGGTTTAAGCAACGTATCTCTTGCTGTCCGGTGTATTGCACTATTCCGCCTGTTTATTTTCCAATGGGGGTTGATAACTGATAATCATGTAGCAAATGCTGTATGCTCAAATGTGAGACCACACGATGAGTGTGTTCATCTGCTGCACAGACGCATGGGGCATATTAGTTTTTTACCCCTATCAATCACACATAAGAAGAATCTACAGAAGAGTTGATGCTAACTGTGCAGAAGTGTCCTTAGATTTAAGCCATGTTAATTGTGATGGAATTTGAGCGTGCTAATTTGCGTGCTAATTATCTGGAAATAGGAGCATCCAAATACCCAATTTTCCCACCAAAATCCCTCCAGTGATGTCTATATCATGTAATTTCACCGACTTCTAGATGAGCTGGGTCCTGGCCTAAAAAGGAAGCCTATGTACATCTAGTCATTTTATGAAAACTTTTTTTTTCTAGTGCAGATATTCCTGATGATTTCATGAGCAGCAGGCATATTATTACACTGTGGGGTGTGGTGGGGAAAATAATTATCTGTTTCATTTCCCCTGCCTCTTTCCTGTCAGTGGACATGGAAATCTCTCACCGTCCACCACTTTGTTCACTTTTTTCCAAGCTAAAAAGTGATATAGAATAACAGAGATGGAAGGGACCTTGGAGGTCTTCTAGTCCAACCTCCTGCTAAGGCAGGAAACCCTACACCACTTCAGACAAATGGTTATCCGACATCTTCTTAAAAACTTCCAGTATTGGGGCATTCACAACTTCTGAAGGCACGTTGTTTCACTGATTAATTGTTCTAACTGTCAGGAAATTTCTCCTCAGTTCTAAGTTGCTTCTCTCCTTGATTAGTTTCCATCCATTGCTTCTTCTCTCAGGTGCTTTGCCTGAGGTGCTTTGGAGAATAGTTTGACTCCTTCTTTTTTGTGGCAACCCCTGAGATATTGCAACACTGCTATCATGTCTCCCCTAGTCCTTCTTTTCATTAAACTAGACATACCCAGTTCCTGCAACCGTTCCTCATATGCTTTAGCCTCCAATCCCTAATCATCTTTGTTGCTCTTCTCTGCACTCTTTCTAGAGTCTCCACATCATTTTTTACATTGTGGAAACCAAAACTGGATGCAGTATTCCAAGTGTGGCCTTACCAAGGCATTATAAAGTAGTATGAACACTTTGTGGGATCTTGATTCTATCCCTCTGTTTATGCACTAGGTTGTCCACTAGGACTGCAAGATCCCTCTCACAGTTAACTACTATTGAGCAAGGTACCATATATACTGTGCCTGTGCATTTTGTTTTTCTTGCCTAAATGGAGAACCTTACTTTTTTCACCATTGAATGCTTCAGTATTATACTTTGCTTTTTTCCATGTTCAGTAGGACAGGTGGTCAGTTCTTATACAATAGCTGCAAAAACAATATAAAATCTTTAACAAAGAACATTTGTGATTTAAAAAAGGCTTTTAATTATGAATGAACTTTGTATAGGAACAGATGTTAGTTCTTTTCTGCTGTATACTTGACCACAGAGCAGATGAACCTGACGTTATTTCTCCTAGTAAGATACCTTCAAATCAACATTTTTCATTGCTTTCGTATTGTACTGTTTGATTAGATCCTTTTGCAATTTCTTACCAGCCCAAAGGTGCTTTTTCAAAAGGCAACTGGACTTTCTGGTTTTTCTTTGAAGAGGTTTCGCTTCTTTATGAGAATGAGGATGAGAAGCAAAATATCTTCAAAGAAAAAACAGAAGTCCTATTGCCTCTTGAAAAAGCACCTTTGGGACAACCATGAAATGACTGACTGAGAATCTCCACAGACATTTACCATATTTTTCAGAGTATAAGATGCACCTTTTTTCCTCTAAAAAGAGGCTGAAAATCTGGGTGCGTCTTATACATCGAATACAGCATTTTTTGCCTCCTGAAACCCCGCCCTTTCACCAAAATGGCTGTGTGCATACCCTTATGGAGGCTTCCAGAGAGCTTCTGGGGGCTGGGGAGGACAGAAATGAGAAAGAAAATAGGGTGTTTTTGCACCCCCAGCCCCCAACCTCCATAAGCCTCCATAAGGCTATGCGTGCTATTTTTTGACCAAAAAGAAGGCCAGTTTTCATGAAAAAATGGGCCATTTTTCCTCGTTTTGGGCTTCCCCACCCACCCAGGAGCACTCTGCAAGCCCCCCCCCCCCCAGGCTATTCATGCCTTTTATTTGAAAAGAAACAGGCCCATTTTCATGAAAAACGGGCCGTTTGGGGGAGGTTTGCACAGTGCAAAATGGTTTTTTTCCCCCTTTCGGAAAGCTGTTTAATTAGAGTGACTGATGAGAATTACGTTGATCAAGTACTGTGCCTGCAGAAACAAAGATTTGTTCCAAAGGTGGTCTCTCTCTCTATCCCTCTACCTACTTATCTATCTACACACACTCTCTCTCCTTACTTACCTACCTACTGTATTTCTCTCTCTCTCTCTCTCCCTATCCCTTTATCTATCTGCCTACCAAAACTACACATTCTGTCTCCCTATCTACTTCCTACTGAATTTCTCTCTCTTTCTCGCCCTCTCTATCCCTCTATCTTCCTACCTACTTTTTTTTTAAAAATTGCCTCTTCAAAACTTGGGTGCATCTTATACTCCGGTGCGTCTTATACTCCGAAAAATACAGTACTTTCACTAGCCTTACCTTAATTAATTTCTCTGTCATCAGTGTGTTTTAGTCCATTCTTTTCTATTGCATATTATTGAAGAAACCATAAACTAGCCCTAATATTCAGTTTATCCACTTCTTTGCTTCTTTTTATCACAGCAAAAGACTATTAGTCCCCCAGAGTGTCTTCACTTGGTTTTTAATCCACAAGAGGCCATTCCATTACAGTTTAAAATTACTGTTTTTATTAATACTCCCTTATGTGTGACTTCTCAATAGCTTTATGCAAATCGAAGTAAATTACATGCTTTTGTAACCCATTTCTTGATTTCTGCTATGTGTGGTACAGTATATCTATACTGTGACATTTTCTGCTGTTTAGGTTTTCCATATAAGTTAATTAAATGAAGTTCTTTATTTGATTTTCATAACTATCTTCCCTCACTATTGTGAATTATATTGTTTATCTAACTCTTAGTAATTTAAATGAACACTTTTCTAATCAAAGAAGAAAAATCACCTTACTTTATTTACTGTTTAATTTATGGAAAGTTACACATTATAGAGATGAAGGTATTTTCCTAAGATGATGGATGCCAACAGTATTGCATTCCAACTATAAATTTTGGGTTGAAATTATACTCTTAGTAGATAAAGCTGATCTAGCAGTTAGAGTGACACACTAAAGGGTAACTGAGAAATTCTAAGCAGTGGATTGAAGTACTTAGTGCTGTGATGGTGAACCTATGGCGCGCGTGCCACAGGTGGCACGCGGAGCCATTTGTTTGGGCACGTGAATTGCTGCCTTGTCAGCTGGCCAGTGCCCATGTGCGCACTGTCCAGCTAAGTTTGGCCTTCTTTTGAGGCGGCTTTTCACTCTCTGGAGGCTTCAGGAAAGCCTCCTGAAGCTGTCGGAGCGTGAAAAACCACCCCTATGGGCAAATTGGAAGTTTGGGAATGGACTTCCGGGTTCCCCGTAGGTCTGTTTTTCACCCTGCAGAGCCTTCAGGAGGCTTCTCTGAAGGCTCTGGGAGGCTAAAGAAGGACCTATGAGCAAACCGGAAGTTACTTCAGGGAAGCCTCCTGAAGTCTCCGGAGGTCAAAAATTGGCCCTATGGACAAACCGGAAGTCACAATTCCTGAACTTCCGGGTTCCCTAAATGTCTTTTTTTCACCCTCCGGAGGCTTCAGGCAAGCTCCTGAGTTCTCTGGAGGGCATCGGGGGGGGGGAGTTGTTTTTGCCTTCCCCAGGCTCCTAGAAGGCGTTTCTAGAAGCGTGGGGAGGGCAAAAAAACCACACCAAAAGCAGGTGGGTGGGTCATGCGCATAACATTGTGGGTGTGGCATGCCGGCGCATGGGCCCCCTGCGTTCCCCTCACTTTTGGCACGGGAGCCAAAAATGGTTAGCCATCACTGGCTTACTGTATAGATCAGAGGTGGGTTGCTCCCCGTTCAGCCAAACCGGTAGTAGCGGTGGTGGCAGGCTCTGCCCAGATGCTTTTGCACATGCGAGCACAAGCAAACCAGTAGTAAACCAGTTAACAACCCACCACTTGTACAGATGATAGAGAAACAATAGTGGTAACCAATCAACTCTTTTCTTGCTTGAGGCTTATGAATGGATGTTTTCTAATGTGGATTCATGTCAAGCTCTGGATTGAAATGTTCTAGATTTATTTAGTGAACGAGATGGCTAGGATATTATAGAAATGAGAAATCAATTAATCCATACTGGTTCTGCTGGTACTAAACAGGATAATATTCTAGAGCAGTGATGGCTAAGCTTTTATGGCTCGCGTGCCAAAAGCGGGGGGAGTGCAGGGGGATTGTGCGTGGGCGTGCCACACCCATAATGCTATGTGCGCGGCCCCCTGCTTTTGGCATGCTTTTTTCGCCCTCCCCAGGCTCCAGAGGCTTTCTAGGAGCCTGGGGAGGGGGAAAACAGCTTTCCCTCCCCACCTCCAGAGGCTTCAGGAGCATCCCTGAAGCCTCCAGAGGGCGAAAAATAGCCTCAAAAGAAGGCCTAAATCAGCTGGCCAGCGCACACATGCACGCTGGAGCTGACAGGGCAATGCCTTGCGTGCCCTAAGAAATGGTTCCGCATGCCACCTGTGGCACCCGTGCCATAGGTTCGCCATCACTGTTCTAGAGGCATTATACTGATTCCATAATGCCCTTTTGGAGAATAATGACTTTTGCAGAAATCTCTATAGATTGATGCTAAAGTATGAAACAAAGTTTCATATTTTATAGATTTTCCAGGGTTGTATGCCCCACAGAGTCCATTGAAGTTTGGAGAAAATTATATTTGAAACAAACAAAGAAGAGAGGCAGCTTGTGTCTGAATGATGAGAACAACAAAATACTAATAGATATAAATGTACTTTAATTGTTAAATAACACTCTCATAAAAATAGTGGGGATTCTTATACTAGCTTCGACTGCATGTAAATTTCATACTTTGCTATCAGCTTATTTGAGGATGAAAGAGAACAATTACACTTATGTTATGATTAAAAGTCAAAATAACATTAATCTTATGTATTAATCAAACCCACAGAATGTTTTTTGATATCCTCTGTTTTGAAGTGAAAACTAGATGATTAATGTCAAAAGTTGCTTTCCATAACAAGCCCTTCCTGATTCTACAAATTTCTCTTACATCTTCAGGAAGGTAATTTTGAAAAATCTCCGCTGTTTTACCTTAGGTGAAAAATGGCACCACTTGTTTCTTCAGGTAATAACTTTCAGTTCAGACTTACTAAGTGTTACACCTTTTGATTTATGCTCCTTCACAGAACATAACTTCACTGCTAGGGCTATGCTACACTACTCAGATCTCACCTCAAAGTATGTGTCCAGTTCTGACAGAAGATTTCAGACTAATTGGGACAAGTTGAAGGAGAGGTAACAAAGATGACCAAGTGACTGGAAATCAATTCCTCTGAAGAAAGATGAAAGGAACTAGATACCTTTATTGTAGGAAAATAGAAGGGGAAATGTGATGGCATTCTTTAGTTGCCCAGATGGTTACATAGAAAGCAGTTATGAATTATTTGCAGGAAAACCAGAGCAGAGCATAGATTGAAGGGTTAAACTAAAGAAAGTCATATTTGTTAGAGAAGACTTCTTATTGCTAAAAGACATTCAGCAGGGAAACTAATTATTAACGGATTGGGTGTGTTCCAGCAGAGTTTTGTGAGCAGTCATCTGTTAAATTTACAACTGAGCTGAATTCAGATCCTTATGACTGCATAGACCCGGGATGGCAAACCTATGGCACACGTGCCACAGGTGGCACTAAGAGCTAGTTGTTAGTGACTTCCAGTTTGCTTGTAGGGTCGTTTTTAGTCCTCCGGAGCCTTCAGGGAAGCCTCCGGAAGGCCCCTGAAGGCTCTGAAGGGCTTAAACCAGCCCTACGAGCAAACCGGAAGTCCGTTCCCAAACTTCCAGTTTGCCCACAGGGCTGGTTTTTTGCGCTCTGGAGGCTTCAGGAGCTTCCCTGAGGGCCTCCAAGGGGGGGAGGCGGAGGAGGAAGCATGGAAAAAATAAGAGAAAGCACCTGTCCTGCGCGCTTGGGCGCTGGGGGGTTGTCACACATTGCATTATGGGCGCAGCACGCCTGCGCATGACTCTCCTGCGCTCCCCCCGCTTATGGCACGCGAGCCAAAAAAGGTTCGCCATCGCTGGCATAGACCAATCCATGTAATTTTCTTGGGAACAGTACCAAAATGCACAATATTTTGCAGGAAGTTATCATTTTCTTCTTCAGTGGCCAAATGTATTTTGGTTTTGGTTTTTCCTTTGCTTTTGAAGTTTTCGTGTTTGAACCTTTCCATGAGGGAATAAGGCTTTCTCAGAGTATGCACTGTCTGGAATGGCTAGGAGTGAGTGACCCTTTGTCATACCACATGGGATAGCACTTCAATTCTCTTGTGACTTTTCAGGATAGATGCATTGCAAGGACTGGCATAAGATTTCTCCCGAGTTCCAACATTTATAATTCTTGGAATGTTATGAAAGCGATGCAATTTCAAACTGCAGACCCTTTTGCTTTCAAATATGTTTAAAAGCAAGGAGGGAAATGGAAACCATCCAAACTGTCCCATAAAATTGAGATATACTGTATAGCAGGCTTTTCCTTGAAAATGCCAGTGAAATCCCTCTATTCCATTAAATCAATAGAAACTTAGTTATACAGAGAGAATAATTTGGGGGGGGGGTAGAATTGGAACAGTGGATGGAAGCTTTTTAGTCCCACCTCAATAGTCACCTAAAAGAAATGTTGCATTTTCCTCCTTATGTTTTCATGGAGCAACACAACCAATTTTCAACTAAAAGAACTTTCAAACCTCAACCCAACTTGATCGGCTTAGTACAGTTAGAAATACTATTTAAATTGTATTTTTCCCCCTGTTTCACTGGTAACAAACTATAACCTTGAGCAGTGTCATTCTTCAGTAGCCATAAACTGGATTTAGGCTCAGTTATGGTTTGCCTCCAAGCTTATGAATTTTTTAGGAGATGACTTTGATTAATGTTATTTTTTTTTGCCCTGTGTATTCTGAGGACAGTCACACTGATGCTGTATCCTGCCTAAGGACTCCTCACCTTGCATCTGTTTTCTAACTGGCTCAAAGAAAGTAGTGTAATAGATCTGTCACTCTTACTCCATTCCCCAGGCTCCTCATTACTAGTAAAATGCCAGCAACTTGGAAATAATTCAAAGAAGAACTTCAGGATTGATTAGGAAATTGGAAGGATTTCTCCTATACTAATTTCCAGTATACTGAAAGATGAAAGAGCTGAATATGGCTGGCTTGAGTAAGGAAAAGGTGAGGAGGGGGAAGGAAAATGCAATGACTGCTTATTTGTGTGTGAAGGCTATAAATATCACAGAAAGACAAGATACCCAGAGGTATCAACTATCTTTTCTAGTTTTAAAACCATGTAAAAGTAGAAATTGACTGTCAAGGACAGAAAATCATTCTTTTTAAAGCAATATTTCTCTGTATATTAAAGTCGAAAAGGAGAACATAAGCGCACCAGAGTGCCTATTGCCCCTGTCCTAATATTCCCTTGTATTTGTATCCATTTCATGTATTCATAATCATGTTTATACATATATCTGTTATTTAATTCACGCTTGATGAAATAAAATAAAATAAAAAATAAATAAAATAAATAAACTATGTTTTGTGACTATGAATAGGTGGAGGCACTAATGAATTCTGGCACTTTTCCTTCCTAGAAATCCATCTCCTATTCCCTGAAAGATTTCGTGGGGCAATCATGGGGCTCAAATATAGAAGGCTGAGATTTCCTAAGTAGGTGGGAAACAACCCAAAGTGATTCAAGTCTTTTCATGCAAGTCTTTTCTTCCTTTACCTGTAACCTCTTAAAACATCGCTATCATCTGTCTGTCCTACCTCTGAGTTTCCTGGATGCTTGGCTGGGAAGTTCTGAGCTTGCTGGATGACTCTGTTCTGATTTATTTTCCCCCCTCTTTCAGTGCAGCTCTACTTATTTCCACAATATTTTAGGTTCTTTAGTGAAGTTTACTTTGTGGCTTTTTTATTCAATTGTGGTCCTCTTGAAATCCTGTGTGCAACTCCTCAGGCATACTACTGAACATAATGAGGCTTATTTTCTATATATGTTTTGCAGGTTAAGGCATTGTTTGATTTTACCAGGGACACAGATGGGAACGGACTCCCCTTCTCTACTCTTCTGAATCTTATGATGTAGACAAGGGTGGGCTGCAGTGGTGGGTTTCTGCAGGCTCGCACCTACTTGCGAGAGCCGGTTGGTGAAATTTAAAGAACCGGTGAGAGGGGGTTCCACCGGCGTACCTGGAAGTAAATCTGGCCCGCCGCTGCCAGTGACCCAACGGGAAGGAAAGGAAAGGAAAGGAAGGGAAAGAAAGAAAGAAAGAAAGAAAGAAAGAAAGAAAGAAAGAAAGAAAGAAAGAAAGAAAGAAAGAAAGAAAGAAAGAAATAATTTATCATCACAATTGAGTCCAAAATTTTGGTTGCTAAGCAAGAGCGTTGTTAAATGAGTTTCACCACATTTTAAAAGGTGGCCACTCCCACCCTGTCACATGACTGCCAAGCCACACCCACAAAATAGCCACACCTACAGAGTAGGTTCTAAAAAAATTTGAAACCCACCACTGGTGGGCTGCTATGGGTTCGCCCGGGTTCAGGAAAACCCGTAGCTAACGTTATGGACTGGTTCAGAGAACTTCCAAATCCCACTTCTGGCTGACCCTGCCCCTCCCACCCCACCCTGCCCTGCCCCTCCCACCCCCAGCCTCCCAGGAATCTACTACATGAAGCCCATTTTTGATGTGACGTAAGTGCAGGGCCCATATGGAGGCTCAGAGAGGGGGGAAATGGGCCTTCTGGAAGTTCCGGAAGGTCGAAAATGACTCCAGAGCCTGGCAGAAGCAGTTTTCACCTTCCCAGAGGCTCAAGGAAAACCTCTGGAGCCTGGAGAAGGCAAAAACGCCTCCCTCTGCCGTGGTGCTGGAGGCTGACTAGGACACACCCACCATGGCCACGCCCACCCAGCAATCGGGCAGAGAACCCATTGCTGAAATTTTTGAAGCCCACCCCTGGATGTAGAGGAAGAAGGGAAATAGCCATTGTCTGGAGAGAAGTTCATTCTGTATTATCCAATGAATGATTTTGGAATAGCTGTGAAGCCCCAGCCCCTGAGAATCCATATTCCGTAGCCCCATCCTTAAAGAATCAGTTGTGAGGAAAAGAAGTTTTTGTATCACAGAGGACAATGCAGAATTCTCCTATCGTTCTTCTATGGTTCCTCTGCTCCTGATAGAGCTGGGGTAGCCCTGTCCAATCATATGCTCTTTTCACATATTGGGAAAGGTCCACACTGTTTAGGAATTATGGGAGTTGTAATCCAACAGATCTGGCTGCACTAATGGTACACTCAGTATTATAATCGCTTGGTAAGACCATACGTGGAATATTGCATCCAGTTTTGGTCACCACAATCTATAAAAAAAAATTCAGACTCTGGAAAGAGTCAGAGAATAGCAACAAAGATGACTGGAGGGCTGGAGGATAAAACATTACAAAGAACAGTTGCAGGAATTGAGTATGTCTAGTTTAATGAAAGGGAGGACTGGGGTGATATGATAGCAGTGTTCCATATTTGAGGGGCTGCCACAAAGAAGAGGGGGCTAACCTATTCTCCGAAGCAGGGGATAGAAACTAATCAGAACCAAACTATAGCTAAGGAGAAATTCCCTGACTATTAATTAATCTGTGGAACGACTCGCCTTCAGAAGATGTGAATGCTCTAACATTGGAAGTTTTAAAGAAGAGATTGGACAACCATTTGTCTGAAATGGTATAGGGTTTCTTGTTTGAGTAGGAAGTTGGAGAACTCCGAGTTCTCTTCCAACTCTGTCATTCTGTTATTATTAGTAAATTATTCCTGCATATAATTTCTCATTAACTGTCTTCACTCTAGCTTGGCCTTAAGAGACTGAGCATTGATGACTTTCAGGCTCATATTTCTCTCTCCTTCCTTCCTTCCTTCCTTCCTTCCTTCCTTCCTTCCCTCCCTCCCTCCCTTCTTTCTTTCTTTCTTTCTTTCTTTCTTTCCATCCTGTCATTTCTCATTCGGTGCAATGCTTTCATATTTGGACAACCTGGTCAAGGTGTGGGAGATTATTTGAAGTTCAAAAATAATTCTTATTAGCTATATGTTTTATAGGACCCTGACCTTCCCTTAATTCAGTTGAGAACAGTCTTCTGGTTACTGCATATAGATTATTTTTGGAAAATACATCAAGCATTTTTAATAGCAAAACACCAAAATGAACACTTGGCACTACTCTGCTGTAAAAGAAAACTCTTGGAAGACTTGTATTTTAATCTCTATAAATCCTTGTCAACATCTTCATTTTTATGGATTTTGGTTGTAGCTTCTTTATTCATGCCTCATCAAAATTGATTCTCTTTTTTCTTGTTTCATGCCCTTTTTTTTTACTGTTTACCTTCAGGCAGTAGACTGACATGTTCTAGTGAATTCTTTCTTGAATTTTATCTGCATTTATATTAATATCACCAGTACAGCAAGCATCCATCTCAATCTTGTCTCTCTTGTTTTCGTAAATCAGCATCGCCTTTGAATTGTTGTTAGTTGTGCCTCAGTGATTCCAGATGTTATATGCATTCTGTGAATCACATAACAATAGTCATGTATCATTTAATTTGCATTGGCGTGGCAGCTCTTTAGAATAGGTGTTTGGCATTTATTCTCTTCCCTCATGAAAGTCAGGGAAACCAATTTCCTGACAACAAAAAGAAAAGAGACTCATTTGGCTTTGCACATTTCTGTTTACCAAGTTACCCTGGAGAAATCATTCACACGTTTTAAACGGTGCTAAAAACAAAAAGTTCAGCTCTCTCAAAAAAAATAGAGCAGCATCAGACTTGTACGCCCGTTGATTAGGGTGAGTCATAGTTTTCTGTGAGGTGAAAATAGACTTTAAATATTTTCTGTAGTGAATAGAAAACTTAAACAGTATTTTATATTTTGATCCTATAAAGTAAAAATGTTTGGGGATATATAAATAGAGATACTTATTTTTAAAATGTATCGGCTTTCAATATTGAAAAAAAATAATCTTCTTTTCCATTTATCTACAAGCTATAAATACCTCGTGTGGCTATAAATTTTTTGCATGTTTCCTAGGATAAATTTCAGGCTCAAGCATCTAGTAGGATCCCCCAGGTCCAGCTGACTTCCTGAGGTAAGTTCTGGGCACTCATCAGCTATTTGCTGTCCTCACATGGATACACTAGTCCAGGGGTCTCCAACCTTTGCAACTTTAAGTCTGAAGGACTTCAGCTCCCAGATTTCTCCAGCCAGCTTTGCTGGCTGGAGAATTCTGGGAGCTGAAGTCCTTCAGACTTAAAGTTGCAAAGGTTGGAGATCCCTGCACTAGTCCATCTATTATAGTCCTGCTCTGGAAAAATGGAATTTGTGAGGCCAGAAGCAAAGAGCCTAAGATTAGGCAAGACTACGCTCAAAACATGATGTAGGTTCCCTCCACATTGAAGGTCAAGAGATGAGTGAAGGTGACCACATCAAAGGTCAAAAGGGAAGGTAAAGGTGACCACATTGAAGGGCAAAAGAAGTCATTTCCAGTAGAAGGACAGCAGTAAGAAAGATGCAACCTAGGATCTGTTAGATATTTATCACTGAGCTGTGGGTGGAGCTCTGATGGGTGGAGCTGTGGGTGGAACTCTGACTATGATGGGGAACCTATGGCACGCGTGCCACAGATGGTACGCAGAGCCATAGCTGCCGGCACGTGAGCCATCAGCTCCAAGATGCGTGGCGACTAGCTGATTTTTGGCCTTCCGGAGGGCCGGGGCCAGGGAGGCTGTTTTTACTCTCCTCAGGCTTCAGGAAAGCCTCCAGAGCTTGGGGAGGATGAAAATGGCCTCCCCTGGCCCCCCAGAGGAAATACCAAATTTAGCTTGGAGGCGAGTAGTGCAGTATGCGTAGGGGGGGGGAGCGTGGAGGGGTTTGTGCATGCATGTGCATGTGGGGGTGGGCTTTCCATTATGGGTGCCAGCACGCATGCGCCCTATTGTGCACGTGCCCTCGCATTTTTGGCAACCAACAACAAAAAGGTTAGCCATCACTGAATCTAGGGCATTCCCACTACTGTGTCATCAACCAAATGGATACTGTGGACACATGTAATTCCTTGTTCACTGCAACGCCATGAACATATCCTTAGGTTCAAAAGTTCCTCTCCCACTGCACGTCAAAGAAAGAGTAACATAACCTAACATTAAAAAAAAAATGATATAGTGGGCAAACACAATCTGACATTCAGATGAATTTCTCCTTGTCTGTTGTTCATCTGGCTGTTCTCATGTCTTTCTAATCCAATTCTGGAAGTTCTCCCGACTTATGAGAGCAAATTTTGTAGCACAGGAAAGAGAAGAGTGAAGAGTGGGTGAGTGGATGGATGGATAATGTGCCATCAAGTGTTTTATTTTTACAAATTATGGATTGATTTATTACCATTGCAGTCTATCCCTAATCTATTCTTTCAAGTCTCCCAACAGTCTATCCATTCCAATTGTAACTGAGTTCATCCACTTTGCTCCTGGTTGTTCTCTTCTTTTCTTTCCTTCCACCTTTCTCTCCAAGAAAATCTTTTCTACAGATTATCTATTATCTTCACGTAATGTGTCTGAAATAGGATGACTTGACCCTGTTCAATTTTGCCTTGAGAGAGGAGTCTGCATTGATTTATTCAATGATCCATTGGTTTGTCTTCTTGATGGTCCATAGTATTCTCAAGAGTCATCTCCAACACCAAAGTTTAAAGGCACCAATACTCTTTCTATTCTGCTTCTTTAAAGTCCAACTTTCACTTCCCTAGAGTATAACAGGGCTTACATGATTCTGATCATACACACATTGTGGCATTTGAATATCTTTTTCAAAGTTTTCATGGCAATCTCCTGACCGCTTTTCCTTTATTGTTGATGGTTGATCCTAAGAGACAGAAGCTATTCACCTAGTATAAGATTAAATCTAACAGACACACTTGAAAAGAAGAACTGGAATAACTGGTAGAGGTGCTCAGGAGATAGACATATTTGCTATTTCCTTTCTCAGCCTTGTCATCTTAATAACTAATATACGTTTCAAAATTCTTACCAATAATTTTAAAAGCCATTTAAGGCCAATTGAATGGTTATGCAATGTTCCCATGGTTGTGTACAACCATATAAGAAAGCACTTAAGTCTCATAGAAAATAGATGGATTAGCTGTGTTTTCCAGGTGGAAGATTGTGAATCAAAACACATGAAATAATTGTTCTACTTTTTCTTTTTAATGGACATGTGCTTGTTCCTTTTGCTGTGGGTCTCAAAAAAAATATCACAGAAATGGTAAGGAAATTTTTTGGAAGGATTACAAATGAGGAATGTAACGTTCTTTGAATAAATAAAAGTGATTCCACAATTAGAACATTGTCCTAAAGTACTCACAAATAAATATGTCTAGGATTTCCCCCTGTTGGTATAATTAACCTTTTATCTAAAAATAAGTGCATTATATTTTGAAAACCATTGTCCAGGTCAATCCTAAATATATTTATTCAGAAATAAATCCCACTAAGTGCAATAGGTTGTGTGTCTACAATAATCCCTAGAAGTGCCTTGTTTAAAATTTACGTGAACTGAATTATTAAGTTAAAGCCACGATGAAAGCTTTATGCATGCTGCATATGAAAGAGAACAGTAGATATGCAATTTTTTTTGTTCAACTGCTATTGGTGTTCGTTGTGTATTGTCTTGCTTACAAAGAGGTGTAGGTTATCAGTGGCATGGGAAGTTTGATTCATTCTTCAGGTTCTTTGTTCATTTAGATTATGACAGATCTCCGAGATCCCTTCAATTGCAATAAAGAATACACCTACTAAGGTTTTCTGAAAGCTTTATAGAAAGGTAGCAGTCTGTGTTGTTCTAATTTTGATGGATCTGATTAAAAGAGGCTTTTAAAATCCAGCTCTTTATTTTAATGCCAAGACTCTGAACTGTGTGTAAAGATTTCATAGTGGCAGCTGGTTTAACTGTTATTGTCTGTGTTAAATCCATGAACAATTTCTGCCTTTAAGACTTTCATCCAGAATTCTTTTGTAATGGTATTATCTTTTCTTTAGAATCCCTTCAGATGGTTCCCCTTTCAAATTATTGTGGATGACCTTAACGTTAACACCTCTCCCACCTAAGCTATGTCAAATCAGGCCATCAAACTCATATTAACTCCATCCAGCTCCAGCATGAAATAGCCATTAGTTTTGTACTTAGTGGCCTTACCTGCACACATGCATGAAACGCCCCCCCCCCCAACACGCAAGTAGAACATTTGTCTATCCATATTATAGTGTTTAAAAATACGGTCTGTGTGCCAGGTAGCCTCACTGTATCCTTTCTTGTGTGTGTGTTTTTTTTAAGGTTGATAGTTTTGTAAGGAAAACTGCTTTGAAAAGTCCATCAAACTCTTTTAATTGGCTCCATCACAATTAGAATTCTTTTAAAAAGCTGTATAAAGGTGGATTTGCAATCTTCACCAAAGCAGATCCCTGGCTGAACAAAGCATATTGTCATACACAGAGAGACAGACAGACAGAGACAGAGACAGAGAGGGAGAGAGAGAGACAGAGAGAGAGAGACAGAGAGAGAGAGAGAACACAAACACGCAAACACACACAAACACACACAGAGAGAGTGTCAGGCAGACAGACAGACACACACACACACAGAGAGAGAGTGTCAGGCAGACAGACAGACAGACAGACACACACACACACACACACACAGAGTTGCAAATTCCTTGGGAAAAAAGAGAATACTTGGCCTGCATTTCCTTTGTGTAGCTTCTCCAAAGCAAGGTTTTTAAATGAAATTTAAAGAATCTTTCTGTCCAAAAATATGCCTTGTTCCACACTTTTTGCAAAAGCTAAATGCTTAAAAGCAGAGCCATGATTGAGACTTCTCACCCCATGATTGGTCATTCCCCTCTCTTTCCCCCCCCCCACTTGATCTGTTCCCACACAGTCAGCATTTGCTATTCCCATTGGCTTTCCCCTCCCCTGCCTTTCTTTTTACAGCATCAGCAAAGTGAGAAACGGGTTTCTTGGAAAACAGCAAACAAAAATTATGTACATTGGGTTAAACTGTGTAAAGAAACTCCACATGCTATGGATAGTTGCAAATGTTTCTGAACCCTGCTTGTGTGCAGACACCCTGCAGTACCTAGAAATGTTACAGATAGGATTTGGGCAATAATTTGCCAAGTGAACTTTTATTTTCCTATGGAGGGGTGGGAAAAAGAAAATAGCTCAGCCGTCAAATATTGGTTCAGTTGTAACATATTGTTTTTATTAAATCTGTTTTGGTTAAAGAAAAGAAACTGTTCCCAGACTCCTTTGCTTTTAGTTATATTCAATCCTCAGAGTTCTTATCAGAAAGACTGGTTTTTTTCCTTTTTCCCATGCACTTGTTGCACGTTACACAACATACAGTACATATACACACATACATATGCAGTTGGAGCATTTAGAATTTTAAAACACTGAATTTATATGCCCTGCCTATTTAGGATTATAATCTAGACGAAAGATAGGCACATTAGAAACAGTGAGTAAAGATAGTGAGTAAAGAACAGGGAGTAACTGATAATAAATGCTATAAGTCCTTGATGGCGAACCTACTCCACGCATGTCACAGGTGGCATGCGAAGCTACATTTGGTGCCACCACAGCTCTGGCACATATGCGCAAGCTGGTCAATTAATTTTTTGCCCTTCCAGAGGGCCAGGGGAGGCCATTTTCACCCTCCCCAGGCTTCAGGAAAGCCTCTAGAGCCATGATGGCAAACCTATGGCACGCGTGCTACAGGTGGCACGCGGAGCCATTTGTCAGGGCACACGAGCCATTGCCCGACCTTCTTTTGAGACCATTTTTCGCCCTCTGGCAGCTTTCCTGAAGCCTCCGGAGTGTGAAAAACAAGCCCTACGGCAAACTGGACATTTGGGAACGAACTTCTGGTTTGCTCGTACGACTGGTTTTCGCCCTCTGCAGCCTTCAGGGAAGCCTCCTGAAGGCCCTTGAAGGCTCCGGGGGGCAAAAAACGGACCTACAGGGAACCCAGAAGTTTGGGAATGGTGACTTCCGTTTTGGCCGTAGGTCCATTTTTCGCCCTCCGGAGCATTCAGGGAAGCGGGGGAGGCTATTTTCATCCTCCCAGGCTCATAGAAAGCTTCTGGAGCCTGGGGAGGGCAAAAAAACCATGGCAAATGTGTGAGGGGGTGTTGCTGGTCGCGCCCATGGGAGGGGGGGGTGTCGCAAACATAGCATTATGGGTACGGCACACCGGCACACAACCTCCCCTGTACTCCCCCCACTTTTGGCACGGCAGCCAAAAAAGGTTTGCCATCGCTGCTCTAGATGCTTGGGAGGGCAAAAAATGGCCCCAATGGGCCAAACAGAAGTTCGGAAACAGTCTCCCCCAGCCCCCAGAGGCCCTCTGGAACCCAGAAATGGATCGTTTTGGAACTTTCAGTTGGGCCATTGGGGCTGTTTTTCGCTTTCCTGAAGCCAGGGGAGGGTGAACCATAAGTTCCACGGGTCAACTGGAAGTTCATAAACGATCCATTTCCGGCTTCTGGAGGGCCTCCGGTGGGGGCGGAGAAGGCCATTTTCCCAGGTGAATGGGGAGATTGGGCACATGTGCGATAGCACACGTGCGTGTAATTTTGGCATGCCGTAAGAAAAAGGTTCGCCATCACTGCTATAAGTGAAGTATAACAACTACGCTATAAATAGCCCTGGAGCTACAATCCTTCATTTAGCAACTGCTTGAAGTTACAACGTCACTGAAAAAAATGACACATGATATGTCACAGCATTCTTCACAGTCACTTGGCCACCGGGATATATTTTCTATGATTACAGTGTCACACGCTCACGATGTTACCTATTTTGGACAATGACATGTCTGCAAGAAAACAACCAAGCTCAGAGAATATACAAAGGACCCCTCAATCCCTATTGCCATTGATAATGAATTCCACCAGTCCATCGTTGATCCAAGCCATTCTCAGTTTGGTCCCTTCCAGTTCCACCTCCTCCCCATCTTTGCCTTTTGGGTGCCCACCTACCTGGTACTACCATCAACTTCCCCCACACCTCCCACCACTACTACACCTGCTGTACTACCTGTGGACCACTACTATGCTGGTACCTTTTGCTCCGACTTCACTCATGCCCCACTCAGAGCTTCTATTTGTGTCCCATCCAGTGCATCCATTTGCTCCTTCTATTTGTGTGAAAGAACACTGGAGTATAAAATAAGGCCCCAGCTGTTCTGTCATGAAAGAAAGATTTAGCTAGAAGAAGGTGCCTGACTCAAAAGAAGGCAGGTAGAAATCTCTAGCCAGGTAACATATGGTTAAAAGAAATCTCTAGCCAGGTAATATATGGTTAAAAAGTAAAGGTTCCCCTCGGACATATGTGCTAGTCCTTCCCGACTCTAGGGGGCGGTGCTCATCTCCGTTTCAAAGCCGAAGAGCCAGCGCTGTCCGTGGTCATGTGGCCAGCATGACTAAACACCGAAGGGGCACAGAACATTGTTACCTTCCCACCAAAGGTGGTTCCTATTTTGCTACTTGCATTTTTACATGCTTTTGAACTGCTAGGTTGGAAGAAGCTGGGACAATAATGAGAGCTCACTCCATTATACAGCAGTAGGGATTTGAACCGCCGAACTGTCAACCTTCTGATTCACAAGATCAGCATCTTAGCCACTGAGCCACGAGTCCCTAATGTATAGTATAGGCCAACAATGGCGAACCTTTTTTGGCTCACGTGCCATAAGTTGGGGAGCGCAGGGGAGTTGTGCGCAAGCGTGCCATACCCATAATGCAATGTGCCCCCCCAGTGCGCCTGCGTGCACGGCAGGCACACGGCAGGCGCAACCCCCCATTTTTTGCATGCTTTTTTCGCCCTCCCCAGACTCCAGAGGCTTTATAGGAGTCTGGGGAGGGTAAAAACAGCCGCCCCCCGGGAGGCCTTCTGGAGGCTTCAGGGACTTTCAGGAGGCTTTCCTGAAGCCTCCGGAGGACTAAAAAGGGCCCTACGAGCAAACCGGAAGTCACTTTCGGTTTGCTCGGAGAGTCTGTTTTTGCCCTCCCGAGGCTTCCTGAAGGTCCCTGAGCAAACAGGAAGTTCTTTCCCAAACCTCCGGTTTGCCCATCGGCCCATTTTTTGCGGTCCATAGGCTTTAGGGAAGCTCATGAAGCCTTTGGAGGGCCTCCAGGGGGTGTGGGAGGCTGTTTTCGCCCTCCCCAGCTCTTTTAAAACCTCTGGAGCCTGGGGAGGGCAAAAAATGGCTTTTAAAAAGGTTGAACTCAGTTGGTCAGTGCACGCATGTATGCTGGGCAGCTGACAGGGCAACGCCTCATATGCCCTGACAAATGGCTTCATGTGCCAACTGTAGCATGCATGCCATAGGTTTGCCATCCCGGGTATAGGCAGAGGTAAATACCAATGGCAACTGGCAGCAACTGAAAAGTGTGGGGCCAAAAGATAATCATAAATGTGGGTTGGCCTGAGTGAGGCCAAATTTTGTTCACGGGACTTCAGGAGCACTGCACCAACCAGAACTTCAAGGACTGGTCTCAAGTCCCTTTGTTCAGCACCATTATAAGAAGCTAAACTAGTAACTGAACTGAGTAGTTAATCTAGGTTTTCTATATACAAGAAATGCATTCATTTCCCAGTTGATCTACATTTTAAATACATTTTTAAATATATTTGCTCTGAAGATCTTGGAGGCAGCATCACATGAATTTTTAAAAATCTGTTTCCTTATGTATATTCTCTAGTTAGGCTACATTTCAGCCATCAACCTCTTTATATATTTGCCAAAACAAGAGCAACAAATAGTACTATGTTTTGTAAACAATGGACTGAGTTTATGCATATGTTGAGTAATTGTGTTGTAGGGCATCATAAATAATTTTTAATGTGAAAAAAGAGCTGCTTTTTACAGATAATTAAATGCTAATAATAGTAACCTGTTAACAGTGTCCTGTAATTCAGAGTTTGATACTTAAGTAAAAAAGATGAATGTCAAAGTGGAAAGTAAATGAAAAGAGAGGGAATGTCGAATACTTCTTTTCAAAAATGGAAGAAGCAATTATTTCCCTTTAGTGGATCACTCTTAAAATGACATTTTAACTCCAGGCTCATTATTTTTAAGAAAAATGTAAGTGTAGGAATTTAATGACACAAATATAGACTTAATAAGATTTAGGGAAATCCATCTAAGATGAAGGATTAAAGGGAATTTAGTACATTTATATCTTATACAAAGAAAATGCAAATGGATAATGTATACATCTCCAAGGTAATGCCCAGAAGAGAGAACATATTAGAATGCTATTTTTAAAAAGTCTACTATTGAGTCTTAGAAATAGTATTTTGTGGAAAACCACTTCATCAAAAAAGCCGGGTTGGTGCTGTGTGCACACAGACCCAGAGATAACACACAAATGAGAAACAGCTGGTTAAAGTGCAGAAAAGAGATTTACCATGACCTAAAGATGCCATCTGATTAACTATGCTTATGAGACTTAACTATCAATCTTGACCTGAAGTCATCTTCAAGTCAAGCAGGATCCCTGATACATTTATGAATGCATCTCTATAATATCTTTAGCAACAGTATACTTTTTATAAACTTTCTAGTTTCTCCCTGATATTAGTGACTTAGTGACTTTCTTAGCTTCTGAAGCTCAACTCCACTATGCATGTGTGTGTGCCTCCCGCCAGCCAGTTGGTTTTCAGGTCTTTGCCACACATGCGCGGTGGATGGGGTGCATGCAGGAGAGGTGCACACATACGGGGGTGAAGAGAGAGCACATGGGTCTGCTTTATTGAGTACATAATTTCAGCACTGATGATCCTAAAATGAGGTCTAGTTATTTCTTGAGGTTTCAGTATAATTAAACATTAGAGATTCCCGCCTCCCCTAGTGTCACAGGCCACATTGTCCAATTGGGTGTTCTGGTGTTTCCTTAGCAACCAGTCTCAATGTCTGGCCAGCACCTGTTGGGAACAACCTTGGTTCCCACGAGATAGTAGATTGTTTTGGCTAGTTCGCATTCCACACCTCTCCCCAGACCCCAAGCTGTGTGGCAACTTGAGAAATGGAAGATGGCTCCCACTGGCTCGATCCATTTCAGAGTTGACATGAACACAATGTCAAGTGCTGATGCCTATGTGTCAGAAAACTAGAATTAGAGAACAAATGCCACAGGCTATTAGAAAAATCAAAACTAGGCTGTTTTACAAAGAAATACTTCAGTGGTTGGAATATTTTATTGTAGAAAAAAATAAGGAAAAGGAAACATGACATAACATTACAGAGTGCATTGAAAGTGAACAGACTGCCTTGGTTTATTTCATTTAAGTACCTATGGTCATCTGATAAAGTCCTATAGGAAGAGATTTAGGATGGAAGAAAGGAAGTAAATATTTACCCAATATCTTTCAACTAAAGCATTCATGCTACAAGTTGCAGTGACATCTACTGACTTTGAAAGCTTTATAAAGAATTGGACCAATTTATGGAGATTTAGGCACCTGCCTCCTATTCTGGTTTAGCATTTTAGTTTTTGAGATTTAAAGCATACTTCGTGGTAATGTACTGTCACATATTTATTTATCTAAGCTACATTTTATCTTAAAGAGGCTTAGCCTATGTGGCTTCAGAAATCTAATATATACAGACATTCTAATCATAACTGCTGTCAGTGGGAAATGGCTGGTTCCTATATGTGCAGTTTAAGGCCTCGCCAAGATTATCCAAAACAAAATGCTGAATTAGGTGGCCTTTTGGGCTAATCCAATAGGATTTCATTTGCTTTATTAATGCATACAAACAATATATTTTCAAATTTCATATATTTGAAATTGAAACATATTTGAAAAATTGAAGATTGTGACCATCTCCCAATTAATCATAGTACGACAGAATTCTTCCAAGCATGCACATATATGTTTGTTTGGTATCTATCTGTTATATCTAATGCTAAGAGCTTGGTATAATTCCACTTCAGCTGAAACGAAAACTCTGCAAATGAAAGCTAAATAATTTATACATCTTGAATATTGAAGTGGCGAACTATTCCTTAAAGCCTTGCATTTCATAGCATCTTTTTCATGCCCGAGTTGATTTGTATTATACACCAAGGGACTTCTAGGAAGCACGCAACTCATGCAGTATTTAGAACATTTTAAAATAGTGTGGCAGCTACCTAGGTGAGATGTTCCTGGATCCTGAGATTGGGTTCAAAATCCAATTTGATGAATTAGAAAACATTTTATTTTGACTAAATTGAAGGCTCAGCCAAATTGACATGGGGCCAATCTGATTTGGAAATTATAATAGGAAATACAAAATTGCTCTATGTTTTATGTATATAAAAATATTGGATGAGCTAATCCGGAACAATAGCTTTTTCTTTTTCTTTTCCTTTCCTTTCCTTTCCTTTTTCTTTTCTTTTTTTGAGGAGTACTTTGAGGCCAGACATATTTCTATGATATATGTGTCAAGTCTTGTAAAGGTCTCTAGAACTTTGTAGCTCAAATGCAAAGCTTTTCTGAGCCTGCTATTTCAGCCCACTGAAACATGTCCTGTTAGTAAGACATAGAGCAGTGATACAGCATTTGTTATAGTTTTAGCGCAATGAGACTAACACTATGCCTATTGTCATGCCTTCAAGATGAGATCAGCTATCATTGGATTCTTCAAATCTAAAGTGAAATCACACTGATGAACACAGCTAAGGCCCCAAAATTGGAAAAGTCCAAATAACCAGAGAGAAGTAAATGATGAGGCCATCCAAACATGCTAACTTGTGAATCATAGGGAAAAGATGTTTAAAAATATTTCAAATTTACGAGTTTGTTTGTTGTTTACAGAAGCTCATTTTGAGGGGTCCTTGGTGCTCTCTGAACTTGCTTGTTTTCTTGCAGACATTTCATTACCCTAACTAGGTAACGTCATCAATGCTAGTAAGAAATGCTGTTTGCTATCAGTTTATATTGCCTATCTGTGCGGGTGGGAGTCAGGGGTGGGTTGCTGCCAGCGTTCCTGCCGGTTCACTTCCTGTGCGTGCGCCAGATGCGTACTGTGTGTGCAATTGACTGTAAATTGTTCTGCACATGTGCAGAATGTGAAGAAATTATTTTTAAAAATTTATGTGATTTTGTATGTATTTTAATATTCCTGTGCGCCGCCCTGGGTCCGTTTGGAGAAGGGCAGGGTATAAATTTAATAAAATAAAAATAAATAAAATAAATAAAAACATGCTGGCAGCAGCGACCAGGGAACTGCTTCAGGGGCGTCGCCATCCTGGATCGCTGCCGGTTCTGTGACCAAGGCCAAAATACCACTACCTGTTCTTCCAAACCGGTGTGAACTGGTAACAACCCATCTCTGGTGGGAGTGGTCTTAGAGATTCTTTTGTTGGGCTGTCTACTCATAGCTCTTTGGCAGTTTCTTGACTGGGATATTGCTTACTTGATTATTGGTCTAAATTAACCTTGAAGTTAATCTATGCTGGTCTAAATGCTGATTTCTGGGGGAGCGATACTGGAGTCTTTTTCTCTTTGGGGCTGATTGATCATCTCTTTTGCAAAGTCTATAGATGTTGTTAATGTCTACAGTATGTTTCTATTGATGGCTGATTTGTCAGAGAGCCAGGCTTCTAGAAATTCCTTGGCATTTTGCACTCGGCCTGGTCTAGAATGGTTACATTTCCCCAATTGAAACTATGGTTAAATCTGTCTATAAGTAGTGAAATTTTAAAAAAAATTCATCATGTCTTCTGAATGCCAGTTGGCGTCCATGGATGCACACTGCCAGTCTTCTCCTGTTTGTCCTCCATAGTGACTATTGCAGTTCTCACACTGTATGTTGTATGAAGTTCATTTTGTCTATCTAATCTATCTTCAGAAATATTCTATCCTTTCCCACACAAAATGATGCTTGTTGCCACATTAGCTGAATGTTTCACAATTGATATAAGATACAGTATATGACTGCCTATAACAGCAGTCCACTTAATTTCCCCACTGGAAACTGAAATTAACTAGTTCATTATTTGACCATGCTAAGAATACTACATGCGATGTGATCCTTGGCACTCAAAAGGAATACTGCAGAACTGGAAAAGGTGCAGAGAAGAAAAGTGAGATGATTGATGTATATGGAATTTACAGAAGGTAAAATAATAGACACTAATTGGAGTTGCATTACAAAGAAATCAAACAAATATATGGAGAAATAGCAATTATTAAATAAATGGCACATTCTATGTCTTCAGGTTACTGTTGATTCCTAGCAATTCCCTGCATGATTTTATAAATGATTTTGAGCCTATTTCCAAAACTCTGGAAAAATCCAAGGGCAGGGGTGTCAAACTCACGATGTCACGTTGTCATATGTCATATCATGACTTCCCCCATTTTGCTAAACCAGGGGTGGGTGTGGCCAGTGCATGATGCATCTGCCCACAGGCCACGAGTTGGACACCCCTGCCTCCACAAAACAAGACATTCCATCTGTTTGTAACATTATATGAGAATGACCCTTTGAGATAGGAGGAAGTGCTGTAGACTGGGCATAGTGGTTAGAGTGCACTATTGCAAGCTAATTCTGATGACTTCCAGGGGTTCGATCCTGAACCGGCTCAAGTTGAGTCAGCCTTCCATCCTACCGAGGTTGGTAAAATGAGGACCCAGATTGTTGGGGGCAATAGGCTGACTCTGTAAACCGCTTAGAGAGAGAGCTACTAAGTAGTGTATAAGTCTAAGTGCTATTGCTAGAGAAAATCTCAGTCCGCAGAAGTGGGGAGAAGGGAGGGGGACACATGGGAGGCATTTCAAAGTTTTCCACAGAGTAAAAGGAGAAGAGGGAAGAAAAACCTTCAGGCTTGCATGATTCTTTTAATAGAGCCTATAAAAAGATGGAGCTAGTATTCATTGTTGCACTTCTTGTTTGGAGTTTCTAGAAGGGCTAACCCTGTCTCCTCCCTATCAAGCCATCACATGGTCATATTTGTTCATACGCAAAACAAAATAGGTCGCACAGTGCAGGCCTACCAATGTTTTTGCAAAACAGTTTTTAAAATGCCCACAACTTGATTGACACATGATTTGTTACCTCACAGTCCTGAGTTAATCACCCTGGCCAATACTGCATTAATTCTAATACATCACCTGGATAAAGAGAACGTAGAAAATAAGTCAACTCAGTAACAAAATTAAGTACTTTGGCGTTGGAGCTATTGAGATCCCTTTTGTATGAAGGGAAAGCAGATACGCCCTACATCTGCTTGCCCTTCATATAAAAGATGCTATTTTTGTTGTCAATTCCTTGGCTACTGGAGGCTGTCTGAACCTCTGTTGAACCGCTTATTTGCCTTCAAGCTGGAATTCCTGACAGTGTGAAATATTTTAAATTAGCAGGAGGAAAGACTGGCGAGAAAATGCAGACTTGTTGCAGTTACTTGTTAATACTTGCATTTTATTTCCTCCAAAATCACTTTTTTTTATCAGCCTCTGATGGAAAATATTGGATAAACTCCTGGAACAGTCATGCCAGGCAGAGGGTTTGCGATATTTATGGGTGAATTCTGGGAAACGTTAGAAATGCTTTGCTATTGGAAAATCATAAAAGCCTTAAGGGACCATGTTCAAAGAGGGATGCTCCTTTGATGTTATTTTTCAGATGTGCTGGAAGCAGAAATAACGTACAGATTTATTTTAGGCATTTTGGGGGTACTGGTGGTAGGTAGAACGGTGAGAATGCAGCAATAAATATTTAACAAGAGATGGGTGATATTGCAGTTATCTTTCTGTGGGAATGGGTTTAGCTGAAGGAAGTGAGCTCATTCAAAGAAATAGACAGCCCTTGGCATTCAGATTCTCATGGTAAAACTAGTGAGCCCTCGGTGAAATAAGATTAAGAGTATGCCAAATACAACCTTGAGGCTAGAAACAGGGTTGTCAAGCATCAGGTCTCAACCCTGATCTAGACATATCTTAATCTGGATTAAAGTCCTACTAAACCCCAGTGGTTGGCTACTGCTTCTATTTTTTTAGGACAAATACAAATACCCTTTAGGAATTTATTCGTGGGGGAAAAATTAATACTCATGGACTTCACTTGATTTTCAAATCGCATGAACTATGGGGATGCTGTGAATGTAGTTAAATCAGGAATAGTCAATAATGGAATTCCAGAAAGATTTCTTACAAACCCCAGATTTTTTATTGTATGTTAATAAAAGCTCGTGCTAGAGATCCTGCTTAATACTTGTATAGTTTAACTCAGGGGTGTCAAACTCAAGGCCCGTGGGCCGAATCCGGCCATGGGGTACTTAGATCTGGCCTGTGAGCCTTCCATAGAAACAGCAAAGGACAAGCCCATGGTGCTTCTGCCAGCAAAAATGAGTTTGGGAGGGCCACGACCAGCTCTACCATGCTCCATTTTTGGCTGTGAAACCCTCCTGCATCCCTCTGCCAGCAAGAACGGAGTGCCCAGGGACACATGGCCTCCCAGAACTCCGTTTTTTGCTGGCAGAGGGCTGCAGGAGGCTGTCACAACCAAAAACAGAGCTCGGGAACCTGTTTTCGCTGGCACTACAGGCACCCTGACACAAGTGACATCAAGCTGGCCACACCTACCATGTCGATGCCCACCCCAGCCCCCCAAGGTCGAACACAATCCTGATGGGTCCCTCAATGAAATCGAGTTTGACTCCCCTGGTTTAACCTGTAAATACGGAGGGGCTTTTTCTAGAGCATGCAATAATAACAATTTTTTTTTTCAATACAGAGGGACTTATCTGACATAAAGAATCACATTCCAGGTGCTACGTGCATATTGCAACCCTAAGATTTTACTTTGGCAAATTCAGAAAATTACAATGTGGACATGATTTAAGCACATTTGGTCTCAATTTTAGTTTCAATTATTCATTCAAAAGTGAATGTGGGTAGTCCTCAACTTATAACAGTTCATTTAGTGAGAAAGTTACAGCGGCACTAAAAAAAGTGACTAATGACCATTTTTCACACTTACGACCTTTGCAGCATCCCCATGGTCACATGATCAGAATTCAGATACCTGGCAACTGACTCATATTTATGACCATTGCACATTTGCGATCTTCCAACAAGCAAAGCCAATGGGGAAGTCAGATTCACTTAACAACCATCTAACTGACTTAACAACTGCATTGATTCACTTAACAGCTGTGGCGAGAATGGTAGTAAAACGGAGCAAAATTCACTTAATAAATATCCCGCTCAGCAACAGACATTTTGGGCTCAATTGTGGCTGTAAATCAAGGACTATATACCTAGCTTAATATCTAAAGGCTCCAATTTTGTTTGGAAGCTACATGCTCATTTGAAGTAATAATGCTAGCACTATGCTGCCTAGAAACTTAGCCGGTGTTTGCTCACAAGCATTTCCTTCTGTTTTCATTGCTTTTCTCCTTCTTTGTTCTTTTTCCTGTTATTGACATTCAGATTGCAAGCTTAAAATGCATGGCAATTGCTCACAACACTTTACAGTGCCTATGTATATTAATGATGTATCTTTTCTCTTACTTATCATAGTAATAAGTACCAAAGTGAAAACTATGCCATTGTTGTTGTTTTTTAATGGAGATAAATTTTCAGTGGTACATTTAGTCTTTACAATGTTTTATGAATTCTGATGTGAATGAGCCTTATCCATTTCATATTACATAAATTATTGTAATTAGAGTAGTTTTCATAGTTCACACTTCCTTGAATGTTGTGCCGCTGTTTTTGGCTGGGGAGAAAAAAAAGAACACATAAAAATGCAAAAACTCATAATTTAGGGAAAAGATTTAATTGGAATTGTGCACTTGCTTTTATTTGTAGAAAATACATGAATGGTGCTTTAAATATTTGAAGGCTTACATGACGGAAAAAGGTTAAGGCAGAAATTAGACACGTTGAATATATGAACTAATACATTTTATACTCCCAGTTCCATCATTTTTGATATGAAGCTCTTTTTCAAACTTCTTTGAATATTGCGTGGGAAAGGTTCTGTAACAAATAGTGTGAATATCAGGTGAAATTCTGGTGGTTCTCGACTTACAACATTTCATTCAGTGACTATTTGAAGTTACAACACTGAAAAAAGTGACTTACGACTGTTTTTCACACTTACGATCATTGTAGCATCGCTGTGGTCATGTCATCAAAATTCAGATGCTGAGTAACTGATTCATTTATGATGGTTGCAGTGTCCCAGAATCACATGTTCAACCTTTCCCACCTTCTGACAAGCAAAGTCAATGGGGAAGCCGGATACCCTGAACAACCATGTTACCAACTTAATACCTCCGATGGTTCACTTAACATCTGTAGCAAGAAAGGTCATAAAATGGGGCAAACTCACTTAACTTAAATGTCTCACTTAGCAACAAAAATGTTGGACTCAATTGTGGTTGTAAGTCAACAACTACCTGTTCTTCTTCTTCTTCTTGGGCCATACCCATCATTGGAGGTTGGGGATCATGTTGGCAATCCTATTTTTGTCAACAGATGTATGAAAAAGTGCTGCTGCGTTTTGTGCAAAACAGGCCCTTAGAGTTTGAAGCCAGGATGTTCTTCTTCTGCCTGGACCTCATTTGCCTTCAGTCTTTCCCTGGAGGATTAAGTGAAGGAGGCCATATTTTTCTGGATGTCACATCACATGTCCAAAATATTCTAACTGTCGCTTTTTATTGGCTTTGACTACCTGTAGGAGAGAAAATCTAATGAGTGACTTTCTGTGTCTGTTAGAAAGTATGTACATTTATTTAAAGTATGTACATTTAACCAATTTTCCTTGCAGTCTAAAAATATTTGTAGCTTAGAGTTCCAGGCCACCATTCAAGCCTTCGTAGATCATAGTTGGCACTTTCAATTATACCCAGGAATAAATATATGCCCAGTGATATAAAATGTATTACATTAATTTGATCTAGAATTTTATTAGGCAAAGAGGCCAGCATCCTTGTCGCTTCTGTGACTTCTAATGTTGTTGTTTGCATCTGCCTTTTAAACCCACTCTTTCTACATCTGCATTCCAGATGTGTTGGCATAGAATTGTCAGAATACCCTGCCAACATAATGCCATTAAAAAAATAACAGCCTAAAACTTCTGAGAACATGGGATTGAATTATAAACTAGATAGGAAAATCTAATTTATATTATACATAAATTATGGTTTTGATCTAAATATTAGATATGTGGAGAGAGTTCATATTTTCATTTTAAAAAGTGATTTGCTGTGTCATCTTTTTAAAAGTTTGCAAATCTGCTAGTTCTAGAGATAACTATCTGCTAAGTCTTGATATAACAATCACAGTGCAGCTTTTTAAAGCAAAACTAATCCCGACTGCTCAATAATGACCCAAGATTTGTAATTGTTATACAGAGTTTCTACAAAGGTCAGAGTGCTTATCTGTTTTAGATGTTTTGATGTGTTGTATCTTAAAAACAGACTCCACACAGCCAAACAGTATAAAATAAAAAGACCAGACTGCTTTAATTGCTATTGTTTAATCCAATCTCATTATCAACATCTGCAGAAATACTGGAAAGATTTGTGATCTGAAGGATAGAAACCAACATATTAGAAAGAAAGTGTGTACTTTTGAATTTCCTACCTTCCACAGAGGCTCAATGGCTAAGACTCTGAGCTTGTTGATCAGAAAAGTTGACAGTTCGGCAGTTCGAATCCCTAGCACCACATCCCAGCTTGTCCCAGCTTCTGCCAACCTAGCAGTTCAAAAGCATGTAAAAATGCAAGTAGAAAAACAGGAACCACCTTTGGTGGGAAGGTAACAGCATTCCATGTATCTTCGGCGTTTAGTCATGCCGGCCACATGACCACGGAGACGTCTTCAGACAGTGCTGGCTCTTTGGCTTTGAAACAGAGATGAGCACCCTAGAGTTGGGAACGACTAGCATATATGTGCAAGTAGAATGTTTATCTTACCTTCTGCTTCGATTTTAAAAATTACAAGTTTTATTTAAATGTAAATACTGTAGTCCATTTCAAAAGCAACTTAAAACCCTTTATGTTTGCAATTTTTATTCACAGATGGTTATCTCACATTTTTATAGGATCGCATCCTTAAAACTATGTTAGGATTCAAATATTGGATGATGACCCTAGTGCTAATGGGCCAGTACTATATAAAGATTGCATCTTTTGCTCTCCTTCACAGGAGGAGACTGAAAAGAAAGGTCTAGCTGGGTTATAAAATCCCACCCACTATTGATGGTTTCTAGCATTTGATAGCAGAGAGTCTCTCTTTCCTTCACCGTCTACAGTTTCCTGCATTCCCTCCAGTTTTCTCTTCCGACTCCTATGGAATATTTTTAGGCATGAAACTTAATTGCTGCTTCCCACCCTCACTCTTGTTTCCACTGACAGAAGCAATTTTATCAGTGAAAACATTTCATAAGATCTCCCTCTAAATTCTGTATGCTCTGATTTATCTGGAGTTGGTTGCAGTGCAGCATCCATTGTTCTGATATCGTCTCCCTTTCTTTTAAGACGAGTCCTCTCAGCTAGTATTTAGAAGCACCCGGGAGGCTGAAGTAACTGTATTTAAGGATATTTCCAGCATGACTTTGTAGCATAATAATAAGGCAAACTGTTCTCAAACTCCTTCATTTTGTTTCCACATGCATTAATACAGGGGTCTCCAAACTTGACAACTTTAAGCCTGGCGAACTTCAACTCCCAGAATTCCTCAGCCAGCTTTGTTGGCTGGGAAATTCTGGGAATTGAAGTCCGCCAAGCTTAAAGTTGTCAAGGCTGGAGGCTCCTGTATTAATATACTAAACAAGAGAAATATGAGACTAAAAGAAAAGAACAGACAGAAATTGGAACAAAGTGAAAAACCAGTTCTAAACTAAAAATCTGGTTTTCGTCTGGTTGTTTCCAGAACATCTTTTCCCATTCTGGCATCCTTCAGATGCATTGGCCCTTGTTGCCTGAAAATTTGCGAAATATGATTCAACACTTTTAGAGGGTACCAAATCCTGAAATCACAGTTTGCTGATTTATGCTGGACAGCTCCTGTTTATTCAAGCGTCCCAATCCTTGCTGGTCAGCTCCTCTGCTGGAAATTGCCCATTTTGCAGGATCTAATTGTTGCCGTCAAAATAAAGAATCCTTCGGAAGGCACAAATCACAAAAGTGATTTTGATTGCTAAAAATTCATTGCTAAAAATTGGTCTCAAATCTCTCTAGATCTTAGATGGCCCTTTTAGGCCAGTCTTATTCTCATTTAAAAGAGCCTCCTTCATACTTTAACCATGTGGACCAGAGACACTGTCAGTCTTATGGCTGCTATAGCCCAGGGATTCTTATGGAATGTAGGCAAGGAAAGGTCATTCAGAGATATTGCTTTCCATACCAATTCACTTTATTAACAAGCTATATGGAATAACCTCTCACTAGTGGAAGACTGGAATTTCTCAAGCTTTGTTTGAGCTTTATTTCAAAAGTTTATCTTCTAGAAATAGCAGAGTTCCTTAGATCTTAGATCTCTCTCTCTATATATATATAAAGCAAATACCACTCACTCATCATGAAATCTCCAGAACTGTAAAGCCTATAAACTTGAAATTTGCAATGTATGTTCCCCTTGGTTTCTAGGTACTCGCTAAGAAAGGATTTTTTGAAATGACCATCAGATCGTTAGTATTTTTATACTGTAATTAATACACTGTGATGCTAAGGAGTTGTACTCCCTCTCCCCACCTGAAAAGAATTCTGTTCCAACTGCCAGTTGCCTCACATTCTGTTACCTCAGTTCAAACTGGCAGATTTTCCATTCCCTCACTCAGGGGCAGCCTAGGGTTCCTTACAATACTAAATGTTGGTAGCTCACCAAAATGTCTATGCATTCCACCTATGAAACTGCTTCCAGACTCAAGGTGGCGGGAGTGATATTTCTTTATGTGTTTCAGTCACTGACCTCCCTTGAGCCAATGGTTTGTGAATCGAATTTCTCTTGCATAGCCCGATTACATAGTTTTGTCATGAAGCACAGCTATCAAACTAGTTTCTGATATAAATCAGTTTAAAATGCTTCATTAAAAAGATAATAGCAATAGCACCTAGACTTATACGCTGTTTCACATTGCTTTTACAGCCCTCGCTAACCTGTTTACAGAGTCAGCATATTGCCCCCCCAAATTCTGGATTCTCATATTATCAACCTTGGAAGAATGGAAGGCTGAATCAGCCTTGAGCCTGGTGAGATTCGATCTGCCAAATTGCAGTCAGCCGGCAGTCAGCAGAAGTAGCCTTCATTACTGCACTCTAATCACTGCGCCACCATGGCTGTTATTAGCTAATAAGTAGATAACAAAAATAATTTTGGGTGTGGAAGCCCAAAAAACATTCTTGTTAGAATATCTTTCTAGGCATGCTTGTAAGAATAGCAAGCAAGAAATTTAGCCTCTTTCTGAATATCAAAATGCTCCTGACCACTACTAGGAATGTAAATGTCAAAGTAACAATTGACAGTGATCAAAGAGATCAAATGGGTGCTCGAATTCAGTTTCCTTGGATTGCAGATTCAGAGCAGGAAATGCAGTGCAGAAATAAAGTTAGATTGCAGAGCAACGATGAGCATGAATCAAGTATGGAAAAAGCAAGGACATCAGGCTGGCACACTAAATGCAGATTAATCCTCACTGTTGTCTTTCCCACAGCCACCTATGGCTGTGAAAGTTGGACCATTAAAAAAAACTAGACAGAAGGAAAACAGACTTGTTCAAGCTGTGGTGTTGGAGAAAACTTCTGCACATTCCTTGGACAGCAAAGGTGACAAGCAAGTATTGGAGCGTGTAAAACCAGTCATATCACTGGAAGGCAAAATCAAGCCAGCTTGGGAACCAGTTTGATCTAGTGATTAGGTTTTGTTGTTGTTTGTTGCAAAGTCATGTCTGACCCATGAACAATGCTCCTCCAGGCCTTCCTGTCCTCTACCATCCTCTGGAGTCCATTTACCGTATTTTTTGGAGTTTAAGACACACGCTTTTCCCTCAAAAAAGAGGGTGAAAATCTGGGTGCGTCTTATACACTGAATACAGCATTTTTGGCCTCCTGAAACTCCGCTCCCTTTGCAAAATTGGCCATGATAGCCTTTAGGAGGCTTCCAGAGTGCTCCTGGGGGTTGGAGAGGGCAAAAATGAGTGAAAATGAGCTGATTTTTGCTCATTTCCCCCCCCCCTCAGCCCCAGCCCCCAGGAGCGCTCTACAAGCCTCCTAAAGACTATGCATGCTCTTCTTTTCTTGACAAAAACGTGCCCGTTTTCACAAAAATTGGGCCATTTGGGGGAGGTCTGCAGAGTGCAAAACCTTTTTTTTAAATTTGCCTCTTCAAAATCTTGGTGCATCTTATACTCCAATGTGTCTTATACTCTGAAAAATACGTTATGTTCATGCCTACTGCTTCAGTGACTCCACCCATTCTCCATCCTCATTCTCTGTTGTCCCCTTCTTCTTTTGCCCTCAGTCTTTCCCAGCATTAGGCTCTTCTCCAGTGAGTTGTTCCTTCTCACTAGGTGGCCAAAGTATTTGAGTTTCATCTTCAGGATCTGGCCTTCTAAAGAGCAGTCAGGGTTGATCTCATCTAGGACTGACCAGTTTGATCGCCTTGCAGTCCAAGGGACTTGCAGGTGTCTTCTCCAGCACCATAGTTCAAAGGTCACAATTCTTTGGCGCTCAGCCTTTCTTATGGTCCAGCTTTCACAGCCCTACATTGCAACTGGGAAAACCATAGCCTTGACTATACACACTTTTGTTGGCAGGGTGATGTCTCTGCTTTTTAGTATGCTGTCTAGATTTGCCATAGCTTTCCTCCCCAGGAGCAAGTGTCTTTTAATTTCTTGGCTGCAGTCCCCATCTGCAGCGATCTTGGAGCCTAGGAAAATAAAATCTATCATTACCTCCATTTCTTCCCCATCTATTTGCCATGAATTGAGAGGGATGGATGCCATGATCTTAGTTTTCTTAATGTTGAGTTTCAAGCCAACTTTTGTACTCTCCTTCTTCACCCACATCAAGAGGCCATCTTCACTTTGTGCCATTAGAAAACCCCACGGATAGAACCAAAAGGGCATCATCATAAGAATGTTCAAAAGGCTCTATATTTTACTCCTGATTACATTAAGTAAGTCTGCATTTTTGGACACAGGAATTCTAATGAATTCCAGACTCTGCAAGATTGAACCAGGGATCTGCTTTCTTTAATTTCTCTATACCAGTCCCTAAGAGCACTTTGTACATTTTGCTTGTCTACCAAGGATAAAAATAGAGTTCAACCGAGCATCTAGACTAGAGGATGTCTGGCACAAAAGCTACTGATGCTTATATAATGAAGGTGACAATTTCACAGCACACAGGAGCAGAGGGAACCGACACCTGAAATGTCATAACTCGGAGGGCCTCCATTTCTAAGCTGCTATTTAATTTGTCTTCATTTTGTTTTAATGGAGGCTAAGCGGTGTGCTTTCTTTCTCTTCCTCCATCTCCTGTTTGACCTTTAGGCCAAGAAAAGTGTCATCCCCTTAACTTAACATTCCCCAAGTCACATGTCAGCAAAGATCTTTGCTCTATATTATCTTCCTCTTCAATTTTTAAGATGACAGTATAGGTTCTTTCAATGGAATTTCAAAACAAGTTATTTCTGATTTTGCATGTTTTAAGGAAAAGGCAGCCTTTGGTTTTTTTTAAAATAAGATAACTTTTATCTGTATTCTTTCCCACAAAGCTTTTGGAATGGGGATGAGATAAGATCAGACAAAAAAACAAAAACTTTGATGTTATCATCCTCAGATGGAACTTTTGAGATCTTCAAAAAGATATAGGCAAAGCTTAATGCAATACAGAATTTTACAATAATTGAAATCCTGCCTCTTTTATAATTATTTTATAATTATTTGCCATTTAGATCAACAGAGTTGGAAGGGATCTTGGGGGTCTTCTAGTCCAACCCCCTGTTTAGGCAGGAAACTCTAAAGCATTTCAGACAAATGGTTGTCCAATCTCTTCTTAAATACTTCCAGTGTTGAAATATTTACAACTTCTGGAGGCAAATTGCTTCATTGATTAATTGTTCTAACCGGCAGGAAATTCCTTCTTAGTTCTAGGTTGTTTCTTTCCTTGATTAGTTTCCACCCATTGCTTCTTGTCCTGCCCTCAGATGCTTTGGAGAATAGTTGGACTCCCTCTTCTTTGTGGCAACCCCTGAGATATTGGAACACTGCTATCATGTCACCCCTTCTTTTTATAAAACGAGACATGCCCAATTTCAGAAACCGTTCTTTATATGTTTTAGCCTCCAGTCCCCTAATCATCTTTGTTGCTCACCTTTGCACTCTTTCTAGAGTCATAACATCTTTTTTCCATCGTGGTGACCGAAACTGAATGCAGTATTCCAAGTGTGTCTCTACCATGGCATTATAAAGTGGTATTCACACTTCATGTAATCTTCATTCTAGCCCAGGTGTGGGCAAACTTTGCAACTTTAAGTCTGAAGGACTTCAGCTCCCAGAATTCTCTGGGATGATAATGTAGTATCATCTTTCCGATTAAAAAAGAAATCTCTTTTTTACATAGTAATTTACAAAAAAATATTTTTTTTACAATGATACATTAAAGCAGGGGTCTCCAACCTTTGCAACTTTAAGTCTGAAGGACTTCAGCTCCCAGAATTCTCTGGGATGATAATGTAGTATCATCTTTCCGATTAAAAAAGAAATCTCTTTTTTACATAGTAATTTACAAAAAAATATTTTTTTTACAATGATACATTAAAGCAGGGGTCTCCAACCTTTGCAACTTTAAGTCTGAAGGACTTCAGCTCCCAGACTTCTCCAGCCAGCTTTGCTGGCTGGAGAAGTCTGGAAGCTGAAGTCCTTCAGACTTAAAGTTGCAAAGTTTGCCCACCCCTGTTGTAGCCCTCTGTTTATGCAGCCTAGTACTATGTTGGCTTTTTTGGCAGCTGCAGCACACTGCTGGCTCATATTTAACTATTGAGCACGGTACCACATATACTGTAACTGTGCATTTTGTTTTTCTTGCCTAAATGTAGAACCAATGTATATCTCTATTATACAACAATCTGGTTGGCAAGATGTAGGCATTAAAAAGAATATTTCTTACATTACAGATACTGTATATGCAGTATACAGAATCTATGAAGATTCTCAGTCATCTGGGTCAGGGTGGTCCCAAAGATGTTTTTTCTTGTCAAAAGTCAAGTGGATTATGTTTTTTCCTTGAGGAAGACATTTCGCTTCTAATCCAAGAAACTGAAGAGAACCGATGAAGCTTCTTGAATGAGAAGTGAAATGTCTTCAAGGAAAAACAATGAAAGTCCTGTTGCCTCTTGAAAAAGCATCTTTGGGATATATTCCACTAGAGTAAAACTGGACAAAGGAATAATAACATTTTTCATTTACACCTTTAAAAACTATGAAGATGAAGGAGCCTCAGTTTATATTGCTGCAGAAATTGGTGATCAGGTTGTAACCATAAACGATCATTTAGAGAAAGTTGTTCGTGCTATTCCTGCCTAAGAAAATTACATGTTAACATTTATCCCATTTCTGAAAATATTTTTCTATATTCTGAAAAGGTATAGAAGAAAAGTAATATCACAATTTTGACTAATATCATACCCCAAGGCAATCACAAAACCACAAAAATGTATTTCTATGTTCTGTAAATGTAGAGAACAAAAGTAATATCCTACTTTTAAAAAATACCATAGCTTAAAGCAATAACAAAACCACAAAAGAGATTTCTATGATCTGTAGATGTAGAGAACTGAAGTAATATACTTTTCAATACTGTAATATCGTAGCTCAAGGCAACCACAAAACCATGAAGCAAATTCAAATGCTATGTATCCATAGCCAAATGGGTAATCAGAAAATAACAATTATTCATACACTTCACTTCACTTCTCCACTTGTTTAGACTCTTGTTTTAATTTTTTTATTAATTTTTTTACCTGTTCACTTCAAACCAGTGACTCAACAATATGAAATTTTATTCATAAGCTGAATAGGTGTCTATTCTGACCTAGGTTTCCCCAGCAGCACGAAACCGAGTCCTTGTCCCAATAAATCCATTTTACTTATTATACAATGAATTCCTCTCCGGCAAAGTCCCAGCCCACAGTCTTTCAAGGTAGTTCACAATTTTCGACCTTTATCAGGCTTGGAGAGTGGCCAGGCTGATATCTTTCAGATGCCACAATGCTTGGCAAGAATGCAGGAATGAACTAATTGTCTCCTGCCAAGACCCCTCCCCTTTCGCTCCTCTTTTATTCCCTATGGGAGGGGCCATTCACCGTCCACCTGTGGCCTTCCTCCCAAGTCGACCCTTGTTCTTTAACTATTCCCTTCTTCTGGCAACTCTGTGCATGTGCACACTGGGAACAGGCTCCAGCTGTTTGTCTGCCACAGTGAAGTGTGATTCTGAAGGCAGCTGATAACTGTCAGACGGTCCTGGCCCCCTCTCTGCCTCCGATGCAAAGCCCTCATTAGAGGCTTCCCCAAACACCAGGACTAGCCCATGTTCCTCCTCACTGTCTGAATCTTCTGCCAGCTCTGCTGGTGGGCCTCAACAGTGTGATAGAATCACCTGCTACAGCAGAAAGGAGAGTGAAGAGATTTTGTAGCTTGGAGTCACTCGGTGGAAGGTAGCAGCAGAAGCCAGAGTAATGAAGCCTTTATCTGCCTCTTCCAAAGAGAGTGCGTTCAGTCTGGTGAGATTTTTGTAAATAGGTGATCAACCATCAGAAATTACTTCGGCCTTCTCTTGGAATTATGTTGGTTCCTTGCACTGGACAGTAGGCAGGGGGATTCTGGGAGCGTCTAGATTCTCCCGCGTGACACCTCTCCTGCGCGAGCTGCACTGGCTGCCTGTGGCTTTCCAGGTGCGCTTCAAGGTATTAGTAACCATCTTCAAAGTGCTCCATGGCAAGGGACCTGGCTATCTGCAAGACCGCCTCCTGCTACCAAACCGCTCCCACAGGGAGGGCCTCCTCAGGGCGCCGTCGGCCAGGCAATGCTGGCCGGCGACCCCCAGGGGGAGAGCCTTCTCTGTGGCAGCTCCTGCCCTCTGGAATGACCTACCCCCTGACCTACGGACAACCACGGACCTGCGCCAGTTCCGTCGGGCCTTAAAGACCTATCTGTTTCGTGCGGCCGGCCTGGCATAGTTTTTTAATATTGCTTTAGTTTTAGTAAGGGTTTTTTAACTGGATTTAGATCAGGCCAATCCATTTAATATATTTTTAAATGGATTTTAATTGGATTTTATGCTCTATCTTATTGTTATTATTGCCTGTACATCGCCCTGAGTCCCGCAAGGGAGAAGGGCGGTCTAAAAATTTAAAAAATCTAAATCTAAACAGTTCATTTACTGAGTGTTCAAAGTTATAACGGCACTGAAAAAAAGGTGATTTAGGAGTTTTTTCACATTTGCAGCTGTTGCATCATCCTCTTTGTCACATTATCAAAATTTAGATACTTGGGAACTGGCAGGTATTTGTGATGGTTGCAGTGTCCTGGGATCATGTGGTCACCTTTTGTGACCTTCTGACAAAGTCAATGGGAAAGCCAGATTCACCTAACAGAGGCATGGCGCAAGGCCCCAATAAGCAATGCAAGTGTCCTCTATGCATGTTCCCCTCACATGCACGTGTGCATTCCGCTATGTACTCTGCCCCCTCTCCCTGTGCATGCGCAGCAGAAATCTGAAGAGTAGCTGGGCAGAGGGAGGCGCTCACATGCACGGTGGAATTGGGCTGGGGCGATGGCTGGTGTTCTGGCAGAGAGGGCTCTGTGTGCCATCTGTGGCACGTGTGCCATAAGTTCAACATCATAGCCTTAGACAAATTGGGAGGGGAAAATAGGAAAATAGGATAATAAAGGAAAACTGAATGGAGTTTCCTCGGAATGTTTGAAAATCATAGGAACTACAACTCCAATGGCCAACATTTTCCTGCTAAATCCTAATGAACTCATGCATTTAATTATGTACAATAGAGTTGTTTGACCCTGGGAAGGAAAATGAGCATTTTTAAAACATTGCAAAACAACAACCGATGGATATTTTTGTAGTATCAAATGATTAACTAATATCCTTCCCACTAAATTAAAAGTCAGTTAGAGGGAAGATCAAAAATAGTAAGGAAACTTTCTTTAACATATTGACTGATAAATGAGGCCAAGATAAAATCTTGTTTCCGAGATTTGGACTCTGCTTTCTTGATCGGGGGCTGCTAGAAGGGGCTTGACAGTATGTAGACTTAATTTTCCTAATTGAGTGGGAAATTACACATCACTTCTGAAAGGCAGCATTTCCAATGCTCCTCCACTTCTCTCCGCCTCTGTGCATCAACATACACAGGCAATCTCAGTCAAACCATTAACTTGCAGAATATCCTATTCTTTGTGCCTCTTGCTGCAGTCACATTCACTGATTTTAATGATGTAATCTTCAGAGTGTAAAATGTTTTTTCTAGTGTTGAAAACAGCTATTTGGGTTAAAACTATTTGTTGCCATTTTGATCAGAAAATCAACCTGCTATGAAAGAATTAGTCCTATAATAACGTAGTATCATCTTTCCGATTAAAAAAGAAATCTCTTTTTTACATAGTAATTTACAAAAAAAATATTTTTTTTACAATGATACATTAAAGCAGGGGTCTCCAACCTTTGCAACTTTAAGTCTGAAGGACTTCAGCTCCCAGAATTCTCCAGCCAGCTTTGCTGGCTGGAGAATTCTGGGAGCTGAAGTCCTTCAGACTTAAAGTTGCAAAGGTTGGAGACCCCTGCATTAAAGGATAGTTCTCAATGCTGGAAAATTACATCTGACAATGAGACATGTATACTTCTCCTTTAAAAGAAGGATAGAAACGTAATCCCCCTTAAGACCAATAGGTAGCCCATGTTTGGGTGATATTATAAAAGGGGACTAAAATTCCAGGGTACGCAGTGACCAAATTTCTTACACAGCCATCATCTGGTTCTCAGGAAGACTGGCTTCAAGATATCACGAGCGTTCTGAAGTGGTTCCTTCCCAAATGCTAGACCAAAAATGCAAACCTTTTTCTCCTGGCATGCCAAAATTGCGGGTACACACACTATTGCACGAGTGCATGTGCCCACTCAATCTCCCCGCCCACGCGACCTCATCCTAGGCTCCGGAGGCTTTTCTGAAGCCTGGGAAGGGCTAAAACAGCCTCTCCAGGGCCCCCAGAGGCCCTCCAGAAACTGGAAACGAATCATTTCCAAACTTCTCCATTTTTTCGCCTTCACCAACCTCTGGAGGAAACCTGGGACGGCAAAAACGGCCTCCCCAGGCCCTCTGAAAGGGCGAAAAATCAGCTGGTGGCTGGTGTGCCACCAAGCATGGGTCTGTGTGCCACTTGTGACACACGTGCCATAGGTTTACTATCATGGTGCTAGATATTGGAGAGACTTCCCTTTTTACTATTCTCAAAAGGAGCGTGAGGGATAGGTAAAGTACTAGATAAGCTGGAACCATGATGGTGAACCTATGACATGTGTGCCACAACTGGCACGCAGCGCCCTCTCTATGGGCACTCAAGCCGTCTCCCTAGTTCAGCTCCAGCGCACATGAGCGTGCGCCTCCCACCGGCCAGCTGGTCATCAGGTCTCAGCCGTGCAGGCATGGAAGCAGGGCAGGTGCAGGGGTACATGCGCAAAATCATAGGGATGGGCGCATGTGGGGGGCATGTGTGAATGCATGGGAGTGGGGGGCATGCAGGGAGGGGCATGTGCATGGCATTTTGGGGGTTCGGGTGCACACGCACGCTTTGGACACTCGGTCCGGAAAAGGTTAGCCATCACTGATCTAGAAGTAACTTCAACCAACAACTAGGAACTGATAGTTAGGTCTGGATAATGTTATGTTCTATTGGATGAAACAGACGGAACTATGTATGTATGTATGTATGTATGTATGTATGTATGTATGTATGTATGTATGTATGTATGTATGTATGTATTTGCAAAAATATGCCCTCTTTAATTTTTTATTTCTTTGTAATTTTCTGTGCTGCTTATTTTCTAAATTCAAGTAATGAAAGCAACAAAAGAAGGGATTACACTAATACATTAAAGGGGAATAGAAAGTCAAATGTACCATAAATTAGTACAGTAATTTACAGTAATAAATTCATCTCCTGTTCAATTACTAGATTAGAAATACAGCTTAACTATCTATTGGTTTGCAGTTCTAAGCAATTATCTCAAAATAAATACCTTTGTGTCATGCTAGTACACATTTGGCCATGGTCATTAGGGATTTCTTCCTTTCCTGAAACATCAAAGGCTGCTTATTATTAGAGTCACGTCACATGCTTTGAAGCCCCATTGATTTGGTCCCATATGGCAACCTTATATTTTTCCATTTGAATGCAGATGCTTTGGTCTCTAATCCCTTCTAGCAATAAGCAAAGAAGTGAACTGTTGGCTTTAATATATCTTTTCATGCGCTTAAAACTCCATGCTCGCTTACTTGCCCTACCAGGTCAAATGCACTTAATCTTAAGAACAATTCTGACTTTTGGCCTATAATGCCGAATGCTTATGATCCTCACCTCTTAGCTCCTTGCCCTTTAAGCAAGCTGTCAAAAGACATGGTCTGGAATGACACAGGAGCAATATTTGTTTCAAAATTATGGCACATATGCAAATGAACCGTGTGAATTAAATCCTCAAGAACACTTGCATTTCAGGTTAATGCCAATTATAAAAAAAATTAAAAGTACTGTAATTAATGTTTTTTAAAGTTTGTTTTGTTCTGGTGCCCAGAACAAGTGCATGTTGATTCAGAGGTTAATTTGCATTGTAACACCGTTTAACCAATTAGCCAAATGTTTTCTATTTTAAACAATAGGTATGAAGTACTGATTATCTGAGGGCATCATATTAAAATTGGAACATACTAAAGAGTAGCCTCTGATGTTTTCTGTGTATTAATTTCCTCTAGTCCCTTTCTCTCCATTGACATGCTACGCCCACACAATTTCTAAATCCATAACATATCCTAGTTTGGGTTAGCCTATTTTTCTCTTTCCTGTAATACTACAATAGAAAATGGAGGATTATATTGTATATAAAATCCCCATTTCGTGAAAACTAGGATCGCAGGTCTTTTTCTTCCTTCCTTTCTATACTGATTTGATCTGTTTTGTGGATGAAATGACAGCTGCTCTTACACATTAATTTGGAAAAGTTCCCAGGACAATGTCTGACCTCTAGTGGTAAGAGAAGAAGTTGACAAAATCCAATGGGAGTAATTTATATCCCCTCAAGTTCTGGTATGTTGCCTCCTCTTGATGAGTGTGTGTTCCTGGGCAGGATGAATGAAGGATGCTGAGAGTGTCAGTCAAGAGTATATACTCCCAACAAGGTCACCCGAGTTGTGAAAAATCACCCTACCTTCCCTGTCAAAGCAAACAGGCATCTACTGTATTTTGTGTAGCAATGGTATAGGACAGGGATGGCGAACCTTTTAGGCACCTTCTTGTTCTGCCTTCAGGTGCTTTGGAGAATAGTTTGACTCCCTCTTCTTTGTGGCAACTCCTGAGATATTTGAAGATTGCTATCATGTCTCCCCTAGTCCTTCTTTTCATTCAATTAGACATACCCAGTTCCTGAAACCGTTCTTCATCTGTTTTAGCCTCCAATCCCCTAATCCAGGGGTCTGCAAAGTCAGCTCTTTTAAGACTGGTGGACTTCAACTCCCAGAGGAATTCTGGGAGTTGAAGTCCACCAGTCTTAAAAGAGCCGACTTTGCAGACCCCTGCCCTAATCATCTTTGTTGCTCTTCTCTGCACTCTTTCTAGAGTCTCCACATCTTTTTTTACATCATGGCAACCTAAAGTGAATGCAGTATTCCAAGTGTGGCCTTACCAAGGCATTATAAAGTGGTATTAAGGAAGAGAAAGTTATAAGAGAAAAATCAGGGGCAGAAAATGACTTGGAACATTTCATAAACTGCTTATGTGCAATTTTCATGTCAAGCTAAAACAGGAGAACAAAGCCAACCAGTTTCCATATTATTATCCAGAGCATTTGTTCACAATTTTCGAGAATACCAGAGATCATTTTGAGATCAAGAACCAGAGGGACTATGAAATGAAATCAAAGACATTGATCAGAAACCAGAGGGACTATGAAATGGAATCAAAGATGTTAAGGATGAGTGTGAGATAAGACTACTGAAGATCAAGAAAGAGAAGAGGGGGGGGGAAAAAACAATTGAATTTTAGAAAAAATGGTAGAAGAGGGGGAAAGAAACCATAGCCAAGAAATACAAAATCTCAGAACAAACATAAAGAATTTCAAAGGGCTGTTAGAACAGACAAGAGGGACTTTATCTGTAAAGATATCAAAGATGGGAGTGAAGGGGGGTGGTGGTGGAACATGGACTAACAAAGCTTACCAAAAGATGAGCTGAACTCACAAGTAGCAAATGAGAAAGAAGCTGCAAGATGGCCATTTGGTAGACTAACATAGGAGGCCTTGAAAAGGCTATTTAGATTTTCCGGTATCTCAATTACCACTAATAGATCAGAATCACAAAGAATGGTTTTGCCCCTGATACTTTATGAATACAAAGGACTTTGAAGAAGCAGAATAGAAGTATTGGCACTTTTGAACTTTGATGTTGGAGAATATTTCTTAAATGCTATCGATAGTCAAAAAAAAGGAGAGGAATATAAAACAAGTCAATCTAAAGTTCTCATTCAAAGCACAAATGATCCAATTCATATTCTGGACACCTTATGTGAAAAAAACCTAGCTTTCTTGAAAAGTTTATAATGATAGAAAAGGTAAAAAGAAATAGAGAAAGAAAATGACCACTGCAAGGTAGATTAACTCTTTTACAAAGGTAATAAATGCACTAGTTGGAGGCATGAAGGGGCAGATTGGGAATAATTCATAATGAAAAGATAACTATTATATGTGATCTCTAAAAGTTGACACTGACTTAATGGCTCATAATTTATCAAAAATGTATAACTGAGCTAGCAGGTATGCAGCATTATATGAGTTTTAGTAAACAAAGAATGCAATAGATTTAATTAAGTGAATTTCAATAAATTTTCTAGATCTCTGAAAATTGATTAAGCATACTAATTAATGCCTCTGAAAATGAAAATCAATCATACGGCAGCTCTAGTAATTCTGTGCTAATAAAACAGACTTAGCCGTTAATGTTTTCAATACTTGAAATCAAATTTAATTATATCAGGCCACAGCCTGAGAGCAAAGTCTTCTCTTGAGGGACATAAGACTGGAAAGAGTCCAAGACAAGCCTGAGGGACAGAACCCAGCAGGTCTGGGCTGATTTCATGTCAGAACCTGGTAAACTTCAACATTGAGGAAGCCCAGCTACGTAGATTGGAAATGCTCTAGGGCAGGGGTCTCCAACCTTTGCAACTTTAAGTCTGAAGGACTTCAGCTCCCAGACTTCTCCAGCCAGCTTTGCTGGCTGGAGAAGTCTGGGAGCTGAAGTCCTTCAGACTTAAAGTTGCAAAGGTTGGAGACCCCTGCTCTAGGGAAATGAAGGTGGAACTCATATATTTTCTTTCTTGAATCAAAACCTCTGACTATCAGTGACAAAGGTCTCTGTTTTTTTTAAAGACACACAGCAGCTATTTTGCTTTATTGCTCACAGTAGTTAAGAAGTTGATAAATTGCTTATGTTTAACTGAAAAGAACAGCCTTTCAAAGAACATTGTAAACATCTGTTTGAGGCCTCCAAGGACTCAAGAAAGAGAGTGTGTGAACCAATTTTCAAGAACTTCAATTGCTTTTTGCTAAAAAGTTTTAGACTTCCCCAGATGCTCCAGAAGGCACTGCAGCAACCAAACCTTTATCCCACTATTTTTATGTTCCTCAAGCTAGCTATATATAAAAATGAAATTGTTAAAACTGTGAAGTATTTGACAGGCAAGTGGAATGTCTCTGTAATTGTGATGGTCTTTGAATCAAGGTCATTGTGTTACCTCTGCTCATGGAAAGAACCTTACTTGATCAAAAAGTTATACAGGGGTCTGCAAAGTCGGCTCTTTTAAGATTGGTGGACTTCAACTCCCAGAATTCCCCAACCAGCTATGCTGGCTGAGGAACTCTGGGAGTTGAAGTCCACCAGTCTTAAAAGAGCCGACTTTGCAGACCCCTGAGTTAGGATCTATGGGAGGGGGGCACTTTGATTCGCATAGCTTGAGTTCAGGTATCAAAGAGATTCCACCTTTGCTTGTGTTCATCTGCAAACTAAGCTCTTCAGGCTTTTTCAAAACTGCTTTATTAAGTTGGTAATTGGTTTTATTGTTGGTATTGTTGTAAGATGCACTTGTTGTTGTAAGATAAAGTCTGTTTGAAAATTGAGACAGGAATCTCCACAGTTGTTCACGTTACTTGGTACCCCAGACCAGAAAATCAGTTCCGTGGGAAGGCAAAACAATAGGTCTCAAAGAAACTGTCCTTCCCTCAGTCATATGATGATATTAACATTAATTTCCTATACAAGGCTAATGCAAGCATTACTGAAATAACATCAATACAATAGCAGACTTGGAAGGGACCTTGGAGGTCATCTAGTCCAACTCCCTGCCTAGGCAGGAAACCCTATACCATTTCAGACAAATGGCTATCCAACGTCTTCTTGAAGACTTGCAGTATTGGGGCATTCACAACTTCTGGTGGCAAGCTGTTCCACTGATTAATTGTTCTAACTGTCAGGAAATTTCTCCTCCGTTCTAAGTTGCTTCTCTCCTTGATTAGTTTCCACCCATTGCTTCGTGTTCTGCCCTCAGGTGCTTTGGAGAATAGTTTGACTCCCTCTTCTTTGTGGCAACCCCTGAGATATTGGAACACTGCTATCATGTCTCCTCTAGTCCTTCTTTTTATTAAACTAGACATACCCAGTTCCTGCAACCGTTCTTCATATGTTTTAGCCTCCAGTCCCCTAATCATCTTTGTTGCTCTTCTCTGCATTCTTTTCTAGAGTCTCCACATCTTTTCTACATCGTGGTGACCAAAACGGAATGCAGTATTCCAAGTGTGGCCTTACCAAGGCATTATAAAGTGGTATTAACACTTCACGTGATCTTGATTCTATCCCTCTGTTTATGCAGCCTAGAACTGTGTTGGCTTTTTTGGCAGCTGCTGCACACTGCTGGCTCATATTTAAATCTAAGATACTGTGACTCTAATATATTAAGTATTATTTAAAATATAGTACTTCCAGGATGGAATGGATATTCTACAAATTCAAATCAAATTCAAGTGTCTAAAATAGCAAAGGAATGTACTTCTTTTAAAACAGTCAATCTTGCGGGCCATGGGCCAGATTTAGATTTTATTTGATTTTTATACCGCGCCTATCTCCCCAAAGATCCGTCAGACGCTGGCCACACACCCACACCCAATTTAGCGAAGGAGGGGAAGTCATGATACGTCACGTGATGGCGCAGGTTTGACACCCCTGTTTTAAAAGGTAGGTCATAATTATTTAGTAAAACTTGATTTGGAAAATAATTTATTGCTTCCCTATATAAAGTAATCTGCTTATCACACAGGTTAACTGTGAGCTTGATGTAATGATCATTAGGTGGCTACATGATTAGGTGGCTACATTAAGTGGTTGAAAAACTAGTTTAAAATTAGCTGGAAGGAAGGATCAATCAGTGTGTTGCTAGGTATAGCTCTGGCTGTTGTGTTCTTTGGAGGGAGATGGTTGAGAAGCAGTCACTTCAAAATGATTTTTCTGCAGAAATGTACTTCTACCTTTTTCTTTTGTTTTGCATTGCAAATGCTTCTGCGCATGCGCACAGCGCATACAGCAGCTGTGCAACACTTCGCTGAGCAGCTGGAGCATCGCGGAGGCTCGCGGAAACCCCAAGATGAATGCATGGGCTGCACGCATGTGCACACACTACGCATGTCCACATGAATGCCGCCAGACCCATTCCAACCATACGGATTGGAATGGAATCTGGAACCCACCACTGATACATATATACATGTGTGTGTGTGTGTGTGTGTGTGTGTGTGTGTGTGTGTGTGTGTGTGTCTATGCAGGAATCACAAAATCTCCAGAACCGTAAAGCCTACAAACTTGAAATTTGGCATGTATTTTCCTCTGAGCACCATCTGGGTGCTCAGTAACAAATGATTTTTTGAAATGACCATCAGAGCATTAGTATTTCGGATATTATTATTAACATGCTCTGATGCTAAGGAGTTAAAGATTCTACTCCCCCTCCCAACCTGAAAACCTGGACATGGACATGGCCAGGGTGTGACTCATCTGGCCTGTGGAGCATGGGTAGTGGAGCATATGTATTCAGCTAGGAAAAGCAGTGGTTCTCGACCTTTTTTGGGCCATGCCCCACCCAAGCATCTTTAAAATCCTGATGCTCATATATTTCTTACTTTACTCACAAAGTGAACTCTACTCACATGGAGGAAACCCAAAACGCAATTACCCTCATTTAAACAAGGTTCAAATTGCACCCATTAAAAATTGAATTGCCCCCCTGTCGGGCGTGGGCCCCACATTGGGAACCACTGTTCTAAAGCAGTGATGGCGAACCTTTTTTGGCTCGTGTGCCAAAAGCGGGGGGAGCGCAGGGGGGTCGGCATGGGCGTGCCATACTCATAATGCTATACGTACGACCACAGCATGCTTGCACGGATGACCAGCACTCCCCCCACCCCCATTTTTGGCCTGCTTTTTTCACCCTCCCCAGGCTCCAGAGGCTTTAAGAGGCCTTGGAAGGGCGAAAACAGCCCCCCCCCCTGCTCCCCAGAGGCCTTCCGGAGGCTTCCCTGAAAGCTCCAGAGGGCAAAAATGACACTATGAGCAAACCGGAAGTGACTTCTGAGTTGCTTGTATGGGCAGTTTTAGCCCTCCAGAGCTTTCAGGGACTTCCTCAAGGCTTTCTCCTGTCCATTTCTCTGCTCCCAACCCTTGCCATTACTTAGCTTGTGGAGTTTATCTAATCCTTTTCTGCCTTTCACCAGCCCCCTGGGTTGTTTTGCTACACAGTTCCTATGGTGGCTGTTTGTTTACCTGCGCCTGCTAGCTCCTAGGTAAAGGCAAAGGTTCCCCTGCACATGCGTGCTACTCGTTTCCGGCTCTAGGGGCGGTGCTCATCTCTGTTTCAAAGCCGAAGAGCCAGCACTGTCCAAAGACATCCCTGTGGTCACATGGCCGGCATGACTCAACGGCAAAGGCGCACAGAGCACTGTTATCTTCCCACCAAAGTGGTCCCTATTTTCTACTTGCATTTTTTACATGCTTTCGAACTGCTAGGTTGGCAGAAGCTGGGACAAGTAACAGGAGCTCACCCCGATGCACAGTGTTAGGAATTTGAACCACTAAACTGCTGACCTTCTGATCGACAAGCTCAGTGTCTTAGCCACTGAGCCACCGTGTCCCTTAGCTCCTACTAGTCAGCAATACTTGTCAAGAACTTTCATCTTACTTAAGGTGGCAGGGGAGAGAAATAGTTCAAACCCCAGTATTCCCAATTACTGCCATCCTACACTGTCTTTGCTAGGCAGTATAGCTTCAATTAGCTGCCTTTATTTTCATCTTGATTTAATGCTGATCATCAAACCCTTAAGATGGAGAAAAGTCCTTTACCCACCAACTCTGTTTCTGGATTACCTAAACTTTCCTCCTTCCTTATGAGCCCTCTGATGCTCAATGTTTTTATTAATGACTTGGATTTACAGATAGAGAAAATGCAGATCAGATTTGCGAGTAAAACAAAATTGGCACAGCAAATATCCTTCAATGGGTTTGTTTAAGCAGAGGCTGAACATCCATCTCTTCTGGCTGTTGTAAATTGGATTCTTGTACTGAGCAAAAAGGAAGGTTTGATGGATTAAATGGCCTTTTACCACCCTACTGTTCTAAGATTCTATAAATTCAGGAGTTACTCGTTGCATATCATGTTTTGTTTCCTCAAGCCAAATAGCAATCATTGCTGCGATGTTCTAAAATGGAAACATTCAAACTTTCTTTAATTAATTTCTACAGACTCATGCAAAAGGTAGCTGGAAGTAGGTTTCCTAGAATTGACTAGAATGGGATAGGCGTCTCTTATCTCAATTCTTCAGGAGATTATTTTTTAAAAACTCCCTTTGGCTGTTAAAACAGCTCTCGTTAACTTCATAATATATAGCAAACTAGATTGGTTTTCTCAATTTTCACATTAAGAAAAGGAGACTAAAATTGTAGTGGCTTTCCATTATAGTCTGCTATTCTGCGTGTTTGTGGAATAATCTGTGTAAGGTAGTGAAAGTGAAAGATAATAGAACTGCTTTGGAACTGGTAGACGTGAATTGAGTTTGACATGTGGAGATAAAATAGAATAGAATAGAATAACAGAGTTGGAAGGAACTTTGGAGGTCTTCTAGTCCAACCTCCTGCTTAGGCAGGAAACCCTACACCACTTCAGACAAATGGCTGTCCAACATCTTCTTTAAAACTTCCAGTGTTGGAGCATTCACAAATTCGGGAGGCAAGTTGTTTCATTGATTAATTGTTCTAACTGTCAGGAAATTTCTCCTTAATGCTAAGTTGCTTCTCTCCTTGATTCGTTTCCACCCATTGCTTCTTGTCCTGCCCCCAGGTGCCTTGGAGAATAGTTTGACTCCCTCTTCTTTGTGGCAGGCCCTGAGATATCGGAAGACTGCTATCATGTCTCCCCTAGTACTTCTTTTCATTAAACTAGACATACCCAGTTCCTGCAACCGTTCTTCATATGTTTTAAATAGTCAAGCAGAACTACTATATAAGGTTGTTGTAACTACAAAAGGAGATGAGTACCTGCCTAGTACTTTGAAAGAAGAATTGGAGTAAAACTATACATAACAAATATGAAAACTTCTAAAGTAGACACATAAGTTTAGATGAGAAGCATTTATTTACCTCCATCTTTTTTTCAAGGATTGTAAGAAGGGATTTGTTAAGTCCCAAAGAGCTAGGCCAGGGGTCTGCAAAATTGGCTCTTTTAAGACGGGTGGACTTCAACTCCCAGAATTCCGCAACCAGCATAGCTGGGGAAGGGAATTCTGAGAGTTGAGTCCACCCGTCTTAAAAAAGCCAACTTTGCAGATCCCTGAGCTAGGCAAAATGAAGGAAACCATTTCAATTTCATATGATGTCTTTATTGCTAGTCTGGAGGCAAAAACAGAATCTGGAAATGTAAGTGGAATTTCCTGGTTTTGTTTGTAAGTTTATCATGAGTTAATTAAGACAAAGTCTCTTTGGGTGATTTGAATGGCTTTTTGCCGATCCCCCCGATTAAATTGCCATTTATGAAATATGCTCATCTGCTAGATCTCAATTGTTTATAATAATAATAATAATAAATCTTGAATTTATTGACCGCTCCATCTCCCTGGGGGGACTCGGAGCGGTGCACAGGGCAAATAAAACCATAAAAAACAACATACATACAATAAAAACGAATTAAATACATCCCTGCGCTAAAATCCCAGTTAAAACTACTAAAATTCCTAACTAAAATTAACAGTCCTATAGACGGGAGACTACCCTAGGCCGGCCAAGCAGAACAGATGTGTTTTTAGTTTAAGACGGAAGTATGTATGTCTGCTCTTCCGTTCATCTCCCAGCTTCCCTCAATCTCAAAGAGTCTTTTTTTTTCCATTTGTATTTTCTACCCTGAATAAAGAGGAATTATAACTGGTTTTAGTACATAGCCACTATAGAATATATCTGACATGAATCTTATTCAAAGATTGGGTTTCTGAAAAGAAAGAAAAAAACCCAGGGTCTCATCTAAGTTCACCACCACAACAAAATATCAGAAAATATTTTATTCATGATTCTGGAAAAGAAGACCACAGGACAATTAATCAATGTGATGCTCAAATTTGTCATACCTGTTATCAAAAGCTATTAAGAACCGATTATCATCTTTTATTTTGATCAATTTGTAAATGCTTCTCAGGTCCAAGGTAATGAAAACGTGTGCCTTCTGAAATAAGAGGTAATAGTAATGCCTCGTGGTCATTTCAGGTGCTTATCATGATGAGCAGCCTCAAAGGATTGCCTTTGTTATACATATACCGTACATGTACACATGCACATATAATACATATACCATATTTATAAACACACACACACACACACACAAAATGCAGATAAGATCGAAAGGCAAATGCATCCGTTATTCAGGTAATCATCCAGAAACTTATTTAAATTGGCTAACATCTTGAGTAGACATGGAATATTTTAGCTGAAATCTGGCTCCAGGCTTCAAGTTGATGACACAATCTCACAGTGAATGAGAAGGGAAGACAATTGCTTATTCTTTCCCTCCCAAAATTAACAAAATCTGTAGCCTTTTCTGGTGAGGAAAGAGGTTTAGACAACGGTGCACAAGGGGAAGAAGGAAAAGCATCAGATGCCTGCAAATAATGCTGTTGGTGCCGATGCCAATTTTTGAGTTGGAAAAGAAATCACTTCCTACTCCCTTATTCCTAAATCCATTAGAATTATAAATTTGCAGCTAATCTAGGGTCAATATTATGGGAACATAAGGAAGTTATGATATAGAGCAGTGGTACTCAACCTGGTGCCGACCACCCACTAGTGGGCATTCCAGCTTTCATGGTGGGTGGTAGGGGTTTTATCCCATACTGAAGCATTTTCCTTTTTTTTATTTAATTGACTTCCCTACTTTATAAATCACCATTACTGTGGAACCGGTGGGCGGTTAGAAAATTTTACTACTAACAGAGATACAAAAGTGGGTGGTAGGTATAAAAAGGTTGACTACCCCTGATATAGAGTGTGTATTTTATATATGATTTATGATGAATGTATTTTTATGGTAACTGATCATGATTTATAACTTAAAGTGTTTATGTACAATGAGAGCTTATGGACAAAGGGCAAATTTCTTGTGTTTCCTATCACACTTGGCCAATAAAGAATTCTATTCTATTCTATTCTATTCTATTCTATTCTATTCGTCTATTTCGCTGTACTCTAAGGGCAAAGGTGTCACTGAGGTCCTGTGTGATAGCAGGGGTCCCACTTATCTTTGCCTCTTTTCTTACTCCCAATTGCTTCACCATTAACTTATCCATTTAAAACCACACTTTCTCTGTACCAGAAAAATCAGCTCCAGGGATTGCAGGTTTCATTGCTTATGATATTTCAACTTTTTTTTTAGCCAGCAAATGTTGCTGTAACCTTTCTGGATTTCTCCTCTCCGCATAGATGATTAAACACAACTCAGTGATAAAAAGAAAAATTGTTGAAGATTAAAAATGGACTAAATCATGCTTCTTTAGTAGTTATTTAATGTCTTATTAAAACTATCGACTCCTTGATAGCTTCCACTATTTCCTGTATTGTAGTGAAAGATTGTTCAAACTGTATGAAACGGGAGCCTTTTCTGCTTGAACAGACTTGTGCTTTTAATTAATATCTTTTTTGTTGTGTTTTAAATGCTGAAAATTCAGTAGTCTTCTCAACTTTTAGCTATTCAAGTTCATGTCGAGCTGAAATTAATAGGATAGTTTTATTTAATTCTGCATTACAATTTGAACAAGCAGTATATGAGTATGTGTCTTTTGTCAACCAATGTCTTAATTAAGAAAAATAATTTGGATATGGAGCTATGTAATTATACAGATTTTTTTTATAATTTTAGCACCTTGTTTTTCAAGGCTGTATATTCAGAAACTAAATTATTTGGTATTACGTTGAATTGGTCCTAAACTAATAAATGCAGAACAAAAAAATTATCACTGAATTTCAGTCCTCAAAACCCAGCAGATTTATGCTTCAAGAGAGTCATGTTAATACTGTTAATTAACATATTAATGTATCATTTTCTGTTCTTTCTATTATGCAGTGTTGACATGAAAAGGCAGAATCAACAAGACAATTCTTGTCAACAAAAAGTTGGATATTTAAAGTTACCTTTACTATGGTCAGAAAAAACATTTTAAAAAGGAACACCAAAGGCTAATGTGATGAAGTCCTAAGTGAGATCAGTTTTTTCCCCAAGGCAGATGATTTCTGAAGGTTGCAATTGAAGGTGTTCCAAACTGTAGCACAGTTTTCTTTCTACATCAATCACATCTGGATGGAAATCATGGCCCCAATGCTAATTGTTGCCAGACACTGCTTGGATTAGATTTAGCTTCACTAAGAGGAAAGTTGTTGAATTCAATAAGTTTCACCTTTTTATTATTTTTATTGATATAAAGATATTTTTATTTTATATTAAAATACCTATTTTTATTAAATGCATGGTGTTCGTGTGTTTGATAAAAATGTAATTTAAAAAAACCCACCCACTCAGTGTTGGGTTGGGGACTAGGTAGTTTTAATTAGTTCAAATAATGCATCAGAACTCATGATCTAAAGCTTAATGGTAGATTAAAATAATCCTAAATCTTGAGCCTTGGTGGCATAGTGGTTCAGTACTTCAGGCTACTTCTGCTGACTCCCAGCTGCCTGCAATTTGGTGGTTCAAGTCTCATCAGGCTCAAAGTTGACTCATAAGAACATAAGAACATAAGAATAGCCTTGCTGGAACAGGCCACAGCCCATCCAGTCCAGCATTCTGTCTCACACAGTGGCTCACCATTTGCTTCAGGGTATTCCCAAGCAGATGTCTTCACCTGCTTATGATTCCCTGCAAGTGACATTGAGAAATATCCTGCCTATCTCTCCATCCCGGAGGGTGTCCTTAGGCATCCATAATGATAGCCATTGATACCCTTGTTCTCCATGAACTCGTCTAATCCTTTCTTAAAGGTATCGAGGCTGACAACTGTCACCACTTCTTCTGGCAGGGAGTTCCATAGACCAGTGATCCTCTGGGTGAAAAAGTACTTCCTCTTATTTGTTTGAGGTCTAGCTATCAAAAGTTTCATGGAGTGCCCCCTAGTTTTATGCTGACACTGTAAAACTGCTTAGGGAGGATTGTAAAGCGGTATATAAGTCTAAGTGATATTGCTATTTGGATTTTGAGAAACTAGTTCACATTATAAACAGATCTCTTCCCCACCTTACTCCATTACTGTAGTTACTTGTTTGGTACATTGGCTTCAGGGGACTTTGAAATCAGCTTAACCAAGCAGATGAAGCATCTCAGTCTGGCCTTCATTCAGCTAAAGCTTCGGTGATAGTTAGCTTACCATCTGTTTATCTAATAATTCATCCCACAAGACTTGCAATTGTTTTATAGCTGCTAGATAACAAGCAGCAAACTTTGCTTGCGTCTCCTGACTTGAAACCCTAAGGAAAGCTAGGCTGAAGACATGGCATATGGGTAGATCAGGTAAGTGAGTGAACAACAACAAACAGGAACCTAAATAATTAAGTCGTGTAGCTGCCTAAGAGCCCAGGGTGTTCCAGATATTCATAGAGATGTATCCAGTAATTATGGAACATGGCCTTAAGGTGCGTCAAAGTCAAAGAGGTGCCTATGGAACAGAATCCTCCCTTGGAAGGAATGTTGTTGCACAGAACAGGTATAAGAATATTATTAGAACTATCAAAGCATTGATAGGGATGTGGTAGCTTAGTGGCTAAGGCGCTAAACTTGTCGATGAGAAAGGACTGCAGTTCAGCGGTTCGAATCCCTAGCGCCGCGTAATGGAGTGAGCTCACGTTACTTAGTCCAGAGGTGGGTTGCTGGTGGTTCAGCCCGGATTGGGCAAACTGATAGTAGCGGCGGTCGGAGGCTCCGCCCACCCGCTCAGACGCTTCAGCACATGTGTAGAAGCATTGTGCATGAATGTGTATGGGAGTGCACCCGAACCGATAGTAAGAAAATTAGCAACCCTCCACTGGCTTAGTCACGCTGGCCACATGACCATAAGAGACATCTTTGGATAGCGCTGGCTCCTCAGCTTTAAAACGGAGATGAGCACCACCTCCTAGAGTCAGGAATGATTACCACATATATAATGAGGGGAACCTTTACCTTTTTAAATTGTAAGAAAAAATATAAGTAATAAAGTTCTGTGGATGCCTTTCTTTGCAATAATTATGTAGCTCTAATTGAGGGTTTCTTGCCAACAGGAGGAACTCTTCAAGAGATAGATACGTCTTATAAAATAAAATAGAAACTTGTTATAAATGAACAAAAGCTATAGATACAGCATCTAATCTTTGCATTGATGTGTTTGTCCTAATAAAATTGGAATGAATAGCTTTAGGAGGAGGCGTCTTGCCATGCTGGCAGATGGTGGTTGATGTATAGTATATTAGAGAATCGACATATGCAGAAATTTGGAATTTACCCAGGACTGTCAAATGCCAACCAAAGTTACTTCTGCCCTTTGTCTGTTTTCATGTATCATTTTGTACATTTGATTTTTAATTTAAAATTTGGTTTGTCCAAGAATATAAGAAGTCCCAGCTGAGGAGATTGGCTGTGATATTCATACAACTGCTCTTTACCAAATACCTGGGCTGTTTGTGACAACTCATAAACTTTTGTTCTTTTGCCAGCAAACTTGAATGATAGCCACTGTTTCTTAGAGAACTGGAACAAAAATGTATACTTAGTGCCAATAAGCAGATTTCATAAATCTTTATCATATGACTTGTTTCTGTGCCTGAGGTATAAGGAAAAATCTTTGGGATTTAGGAGACCCTGGCTTCTTCTCCCAGTAGTGTTAAATGCTAAAATAGTACCCATATCTTCATGTAAAATATTTACAAATATAATCCAAACATTTTAATGGAACTCTATTTTAATGTGGAAAAAAAATTGAAATTATTACTTATTTGAAATATCCACTTCTGCCTTTACTTGCTTTAAATCTTGTAGAATGTTCTTTTGCTGGAAACAAAAGTATCTTCTTTTTCCTATTCAGTTTATATAGATCTGACAGATTTCTGGGGAGGTAAATCCCAAAGAGGGTGATTAAAGGCATGGATCTGAAAATAAATGTGAAAACCATATAAGGCAAGGGTGGGATTGAAAATTTTTAGAAACCGGTTCTCCGCCCAGTTGCTGGGTGGGCGTGGCCATGGGGCATGGTCTAATTGGCTTCCTGCCACAGCCGCCTGCAACTCTCTGCCAGTGAAAATGGAGCTTGGGAGGAGCCCTCCCGAGCTCCATTTTCACCGGCAGAGGGTTGCAGTTGGCCGTGGCAGCCAAAAACGGAGCTCAGGAGCCTGTTTTTGCTGGCAGAGTGCTCGGGCCACCTCAGGCACCTCCAACATGAGTGATGTTGAACTGGCCATGCCCCCCCCAACCCTAATGCAGCCCTCAATGAGATTGAGTTTGACACCTCTGCTCTATCTGAAAGTTTTTCTCTGTACAAAGTTTTGCTTAACATTTAATTGACATTTACCTTCTTTTAATTTAAAATAATTTTGCTATTCTACACTTTGAGACAACCAAGAATGGCTTGCAGCCTTCTGTGCAATAATGATTTCAGTTATTTGAAGAGTTCTGTTATCTTTTTTTTTCATGGCTAAGCATATCTGGATCCTTAATTCCTTCTTCATAAACTTTGCTTCCCAACTTCTGATTCTTCTCACTCACTTTTCCAGGTTTTTTGAAATGGAATGTTGATAAGAAATGATGTAAAGGTATTTAGGTCCTTCTTCATCTGTCTCTTTGTAGGTGTCTTAAAAAGTTGCCTTTCATCTTGAAGCACCAGTTTATGTATGAAGTTTTAGAATAAAAATTAGAAGGACGCGGTGGCTAAGACTCTGAGCTTGTCAATCAGAAAGGTTGGCAGAATGGTGGTTCAAATCCCTAGCACCACATAATGGAGTGAGCTCCCATTACTTGTCCTAGCTTTTGCCAACCTCGCAGTTCGAAAGCATATAAAAATGCAAGTAGAAAAATAGGCACCACCTTTGATGGGAAAGTAACAGTGTTCCTTGCACCTTCGGCGTTTAGTCATTCTGGCCACATGACCACGGAGACGTCTTCAGACAACACTGGCTCTTCAGCTTTGAAATGGAGATAAGCACCCCCCCCTAGAGTCGGGAATGACTAGCACATATATGCGAGAGGAACTTTACATATTGTTACATATAATCACATGCATACTGTATATACACATGTGGATATATATGTGTGTGTATGCGTGCGTGCGTGTGTGTATGTTAGTTTTTTTTTGAGCTGATCAATAAATAAATCAGGGAGACTAGTATAGATATACTAGATAGACTAGTATACTAGTCTCCCTGATTTATTTATTGATCAACTTAAAAAAAAAAACCTAACACACACATAAAAAAGTACACAACGGAACTCATAGCTTTCTGTCTAGATGGTCTGATGAGCCAAAAGGCTTCCTCCCTTAATTGGGGCTTAACAGGGTGTTGTGACACAAATACACACACACACACACACACTGTAAATGCACATACACGTGTACAACTTTTGTCTTCTTATTGAAACAAATTGTATTTATTCACTACTACATCAGATTGAGTACATTTTAGTAATGGATTAAATCAATGGTTAAGCATTAACCTATAGAATGAAGTACATATTTGTTTATTTATAATATAAAATTTTTGCAGAGGTCTCTATTAAGATAATAGTTTTATTATAGGTATTTTATATATTTAATTCCTATATTCATTCCTATATTGGGATGAATGGGTTCCACAAAATAAATTGGAAGGTAAAAAATCTTATTTTTGTAAGCAGCAAATATCATTTACAGGGGTTTCATCTGTATGCTTAGCAGACCTCCTGGATATTGCGCAGGTGTTTGCTTGTAATGCATGTCTGTTTTCAATAATCACACAATCTGACCTCTGACTCAGAGAAATCAGTCATTTATATTAACTGCACGCGGAATGAAATGGTCCATGGGCATTTTCCACACATATCCTCTCCACCCCACCCCCTTTGTCCATGGCTGCCAGAAGAGACCCCGAGCATATCTGACTATTTTTTGGGTGGAGGGAAATTCTATCACTTCCTTTCTTTATTCTAAATTCAAAATAACAATATGAAATTTCTTCTCCATCAGCTACAAAATGTTAAGTACCACCTTTGCTGATTTTGGAGGAACATTTTATTATGCTTAAGTAAAGGTAAAAGGTTCCCCTTGCATATATGTGCTAGTCGTTCCCGACTCTAAGGGGTGGTGACTCATCTCCGTTTCAAAGCCGAAGAGCCAGCGCTGTCCAAAGACATCTCCATGGTCATGTGGCCAGCATGATTCAACACCGAAAGTGCACAAAATGCTGTTTCCTTCCTACCAAAGGTGGTTCCTATTTTTCTACTTGCATTTTTACATGCTTTCAAACTGCTAGGTTGGCAGAAGCTGAGACAAGTAACGGGAGCTCACTCCGTTACATAGCACTAGGGATTCGAACTGCCAAACTGCAACCATTCTGATTGACAAGCTCAGCAACTTAGCCACTGAGCCACCACGTCCCTTTTAACTATGTTTATAAGAACAAATTTAATAAATAGATCTTATAAATACATTTAATAAATAAATACTGCTCCTTTGAGGAAATTTTGAGTTCTGCCAATATCCTTGTACTTTTTTCTTAGCAACATTTTTTCAGAAGTGACTTTTCTTCTTTGCTAGGCCTGAGAAAGAGTGACTGGCCCAAGCTCACCTAGCTGGCTCCTTGACTAAAGTGGTACTATGACTCACAGTCTCTTGGTTTCTATCCCAGTTCCTTTAACCACAACACCAAAGTGGCTCATACATATTTGTCTGCATATTTGTACACCTTGATAGTCAACCATAAACACTGCTGTCCTCATTGAACTGTACTCAGTACCCATATGGAGCTCTTAGTCATATCCAGAACTTTTAAAGTTCAATTATGAAATAATTTTGGGGCACCTAGGTTACTTTCACCCTGCAAAGGTGCGAAGTGTTTCAGGTATTAGATTTCTCTGTAAACGTCAGAATACCCACGTATTGAAAAGCCACTTATTAAAAGCTGTGTCAATAGACCAGTGGTGGGTTCCAGATCCTGTTGCAACCGGTATGCTGCAATGGGGCCAGGCATCCACCACATGCATGCACGTAGCACACGCACACGTACTTACCTCCCACGATGCTCCAGCTGCTTAGTGGAGTGTTGCATAGGTGCTGTATGCTCCGTATGTGTACGTGAAAGCTCCAATGAACTCAAATGCAGGTAAGGAGGAAAAGCAGGCGGGTACGCCCTCTGGAGCACCGTACCGGAACAGTACCTGGTGCTCGCAGCATGTACCAGTACGACCGTACCGGGGCTTACCGGTCACATCCCACCACTGCAATAAACACATCTTTCTTTGGAGCAATTCAGATTTTCAGAAAGTGCAAGTTTCATTCTTTTGCAAAAGTAGCATGGTAGAATGTTTTATTTACATATTTGGCTTCGCCACTTTCATGTCTGTTTGTAAAGATATAGAGTTTGTGAATCCTTAATAATGTTCAATTGCTTATTAGATGACGAAATTGAGTACATGAATAGATAACAGATGGGACTGAAAATGTATTTTGATCCTGTTGGAATGAAGAATAAATTCACTTGCCTGTTAAAACTTAATTCATATTCTTCCATGCTAAGAAATAAAGCAGGACAGAATTTTCCTTTAGCTTCTGTGCTTCTTCAAAGCTCAAAAGCCATGTATGAAAGGGAAAACATGTGCTGGCAGATTTGGTGATTATCACTGATTTGCATATTAAGTGTTGAAGAAGGGGCTGTTAATGGGATCTTGATGTAAATGGTAGCAATGACAGCATCCTTGGCTATTAGTTGCTAGGGACCAATAGTGAAAGAAGCTGTCTCATACCCTTAATACTAATAAGCTTCTTGAATAGAAGTTGGCTAACTCTATAAAATCAAATCTTGAATTAAAGGGACCAATCCAGCAGGGCTATTACTCCAGAGGGTTAACATCATTGCCCAGAGGATCATTGGTTTCCCTCTCTCCTCTTTGGAAGAGCTTTATAGTCCCGCTGCCGTAAGAAAGTTCAAAACATGCTTAAAGATCCATCTCATCCTGGGCACCCTTTTTTTTTAACTATTACCATCTGGCAATTGGTACAGGATAATAAAAACAAGGACAAATAGGCTGAAAAACAGCTTCTATCCCAAAGCAATTCTACTGTACTGAATTCTACTGTATTGAATTCTACTGTATAGTGCAATATTAATGTAATATCAGGGGTTTTCAATTCATTTGTAAAGAATGTGAAGGATGTGTGTTTCTTATTTTATTTTTTATGTATAATGTACTCTGAAGATTGCATTTAATTTCTTTGTACAAGATGCAATGACAATAAAGTAAATTATACTTATCTCTACTTACTAATCTTTGAGGGAGGTGGGCAGTTCAGAAATGTGAAAAACAAACAAATAAATATAATTCTTCAATATGGTGGAGTAGATAGTATTAGGTGGCTGGAGGTTTTTTTCTTGAGATAACATTTATTCCTTGCTGATTCTTGTACAATTTTTTAAAAAAATATTTTTCTACAAATTGTAAATGGTTACTTTGTTCCTATGATCTGAGGTAACACAAGAAGTTGGTTTTCAAAAATGTCATTATTGATCTCCAATAATACTGGGGAAAAGAGCTTGATATATGCCTTGTAACACCCAGAAACATCCTGACCAGATTTATTTCTTTGTTATTTCTTGGCAAAATACAGTTTCACTAAATAAATAACTTGATAATGGAAACTGTGTTAGTTAAAAATTGATCAGTTTTATTTTGGGTTGTATTTAGCTCAGTAAGATATCTCACCAAGACTATTTTTATATACATAAATATTTAGACAAGAATAAAAATTGGAAAAAAATATGTTATTCAGTCAGAATCATTATGTCATTATCCTTAGTGGTATTAGTAGCATTACCTTGTAGCAACTGGTTTTGCCAAGAGACAAGCAATTAAACAGGTTTTCATTTTGTTCCCAATATTTCAGCTTTCTGAAATGTAATGAGTATTACAAATATATAGCAATAGCACTTAGATTTATATTCTGCTTTATAATGCTTTACATCCCTTTCCAACCAGTTTACAGATTCAGCATATTGTCCCATCTGGAATTAAATTCTTGGTTAGCAGTTATAAATGCTTTGTATCATTTTGCTGTAAATAATCTAAAAATATACTATATGTTCAAAAGATTCTTTATTTTTTCAAGTTTTCTTGTTTAGTTTTTTAGTTTTGATTTTTCCATGACTTAAAAACAATACTGTGACACGTTTCCCTTAAATGCATACCAATCAATCAATAAACTCATAAAATATCTGTAAGAAAAAATATGTTTTCTAAAAAATGAAACTTTTAATAATGCTATATTTACACACCATCTAGATAAAATTGAATTACTCAGTTTTGTAAGAAATGATGTTACAAGGGGTTCAAATATAGCAGTAACACCTATGTTATATTTGTTAATCCATTCAGTTACAGATTGAGATACAAGAAAATAATCTAGAGAAAAACATTTATGATATGGAAATAAGAAAAAAGTATAGTATTTCTGCAAAGAACTTAAAAATTGCCTTAGAAGGTTATCGTATAATCACCAAATCAAATTCTAATATATAAGCAATACTTTCCAACTATTGCTTAAGTGAGATAGAATTGCAATCTAATGTGGAATAGAAACATTAAATATTAAAGTCTCAAGCCATAATTAAATGATCTATAAACAAAGTAAAATGTGTACAAAACCTCTAGGTAATATAACGGAGAAATTCTTGGTAGGATCATAACACGACATTCATTAAACTTATAATCACTAATATTAAAAATATCCTTATGAATTATTGCTTGTTCCATCACAAATTTGCTAATAAAAATTATTGCACCTCTAGCAGATCTTAAACTTCCATAAATGTATCATTATTGCCCAAATATACATTACTCAGTAAGACAGGAGAGGAAATATTGGGTATTAACAATCCCACTCAAATTCATAACCTGCCACTGTTTATGCATGGTATTGTGAGATAATTACCCCACTCAGCAGTAACAATATTAACTGGAAAGCAGCCTTTTCAGCAATAAAACAAATAGGTAGCAGTATTCCAAATGAGAGGTTTTCTGCAATCAGCACATAATTTCCCCTGTCAAATACTGTTCTCCCAGTCACATGTAATTCAGCTTGTAATTTTCACATGTAATTTTGCTAAAACGTTGATGAGGTGTGAAAATATTTGCAGACTAGTATAGACCCCGATGCCCAAATTCTGTGTAGCCATGCATTCAAAATAAGAAGACAGGCAAGGGTAGAAGTATGGACACCTTTCAGTCCATTCTTTGTAACTGCTACAAAGTAATGCAGCAGTTACAAATACTGAGTAAAGTATAGTTGGGCAAAAATAGTACATTTGTGCAAGTTTAACATCTGCTAGTGGTGCAATAATTCTTATTAGCCTGATTTGTGATGGAACAAGCAATAATTCAATAGGATAGTTTTAATATTGGTGATTAAATGTTTAATGAATGCTGTGTTATGAAGTTTAATATCTGCCTGATCGCTTGCTTTGAATCTGTAGATATCTACACACAAATAGTAAGTATAAACTCAAGATGGTGTGTTTAACTTTGTGCCATGCAAAAACTGTGCCCATTTCTGGTCACTTAGGGATTTATTAAACATATGATTTAACCAGAGTTGCCTACATTTTTACATGCAACTCTGGGTATCTGAATTTGGAGAGAGCTGTTCTTAAATCTGTTGCATCTATTTAGCGTATGTGATATGTTAAAACTTTGAAAGGGGAAAACAGAAAATTGGGGTTAAGGCATGTTCATTAAAATTCTTCAGTAGGGGAAAAATTGTTTTGTATTCTCCTTTATTATTCATAGATAATGTCAAATTGCTATACATTTATTCTGTATTATTGGAACATCTTACCAATATCCAACTCACTGTTTGCTGGCTGCATGTATCATTTCATTCTTGTTCCTTGGAAGAAGTTCAGTTCTGGAACAGAAATGGTGTTCCCTGGTTGAGCTGATGTAGGTCCTCATCATCATCACGATTTGACTGATGATGTTGGTCATCAGAGGTTGATTTACGTCTAAGCATCTTGAATATTCTGACCACTGAGTGACTTTGAGTCCTGAATCAAAAACCATAATGATCTGATCAGTAAAGTATAGATGTTACAAGGGACAAAGTGAATCCCCTGTCACAGATACAGAAAACCATTGGCTAGATTTGACTTGAAAACACCCTCCACCATTGAATCTGATATCAGCAGGCTAGCGTAAAACATATTTTCTCATCTGGCCAATCTTCGTGTGGAGTTGTGGTCTGCACATATAGATGTTGTTCAAGTTGGCAGAAAGCTGGGTTGAAATATGGGGATACAAAGATTTGTCTTTCCCAGCTTGGACAGTATCTTGTGTTGCATCTGTTTGTTGCCTCATCAAACAAATTGATGAGGCACAAAGCCACTACCACATATGTGCCTTGCAAGTTGAGCCACATGTGCAGTTTCTTTTAGGATAAAAGGATTTTTTTTTCTCTGTCTGCTCAATGATCACTGAAAGCACTCTTTTTTTTATTTAGCAGTATGTTGTCTTGCTCAGGGTCCATTGGGAAAAGATTGTAAATAAATTAAATATCTATGACTGGAGTCAACATAAATTATTAATTATTCTGGAAAAGATAAAAAGCTGCCTCACCTGGAGCCAGATTTGCTCAGTAGTAGTACTCCTGCTTTGTAAGGAGGATACTCCATATTTAGCCCCTGGATGTGGTCTTAAAAAAATATTATAGCACAAATTTTGTATATTTCGTGCCCAAAGCATCGGGAAGTTCCTATTGGGCAGAATAAGCAATACCAGGATTGATCAGCCAGTATTGTAGTCTGATATGAGGTAAAGTAATTTGTTATATTCACTGAGTCTATTTCTACTTTTCTACTTTAGGACTGGGTTCAGTATCCCAAATTTTTTCCCTTTATAATCTCCCTATTTTTACAATCATCATTGCAATCCTTTACTTTATGCTATTCAACATTTCCCTCAACAGTTCGATATTGCCTTCTTCGGTTAAGGAATAAAATACTTTTTAATTCTTTGATTTCTTTTCCCAGAGAACATTTGATCCCAGTCTGTTTTTGATATATAAAAAGACCTAAGTGCATACATTAATAGTCTCACTGGGTTACATTAAATGGGCATCTTCTAATATATTCTTTCTTGGTAAATAAGTAGGTCATATTTCAGCCAGACTTCTTTTTCTTCTCACAATAAACATTAATTACTCAAACTTATGTTGTTTATCAAAGGTTCCTATTTCCCCCCCTATTTTGTATGAAACAGTTTGAAAAGATTCTCTTCTTTTAAGTAACTAAAGAGTCTTGTCAGAAGAGCCGGAGGAGATGATGTAACTTCCCTTGACACCTCATACTTCAAATAGAATGACTTCTGATTTGGAAGGAAGCCAGATTTGTAAATTGAAATGTTCTCTGTATAATAAATTTACACTAAGAGAATGGGACTCAAGAGTTAGGAGATTTCAGTAAAAGTATTTGACACATTCTACTTGGCAAACGATCACAGGACATTTTATTCTTAAAGGCAACTTCTACGGTAACTGAATATTTAAAAATATTGGACAGAAAAAAACAAACAAAAATCCCTCAAAACCCTGTAGGTAAAAATGTCCAAACAAACTTACTGTGTTCAAGCAATGCCTTAAAATAGTTTAAGATTCGTGTGGGGAGCCTATCTAAGATGAAACAGGTGATGACATACAGAAATTGTCATGCAGAGACAGACATTGCTGAATGTCATCTCTCAGCTGGCAGAAGGATGAAACTCTATTATCTTCTTTGTCTCATTTCTCTTGCTGTTTTCTGCCCACTGCTTTTGTCTCTTGCCTTTATATAAGGAGCGTTGTTGATTGTTGTATCAAAACAACAATCTGTAAAGGTCTTCAGAGAGAGAAATATTATAAGCAAGGTTTTCCTGCACAATTACACAAGAGCAATATCAATCACTGGTGGTATACACATCTACTTCATACACAATACCTGGTTCTAAGCACACTATCGGTTTCACTGAAGCAAGAAAAGCACTCGTGAGGGGTATGGACTATCGCTTTGAAGGCCCTCAGAGAAAAGCATTTAATCTGCCATCTGCTCTCGGGAGCCCTAGCTGTCAATCACAGAAGGAAAGCAACCATCCAAATTTTCAGGGATGGCTGCCAATTGAGGAACCTCAAGTGGTGTAGTGTTTAGATGGGTGGTAAAAATCATCACCAAAGCTAACCGTGGAAACATTTTGGTTGTAGAAATTGAGGTATAGATACAAGTTGTTCATTTGACCACCAGGTTAAAGGTACAGTAATTCATAGCCTACATTCAGTTTTTTAAAAAAATAATTCCTTCAGAAGCCAGTACTGTTATATTCATATCACAGTAAATTAAATCCGCTACTATTATCTAGGCCTATATAAGAAACCTGGGGCCAAATTATCTGTCAGGGAACTGTATATAATTTGTTCCAAGAAATCTATTTGGAGCCTGAAAATGCTGCACAGCCTGTCTGTTTGAGGCCTGAGCTGCAAAACAGAGAGAGACAGAAAGAGAAATATCCAGTTTCCTAGGATAAATTACTGTTGTGCTGTTTAAATCAAAAGCGAGGTAGGTAAATAACCAGACGGTTATAAAATCTCAATTGTAACTTAAGAGGACCAGGTTTAATTACTGGCTGTTAATCCATGGTGCCTGATTATTATCCTGCAATAAAATATCATTGTTAAACATTAAAAAGATTTGCTCCTGTTCCTGACTACTCATTAGCTTGTGATTTTGCTTCCCCTTTGAACATCGTTGGATTCCTTTGGTTTTCAATTTTTAATGTTATTGGTTAAAGGTCAAATGGGTTTTCAGGAACGTACATAGATTTTAGATGCTGTATTTTCAATTAAGATTCATGTGGTTTCCTTTTAAAGGAAGCTGCAAACTTGGTGAAATACATAGGCAATCGAATTTGTATTCTCCCTATGCAGCTCCCATTACCCCCAGGAAGCATGACCATCGATCATAGGAGGACCAGTCCAAACTTTTAGAGATCACTAAGTTTGTGATCTCAGTGATTAAAGTCCCTTTTTGGGTAATGTAGTTGTTTTTTTAATTTCTCCTTAGTTCTAGGTTGCTTTTCTCCTTGATTAGTTTCCATCCATTGCTTCTTGTCCTGCCTTCAGGGGCTTTGGAGAATAGCTTGACTCCCTCTCCTTTATGGCAACTCCTTAGACATTAGAACACTGCTATCATGTCACCCCTAGTCCTTCTTTTCATTCAGCTAAGCCAGGGGTGGGCAAACTTTGCAATTTTAAGTCTGAAGGACTTCAGCTCCCAGAATTCTCGAGTCAGCAAAGCTGGCTGGAGAAGTCTGGGAGCTGAAGTCCTTCAGACTTGAAGTTGCAAAGTTTGCCCACCCCTGAGCTAAGCAAACCCAATTCCATCAACTGCTCTTTATATGTTTTAGCCTCCAGTCCCCTAATCTAAGGAGAAATTTCCTGACAGTTAGAACAATTAACCTCTGGAACAGCTTGCCTCCAGAAGTTGTGAATGCCCCAACCCTGGAAGTCTTTAAAAAGATGTTAGATAGCCATTTGTCTGAAATGGTATAAGGTTCCTGCCCACGCAGGGGGTTGGACTAGAAGACCTACAAGGTCCCTTCCAACTCTGCTATTGTATTGTATAATTATCTTTGTTGCTCTTCTCTGCACTCTTTCTAACGCCTCAACTTCTTTTTTATGTTGTGGCAACCAAAACTTGATGCAGTATTCCAAGCGTGGCCTTACCAAGGCATTGTAAAGTGGTATTAACACCTCACATGATTTTGATTCTATTCCTCTGTTAATACAACCTAGGACCGTGTTGGATTTTTTTGGCAACTGCAGCACACTTATAGCCTGTTTCAGAGTAAGGACGACCAGTGGTGTGCTGCTGCGTGGTCGCATGGGTTCGGGCAAACCCTTCGCTTTGATCACTGGTTGGGCTCGCCCATTTGCCCTTGTGCTAAGCTATCCATTTATAACTAACTTTTTGGCTTGTTCCCTCCACCCTCGCTGCCCAGTTGAAATTTCTGCCACCCCTGCTTTACTCACCGGAGTACTCACTGCCTGAGTTGATTGCCTGCTTCTATGAAGCTCTGTCTCACTCCCAAAGGGGCGCATGCGAGCAAAGCTAGTGTGCACACGTGCTCACAACACGTGTGAGCATAAGTACAGCCACGTGTGAACATAAGTACAGCCACAGTCACATGGCTACCTTTGGGGCACTTGGCAATCAACTCACGTTTATGGCCGTTTGCAGCATGCTATAACCGCAATTTGCAATGTTGGTTTTTTTTGGCTGGTGTGCTGGTTTCTGGCAAAAAAAACCCAGCCCATTCCTTGGTGAGAATGGATTTGCTTAACAAAAGTGACACTCATTTTAACAGCCATGCTATCTCCACTTAAAAATAGTCACAACTTCATTCATTCATAACTTGGCTTCCAACAGACTGTAATTCTGAGCTCAGGTCTGGTTTTAAGTCAAGGATTACCTGTATTTTATTCTGTTTTTGGTGAACTGCACAGAGTTCCTGGGAGTCAGGTGGTGTAAAAAATTTAATAAATATTCAGACTTCCCAATTTACTCTCATCTAGTTATTCTGAGTTTTCATTCTTGCAATGCTCTGTGATGATGATAGAGTGAAACAGATTAGGAAAGGGTGACATGTAGTTGCTGCCAGTTCCTATTTTCTTCCTTTTATACAAGCAGCATCTTTCCTTTTAAAATGGTTTTTTTTTTTAAAACAAACCAGAATTTAAAATTTACAGAGCCCAACTGACTCAATCCTCTCACCATGTATGCATAGGACAAGCGTCATTTAAAATAACAGAAGGCCTTTTGATTTGCCTGTGACATTAATAATGTTATCATTTCTCTGCACAAGGTACACATCTATTTTTAATGCTGTTCTAATTGGGATGATTTTGGTTTCCTGCAGGTTCAAGCCTTGGAAATGAAGAGCAAATCATTCTCAAGGCAACTGAACCATCTAAAGAAGCACTTAAGGGGGCCAACAGAACCTCACTGCAGGCGTCAAATAGCACACCGATTGCCCGCAGGAGTCTACTTCCGGCACCAAAGACAGGAACAGCACCGGCTGGTAAGTTTTTCCATGTGTCAGAGATCATATGACATGTCCATCTATATGTATCTGTATATGTGTATGTGCAATGAGTATGTATTTTAGAATTTTGTAGTATAGCTTTCCCCTAATTCAGAGTAGATTACAGTACCTATAAAGCAGGGGTCTGCAAAGTTGGCTCTTTTAAGACTGGTGGACTTCAACTCCCAGAGTTCCCCAGCTGGCTAGGGAATTCTGGGAGTTGAAGTCCACCAGTCTTAAAAGAGCCGACTTTGCAGACCCCTGCTATAAAGCATCCAAATATGTTTTGAAATATGTGCTCAAATCTGTTTAATACTTTAGAATTAAACAGTTATTGCTGTTCAATTGATCCAGAATTTTTAAATAAATTCTTACCCTGGAATATTCAACAATGGATGTTCAACCTGAGCTTGTAAGGTATAAAAATCAGGGCTCCTCAGTCGGTCTGTGCATTGAGCCCAGACATTTATAGCTCTTGTGGAACTGGCAGCAGAGTCAGACAGTGAGGAGGTTGGGGAAGAACATGGGTTATAACGTCCTGGAGGCTGGGGAAGGCTCGGATGAGGGCTCTGAGTTGGAGGCAGAAATGGGGCCAAGGTTATCTGGCAGTTCTCAGCTGCCTTTGGAGCTAGACAGCAGTGAGGCAGAGGAACAGCTGGAGCCTGTTCTTAGTGTGCGCATGCACAGAGTTGCCAGAAGAAAAGAACAGCTCAGAAATCAAGGTCGACTTGGGAGTAAAGCCACAGATGGACGATGAATGGCCTCTCCCATAGGAAATAAAAGAGGAGCAAAAGGGGAGTGGGCTTTTGTAGAAAACAATTCGTTCGTTCGTTTGTCCCTTTCAGGAGTGGGAAGATCTGTCCGTGAATCTCAGAGACTCTGTGCCAAATCTTTCCTTGCACTGCACTGCATTGAGAATCTTGATAAATCCCTTTCCACGAGTTATTATTGGAAGCACTGAGCCAAAAAATGTCTGCATTCCCTTATCAGTTGGCAGCCCTTCATGCAGGCTGCAGAAGAGGCATTCCCAGTACGTTTCTTATGAGGGGAAAGCTTGTACACAAAGATGCCCATCCCTCTGCCAGAGATATAAAAACCCTAGTTGAAAATTTGAGAGCAGAATTCTGAAAAACCTGGAAAAGAGGTTAGAAGAGGAACCAGAGATTGGGAGTTGGCTTCCATTTTTCCAACAATCTCTGAAGAAAACTTGGAACCTCTCGAGAAACTGGAGAAATCCAAAAATTTTGAAGCAGAGGATAGTTCAGTTTGCTTTGAAGAAGTCTTCTATTTGAGTAGAAATAAGTACATGAGCCAATGAAGAATCTAATGCTCCGTTTGAGAGGTGTGTGTGATGATAAATCAAATTTTCCATATTTCTCTCTGCAGGCAGGGAACTATTTTTATTGGTATTTCAGATTGGGTTCCAGAAGGTATATTTTTCTCTACAGGATCTTCTTGTAATCAATAATATTAATGGGAAACTATCTCCTAGTGTTACAGATTAGATCAGCACCATTTTCTAATCTGTTTGGAGCGTTGGATTTTCTTTTGAGATCATTTTAGTCAAGCTACCAGCAGATGTGTAGTTTATTTATTTATTTTGAAGCATTGAATGCTTGCATTTTTAGCATTTGATGGTAAAATTATGTTATTTTGTTATTCTTTTTAGATTAAATTGTATTTTATTGATCTCTGCTGAGGATGGAAGAAAGAGCTAAATCATACTGTCAGTATTTCTTGGCCAGGAGTTTGCATTAACTGAGATTACTGGTTTTTCGTAGAATTATCTTGTTATTATCATAAAGGCTAAAAATTGTGAAAATGCTATCTTTTTCACACATACCGGGTTTAGGAAATGGACACCCAACTGAGAATAAATGGTAGCAGTGGATACTACCAAGACCATTACCCTAAACCAGGAATAGACTCTGGGTTTTAATACTCAGAAACCTTCTAACCCAGGGGTGGGCAAACTTTGCAACTTTAAGTCTGAAGGACTTCAGTTCCCAGACTTTTCCATCCAGCTTTGGTGGCTGGAGAATTCTGTGAGCTGAAGTCCTTCAGACTTAAAGTTGCAAAGTTTGCCCACCCCTGTTCTAACCTATCAGCTTTCCAGTCTATGAGTTCAGATGTCTACTACAATATTATAAACCAGTACTGAAAGTGCTGAAAAGGTCATGTGGAAATGCCGGGCACGCACGCTCATAGGGGCCGTGCTCCAGAAAAGCTGGGCTTCCAGGTTCTAGTGTGCATGCGCACCCGATGGTGTCACACCGTCACACATGGCCGTCACGCATGCACAGGGTGATTTTTGCCACGCTCAAAGAAGAGTTGATCATCACACTCGCATGCCTGCCAGAAACCCAGAAGAAAAACAGCCAAGGCCGTGCATGCCACGTGACATGGCTTCACATACCTTTGGGCACACCTGCCATAGGTTCGCCATCATGGTTATAAACCTTCAGAACTTTGTTCTAAATGTATGAATGTCTGCAAAGATATCCCTACATAAAAGGGACGAAGTGAGAAAGGCTTGTGTATATGCTGTTCATCCAACATCATTTTTGTCCAATATCCATTATCAAGTGCAGTCTAACTATTTTCATATAATTCATTGAAGTAGTTTGTATGGCTATATTAGTGTTGTGCCTTCTTTTCAAACAAGACTGTGAAGTAGCAAGGCAGAAACCTGCCCAGCTCTTTAAATGGTCTGATGCTTCAAAAGAAGAGACAGCCATAAATGTTTCCATCCATTCATCATCTGGTCTTCCTGTATCTGATTCATGCTCCTGCTATAACATATAAACCTCAAATAAATCACAGTAATCAGGAAGAGCAATTGAAGGCATCAGGGCTGGAATTATAGAAATATACCAAAATTGCCCTGTCTAATAGTAACTCCAAGCTTCGGGGAGGGAGGGGGGGCTTCACAAATTGGTCCCTGGAGAGACTCCAAAGGATGGATGGTTGTTCATAATTGCTAAAAACATGAGTCCAGCCAGTTTCACAGCTTAATGTTGTGGGATTAGAAAGAATGGAGAACCCGTTTGGATCATTTGCGCTCCAGAAGAAAGACAGGTTGTCAATGCGGTGACTTTAAATACATTAGTACTTAGGGATTCCTGTTATCAGGTTGTTTTCTGGAGCTGTAGGTCCTGGTGATTTTGTTGATGATATGAGGGCTTCAAGAAAGAGAAGAGTATGTGCAAGACAGCTTTATCCGCAAAGGGCCAGATTAGACCTTCTGTAAGCTGATTTTTAAATATTAAAACTGGTAAATCTTGTTTATAAGATGCCCTCAACGGAGAAGAGTCATGACTGCTCAAAGGAGAGGGTATCTCTTTAGTTATTTGATCTACAAATAATCTATAAAGGGGGTATGAAAATCTTAATAGCTTTATACCTGACTAATAAAGCATGACCTGATTTGTGTCACCCTTTCAGCCAATCCATTTTTTTTTCGTGGAAATGTTATACTGTAGATAATCATTTGACGCATTCGTGGTAAAGCTATATAGTTTTTAATACGATCTGCTTTTGAGGGGAAGTATGAGTGGGTCAGTGGCTAAAACGCTTAGCTTGTCAATCAGAAAAGTCGGCAGTTTGGCAGTTCGAATCCCTAGCACTGCATAAGTGAGCTCCCTTTACTTGTCCCAGATTCTGCCAACCTAGCAGTTCAAAAGCATGTAAAAATGCAAGTAGAAAAATAGGGACCATCTTTAGTGGGAAGGTAACAGTGCTCTGTGTGTTTAGTCGTGCCGGCCACATGACCATGGAGACATCTTCAGACAGCACTGGCTCTTCAGCTTTGAAACAGATATGAGCACCACCCCCTAGAGTTGGGAACGACTAGCACATATGTGCAAGGGGAACCTTTGCCTTTATGAATTGGTAACCCACAAGGGAAATATTCAGGTGTAAATATATATAGAGATTAGTTCCTCTAAAATAGTCTAAAACTTTGACTTTTTCTACTCTATTTAAATAACTATTGGCAAGGAAATGACTAAAGTTTCAAATTGGAGCTTTTGAAATGGGTAACTTTTTTCAAATGGATATTTGAAACTTTGTCTGAGTTGTATTTCTTTCCCACATCTTTAAAATAGAAACCAATACTTATTCATTGAATATTAGTTTCATTAAATTTTATATACAAAAAAAAAAGTGGAACACTATACTGAGGAACCACGAAAATGAAAGCTGTCTTTTTCTTGGAGAGGGTGGTCCTGTATGTAAGGATAGATAATGGTTTGCAAGTGATAACAGTGATGAACCAAAGCGGCACAATGGTTAGAGTGCAGTACTGTAGGCTACTTCAGCTGACTGCTAGCTGCAGTTTGGCAGTTCAAATCTCAACAGCTCAAGGTTGACTCAGACTTCCATCCTTCCGAGGTGGTTAAAATGAGGACCCAGATTGTTGAGGGCAATATGCTGACTCTGTAAAACACTTAGAGAGGGCTGTAAAAGCACTATGAAGTGGTATATGTCTAAGTGCTTATTGGTATGAAAAACTAACTTTGTGACAATACTTGCATTTTCAACTTCTGCTGATCAGTAAACCAAAAGTAAGTTGAAGCACAGATCCTAAGCAAAGTTGTGGTTTCACTTAGCAGTTGCTTCACTTAATCACCAATTGTGAGTCCCAATTGTAATTGCTAAATGCTACCCATATTGTCCAGGTCTGTAAGGGTGGCGTGCAGGGAAAGCAAGTATCACCTGGATTTCTAAAATGATCTTTATGGCCAGAAGGATAATGTAACACAACCTTGAAAGTCTGCCAAAGTAATTATTTCACACAACTTACACCTAGAATTATTAAGTCAAGTTTCTCTGAGGCTTTTTCTCACACTTCCCCCTTATCCTCCCCTCCCATGAACTCAAAACCTTTTTTTTAATGTCCCTGTTTTCTGCCTTCAGTACCTTGCTGCCTCCTTTATATTAGGCATTCCATCATATTTATGGATTCAGGTTATGCCGTGAAATTCATTGGGAGTCAAGGCAGGGTCTACAATATTGGTGTAATAAGCCAACAGCAATGCATGCATGCTAACAAGCTGGTTGCCACTTTCTGCATCTATTCCAGTTTCTGAATGTTTTTCAGAGGCAGACCCATGTAAAGCTCCTTACAGTAGTCCAGTCAAGGGCATAATTTGCAATCAAAAATTCCGCTACTCCAGATATGGCCACAGTTGATAATTTTTAGATTATGGTGTGATTAGCTGCTAATATTGAATGCATTTTTGTGGGTTCTATAAAAAAAACAGTCTGAATTTTTAAATATAAAGTTTAGACTACTGTAATATACTTTACAGCGCTAGGGATTTGCCTGGGATATGAGGGACACGGTGCCTCAGTGGCTAAGATGCTGAGCTTGTCGATCCGAAAAGTTGGCAGTTTGACAGTTCGAATCCCTGGCACTGTGTTAACGGAGTAAGCTCCCATTACTTGTCTCAACTTCTGCCAACCTAGCAGCTCGAAAGCATGTAAAAATGCAAGTAGAAAAATAGGAACCACCTTTGGTGGGAAGGTAACAGTGTTCCATGCAACTTCAGTGTTTAATCATGCCGGCTACATGACCTTAGAGACATCTTCGGACAGCGCTGGCTATTCAGCTTTGAAGCAGACATGAGCACCGCCCCCTAGAGTCTAGCACATATGTGCAAGGGGAACCTTTACTTTTACCTTAAAACACTTTACATGGGGCTACCCCTGAAAACCATTTGGAAACGCCAACTGGTATATAATGGGGCCATATGGATAGTGAATGGTGCCAGATAAACAACACACATAATACCACTCCTCCATGAGCTGCACTGGTTATGCGTACTGTATGTTTCCAAGGGCAATTCAAAATGCTGATGGTTACCTTTAAAGTCCTACATGCTCTGTGACCAAGGTATCTGAGTGATCACCTTTTTCCAAGAGTCTCTATCCATCCAACCAGGCTGAGCAGAATAGACATGCTGCAGATCCTGTCAGACGAAGAATGTGGGCTGGCAGGGACCAGAAAATAAGCTTATTCTGCAGTGTCTTCTCTTCTCTCCCCTCCTCTCCTCTCCAGATGTCAGAATGGCTCCAACCCTGTTAGCCTTTCATAAGGCCCTGAAAACCTGGGCTGTGTTCCCAAGCCTGAGAGACTGAATGTGCAATAGTTTTCATTTCCTGCCTATATTGCTAACTGGCCCAGTATCTTTCTCCCATGTACCTTATATTTAATTTGGATATGTTTAGTGCTTTGATTGGTTTTACTGTTTTTATTGTTTTAAAATGTTTTTTTTTAATATTTTTCATTGTTTTTTTTTAAAAAACTTTAAGCAGCCCAGAGTCACTGACTGAGATGGGCATGAGATTTCCACAGCATGTAATTCTCACTGGGTAGATATCTGCATGTGCCGTGCACGTTCTCAGAGTCGGAACAAATATCTGAGTAGCTCATGCCCTTTCGGGTAGTTCTGCTTATTGTCCTCTGCTTTTTCATGAATGTGTGTATCTTTGTGAGCACCTTCTCTAATATTCCACCCTTTTTCATTCCAAAAACGTACAGCTGAATTCAGAAAAGTGCAACTGCCAAAAGATAATTGGGCTTCCATTCTCTAATTGGTTCAGAAAGTGCAAATTTAGGACATTTTTTTAATCCAACTGCAAGCAATACCTTGTCGGTATCTTCAGTTATAGAAACTATTCTGCAGCGCCATATATGGAGAGTAGATTGCGAAGGCCTTTGTTGCAAGATAGCTCCAGCTGTCTCTGCTGTCAGCAAGCAGTAGAGAGATTCGTTTCCTTGATGCCCTCCCACGTCCCACAATCAAATGCAGCGATAACCAATATTTTGTGGCTTCAGCTTCCATGCTGTCTTTGGCATCCGTGCTGTTCTCATTTCTACCAAGAACAAGGTTGATGCTGAAATCCATAGGCCAAAAGTTTCAATCTGAAGGAAAGATGTTTGTTTATTTGGTTTGCAGTGCTGAACTGTGGCAATTGGGTATCAGTGCATCATGGTGTTTTGCCAAGTGTCAGGACACTGATCAGCTGCCAGGCAATTTTTTGGATCCAGAGACAATTAGCGCACCAGTCAATAAAGAGATTTTAAGCTTTATTATTAGCTTAAGCAGGGATGCGGTGGCTCAGTGGCTAAGACACTGAGCTTGTCGATTAGAAGGTCAGCAGTTCAACAGTTCGAATCCCTAACACCACGCTGAAGAGCTAAAGCCACACTGTCAAGCAAAGACAGAATAGGAACACAGCAATACCAGGGTTTGAACTATTTCTCTCCCCTCCCACTTTAAGTAAGACAAAAGTTCTTGACAAGTATTGCTGACTAGTAGGAGCTAAGGGACACAGTGGCTCAGTGGCTAAGATGCTGAGCTTGTCAATCAGAAAGTCGTCAGTTCGCATCCCTAATACTGCGCAACAGGGTGAGCTCCTGTTACTTGTCCCAGCTTCTGCTAACCTAGCAGTTTGAAAGCATGTAAAAATGCAAGTAGAAAAATAGGGACCACTTTGGTGGGAAGATAACAGTGCACTGTGTGCCTTTGGCGTTGAGTCATGCCAGCCATATGACCACGGAGACGTCTTCAGACAGCACTGGCTCTTTGGCTTTGAAATGAAGATGAGCACTGCCCCTAGAGCCAGAAATGACTAGAACGTATTTGCCGGGGAACCTTTACCTTATTAGCTTAAGCAAACATCTAAAGCATACATACCCAGCAAGATAATATCCAAATCTCTTACAGGCTGCCAGAATTGCCTGAATAATGACAGCAGAGATGCCCCAAAGATAATCAGAATCCACAGCAGGTAATGCTAGGTTCCATGTAGAAACTCCCAACTTATAACTACCGTCCCACAGTTATTATCGAAACCAGCACCCATGACTTCTCTGGTCCTGCTATGGTCAAGAGACTACAAGATCAGACTTTGACTGGCTGGTATATGATTCTGGGATGGAAATCAAATGTCTGAGACTTTCACAGTGGAAAAAGCTGTGAAGTTAAATGAAGATTCCCCCAGCTACTCCTTTCCCTTTGTTTAACAAGCAAGAGGGAAAAACAAGCAGGCTAGCTTAGAATGAGCTCTAGACTTTTCTTAATAGGAAGGAGAAATCACTAAATATGAAATAACAATGGTCTTCCACATTGCCACTGCACATAGCTAAAGAGTTTAGTAGTCCTTTACTATATGCTTATGATGCACACACACACACACACACACACACACACACACACACACACACACAGCAATATATTTGACATTTAATCAGGAATCTAAGATTGTTTCTTTGGAAATACTGTGATTATGGTTAGCTATTGCATTGCATATACCATCCTTGTATTAGCTCAGAAGAGGCCAGATGCAGAACATATACTTTTTAGATGCTAGAACCTGCTAATTATGAGGTTGTTTTTAAGCTTGTTACGTTGCATAATGTTTCATAGAATGCAAATATCAAATACAATGGATAACTCAATACAATATTGCACCTTGTGTCTGCAGATCCTTTCCTTGAAGGCTGTGTAAGAACTTCAAAGGTTTTATTATTTGATAACACAACCTTGTGTTGTGAAAGCAAAGTACTTCTTCAGAATATTACAGCAAGTGTGTCTTTTTTGCCAGGTGCGTGTGACTGCTTCAGAGCTGCTTTTGATTATCTCAACATATATACTGTATGTGTATGTACAATCATTTTACATGCATGTATATGTATCTACATGTATATGCATTGTATATGTGCATTACAAAGCGCTGTTTTGGAAAGAATGGAACAGCCCTACTTTTCTTACTACAGATGGCTCTTATGCAAAGGAAATACAAAACATTGTGTTTCCTTTCATTGTAAGTGTTATTATTTTCCTATACATCTAGGATGCATTGTAGCCTAGATCTAGGAAGGCTTTGAAGCTGTTGTGATGACAGATTTTAACTACATCTGTTAGCAAACTAACTCCGCCAAATGCAAAATGTCAAATAAATTCCTGATTACTGATGATAATTTTCTCTTTCAAAAGATTGAGGTGGGCATTTGGGACTCCTACCCTCTTACTAATACCATAGGGAGGAAAAGGAAGGGAAATATGGATCCCAAATACTACTAAATAATTAACCTAATATCGGTACTTGGAAAGATGTTGAAGAAGAAAATAATAATAAAACAGGCCATTGTTGTTGTGCCCCACTGGCAGCCAGCAGACAGTGAGGTCGGACAGTGAGGAGGTTGGAGAGGAACATGGGTCAATCCTGGGGATTGAGGAAAGCTCAGACGAGGGCTCTGCATTGGAGGCAGAGAGGGAATTAGACACCAATGAGGCAGAAGAACAGTTGGAGCCTATTCCCAGTGTGCGCATGCACAGAGCTGCCAGAAGACAAGAACAACTAAGAAAGCAGGATCAATTTAAGAGTAAAGCCATACCTCGGAGGTGATTGGCCCCTCCCAGAGGAAACAAAAGAGGAACAAACAGGGAGTGGGTTTTTGCAGGAAACAATTTGTTCTTTCGGTCTGGAAAGTTCTGTTTGTGATTATAAGAGACTCTATGCCAAGTTTTGCTTTGCCCTGCGTTTGGAAACTGTTTATCTGACAGTGCTGCAAACGAGATAAGGTGCGTGTGGATAAACATTCCTCTGAAAGACTGTTTGCTAAAGCTTTGCTGAGTGTGAGTGAAAGGAATTCACAGCCATGCAAATAAAAAAGGTTTTGTGGGGACCAAGACTTTGCTTCTTGCTTTCTAAGGAAGCCTGGGTCACAACAATTATAAGCATCTTGAAGTCTATGCTGTGCTTCCTAAAGTCAGTTGCCTTTACCAAAAATAGATCATGTAAGACAAACCCTATCTTTTTTCTTTCTTTCCTTTAAAAAGAATAAGGGAAGGTTCTTCCTTAAAAGAGTGGAATAATGAATGAACATGGGCAGTGATGGGGAAAGCAAGAGGGAGAGGAAACAAACAAGGAATCCAGAAAGGGAAGAACATTGAAGAACTTTGAGTTCTTGGTGGTCTTTGAAGTTGGTTGCTTGCCAACATTTTGTTACCAGGATAACTGGCCTGAAGATGATATCTAGTCTGGTAATGAAACACCAGTAAGCAAACAATCAAGCATAGAGATCACCAAGGATTCCACAGTTCAACCTGAGCCACATAGAATATGTGGAACAACTTGCCTCCAGAGTTGTGAATGCCCCAACACTGCAAATCTTTAAGAAGATGTTGGATAGCCATTTGTCTGAAACGGTATAGGGCTTCCTGCCTAGGCAGGGAATTGGACTAGATGACCTCCAAGGTCCCTTCCAACTCTGCTATTGTATTGTATTGTAATATCTTCTATTAAAGAACTTGAATTCTGAATAGTAGTACTCCAACATCCAAGATATTTTGCACAACAGACAAAAAGTTAAGATCAACAATTCACTGTCTACAGATTCTGTTGCTGATCCTTCATCATATGAATAAATCATTATCATATTAATATATATTTAATTTTTCTACAAAGTCTGATAGACCAGGGGTCTGCAATGTCGGCTCTTTTAAGACTGGTGGACTTCAACTCCCAGAATTCTGGGAGTTGAAGTCCACCAGTCTTAAAAGAGCCGACTTTGCAGACCCCTGTGATAGACCAATCCAGGAAACTACAATCTATGTTTCAATGAGGTTTAGCAAACAATTTCCAAAATGTAGATCAGTTTTTTGGGGGGGAAATCTCTGGTTCCATTTATTTATTTATTTATTTATTTTATTATATTTATATCCCGCCCTTCTCCACAGAGGACCCAGGGCGGCGAAAACAGTGTATGTATATTTTAGCTTCAAACTTCTTCAGGAAAAGAACTTTGGATATATAAATTTATGTATTTATTATTTGTGATTAAATTTATTTGCCACCCATCTCATTGTCAACTGACTCTGAGAAGCTTACAATATCCTAAAAGCAAAAGTAGAAAAGATTAAATACTGGAATCAATAGAGATTAGATAAATTAGACACCAGAATACAATGGGATCTTCTTCCTAATCCACTAACCACCTTTAGGCTGGAAAAAGGCCCAATTTATGAAGATTTGAGTAAGTTAATTCCTTGTGATAAGGAGTAAATCAAGAGGCATTTGGTAAAGGAACATGAAGTATACCAGTAAGTTTAAAAAAACAATCTCACGTGTGCATTCTTATTTAATACAAACATGGTGGTGCAAACAATGATATTTTACAGAATCTGCTTGTCATCCAAATGAGGCATCTTTAATTAACCCCACACAAATCTCATCGCTTTGCATCACTCCACAAATTTGAGCCATCCAAAACCAAAGCAACAGAAAAGAAGCACCTTCCATGGTATGACAGAGTATTAGGAAATAATTGCTATGTAAATTGTTTTGATGACTGAGCTGATTGGTTTTCTTCCGTTCTCTGAAATGAGCAGCTTTAATTGGATTCAGTGCATTAAATCATCCTTCTGTGCAAATTTGGGGCATCACTAGCATGTCAAAGAAATAGATTAGGAGAAGGAGGAGGTGGTGGTGGTGGTGGTTAGAATAGAAGCACCAGATGATTTAGAACTTGTCCTTTAATTTTTTTGAAATAAATTATACTTGCAGAGCCACTGGAGATAATGCAACCAATAATTTTGAAGAAAGCACAAGCCTTTAAAAAGATCGTGGCTTGCCAGTCAATTAGGAGATGAAAAGCCATCTCTGAGGGTTCCTTTCCACCTGATGGCAGGCAGGAGGACCTTTAGCAATACGTTTTGTAGGTGGGACATGAGGAATTTGGAGTTCACCGGAGCTGTCAATGTGAATTAAGAGTACCATCAGTTAAACTATGCAAATAGGTGGCATGGTAAACACATCATTGTCTGTCATTAATAATAACTTGTAGAAGTATAAAAAGATGAAAGGTACATATGAGGAACATATCCTAACTCTAAAAGGACATTAAAATTGCTCTTGGGAATGAATCTTCTCTTTAAAGACTCTCCACAGCTTTGGAGACACTAAGGATCTTCATCTTTCACAAGTAGTACTACCTCAGTTGAAATGGTGAACTTTACTTCTTCAAGTTACAACAAGCCCTCCAGGTTTTCAGATTCAGTGCCATAAATTCTGTTAAAGTTCAAATCTGACACTTCCTACTGGAACCAAAAGTTGGCCACTTCGATTGACATTGGATTAGTGTAATAGAACATGAAAGAATGAAAGTGCTAGAGTGTGCAGAGATGGACAAATTTACAAAAGAAAAAAAAGAAAAGAGGAAACAGAATATTATATGATATGGAACGAGTGGTAAAAATGGCTAGAGGCCAGGTATAAAGCTTAAGGAAAGACTAAATGAAGAAGACACAAGAGTTAGAAATTAACAATGTATAGGTAGAGGTGAACAAACATGTATAAATGGATATGGTACATAATAAAGGATTGTAAATTAAGGACTGTGTATAATAGTATCATATGTATAGACAAAGAGTAACTGAAATAAGGGGAAAGAAGTACATTTACAATGGATGTATACCGAGGTGAAAATGTTGTATAGAACGAAATTGCTATTTTTTTCTTTTCTTTTTTTAAAAAAAACCTGTTTATTTTTATTTTATTTATTTAAATATTTTTAAAGCAATTATTTTAATGGCATATAGCACATTTTACCTAAATAATTATACTCTACTGTTATTAAATGTCTTTTCCTATATCCATCTAAACAGTTATGTCTGCATAACATGATTACAAAATGCCTTTATCTACAAACAAACACACACACAAACACACACACACACACACACACATTTATTGTGATTTGAGTTTGATCTGGGGGAGGAGGAGTCAACTTTTGTTTTATTATTATTGCCGTTCAAAATTAAAGAAAGAAAGAAAAATGCTTCTTTTCTGTGACTTGCCTATCCTGATCGGGACTATGGTGTAGTGAGAGAATCAGAAGAGACAACTTTTTTCCTTCAGGAAATAATAAAATAATTACTGGCTGGAGAATTCTAGGAGTTGAAGTCCACAAGTCTTAAAGTTGCCAAGTTTGAGAACCCCTGGACTAGAGGGATAAAATGATAAGCTCTTTGCAGGAAGCTACACCATATCCCTCCACCTCACTAGTTAATTGTTAACATTTAAAAACATTTCGGTGGACAGATTGCTCCAAACTAGAGGTGGTATTCAGCCAGTTCTGGCCGGTTCTGGAGAAGTGGTAGCGGAAATTTTGAGTAGTTTGGAGAACCAGCAAATAACACCTCTGGCTGGCTCTGCCCCCATCTATTCACTGCCTCCCAAGTCCCAGCCAATCCTGGGTCATCTGTTCCCTGCACAGGAGAACGAGATGGAAAGAAGGTTTGTGAGATGGGGGAGGAAAGGGGTTTTTACAGTATCCTTGCCTGGAGTGGGTTGGAAATGGAGATTTTACAGTATCCTTCCCCTAAGAATGGAGAGGGAATGGGGATTTCCCTCTGCCATGCCCACCAAGCCACTCCCACCAACTCATGCGACGCCCACAGAACAAATAGTAAAAAAATTTGAAACCCACCACTGCTCCAAACATAAACTACTTATTGGATTGTCAAAGATTTTGGCTTGTTTATTTGCTTGTCAAGAGGACCTGTAAAGTCCACTTCTTTCAGTTTCTCCTCTATCACATTTTTCCTCTTTTTCCCCTGAGTTCTCTTCCTTCCCTCTTTGAAGTCTGGATTTTTAAGACAAGCCTTGTTTTTCCTCAAAAGAAGGAGAGGACAAGATTATTATCTTCTGTGTTATATGGCTATGTCTGGATTTGCCTCCCTTGTCTGCTAGCTTCTTCCCACCATTGTTGACATGCTTGAGAGATCTTGATTCTATGTCTCGAAATCAGTTATCAGTAAATGAAGTAATCAAAATTGGTGAATGAATAGAAACATATTTTGAGCACCAGGAGACTTGACAAATTTCATCCTGTACTTATCAGGCATACATAGCCAGATCTTATTTATGGAGTTCAACCTTCTGTAGGGAATTTATATACTAAAGATACCTGCATATAATACCTTAGGTTTAGGAGCTAGCTAAATTCTGGTGTTCATTAATACATTACATTCATACATTAATAGCATATTAGTACTAATATAACAGGTCTATTATAGGGACTAATTCCTTCACGGATAATACTTCACATTGATATTTTCAGATAGATACAGGAAGTTATTCATACAAACTGCTTTAGAATGATTTTGATTGTGTAAAAAAAAAAAATTAGCTGGGAGAAGTAGCCTGGTTAAATATGGTTTCATAGCTTTCTCATTTGTGCTCATTTGTGCCTTCTATCCTTCCAGGATCAGTAAAATGAGGACCCAGATTTTTGAGGGGCAATACCCTGACTTTGTAAACCAATCACTAAAGCATTATGGAGTAGTATATAAGTGCTATTGCTGCAGTTCTGGTAGAATAAGGACTATTATTGTGAATAAATAATTAAATAATTAAATAATTTGAATTGAATTTGAATTTAATTCGACTTATTAACCATCCCCTCTCCCCGAAGGGACTCGGGGCAGTGCACAGGAAATATAAAAACACAATATATCACAATAAATACATAAATATTTAAAACAATATTAAACTAACACCCTGTGCTAAGATCTCCCCGTTAAAATTACCGTAAAACCCAATATAAAAATTTCTCTACTAACTAAGGCTAAGTACAGTAGGTTAGGCCAGGCCGGCCTGTTGGAAAAGGTAAGTTTTTAATTGCTGGCGGAAGGAGCGGAGGTCCGTGATGGATCTAAGTTCGGGGGGTAGGTCGTTCCAGAGGGTAGGGCCCGCCACAGAGAAGGCCCATCCCCTGGGCGTCACCCGCTGGCATTGCCTAGTGGATGGCACCCGGAGAAGTCCCTCTCTGTGGGAGCGAATCGGCCGAAGGGATGTATAAATAATAATAATAAAAAATAAATAAATAAATAAATAAATAAAGCACTGCAAATTTCTTGTAGAGTTTAGTACAGCCTCAGTTGTGATTCTAATTCTGTTGTGATTATACTCTGTAGATTTCCCAACAACATTGTTGAATTCTAGGAATTACAGAGCCAAGATTCCTTCCTTCCTTCCTTCCTTCCTTCCTCCCTCCCTCCCTCCCTCCCTCCCTCCCTCCCTCCCTCCCTCCCTCCCTCCCTCCCTTCCTGTAACTCAAGGCATCAACACTGCACAATCTTTAAAGCGCTTCATGGCTTAGGACCTGGGTACTTACGAGATCGCCTTCTGCCACCAAGAACCTCCCACTGGCCCATACGCTCCCATAGAGAGGGTCTCCTCATAATAATAATAATAATAATAATAAATTGAGATTTATTAACCGCACCCTCTCCCCACATGGTGCCGTCGGCTAGACAATGTCAACTGGTGACACCCAGGGGGAGAGCCTTCTCCGTGGGATCACCTGTCCTCTGGAACGAATTGCCCCTGGAATTAAGAACTATCCCTGACTTACGCACCTTCTGCCGTGGTCTCAAAACCTTTTTCTTCCAACAAGACGGGCTGGCATAAAACATGATTTTTAAATTTAAATTTTTATTATTTTAATCAGGGTTAGTTTGGGGTTTTTTCCCACGTTTCAGCCTATAGTTTAATTATGTCTTTTAAAAGCCTTCTTTTAACTTTTATATATTTGTTTTTATTCTTGCTGTACACTGCCCTGAGTTCTTCGGGAGTACGGCGGTATAAAAAACCCAATAAACTCTAAACTCTAAACAATATTCCTTCCTCCTCTTTTTTGTAATTGTATTCTGATTGTATTCTTATGTTCCCTCCATAGTAGGGAGTCCTGTGAGTAGAGTTGGGAGTCCTGTGAGTAGAGTTGACCTTCTGCCTGAACTATAAGAACTATAAGAACTATTAACTTTTATCATCATGAACTTCCTGATTTGAACTATAATTATGAGAACTATATGAATTATTACATCAAGATCTCTGCGCCTCTTATCGCCTTTTACTATCATGCCATGCACTCCTGGAATTAATTATGCATTTTATATCTAACATCTTAAACGTTTTAGCTACCATTGTGCCTTTTAAATCATGTATTGCGACCTATTTATATTTTTAAATTTTATCTATTTATATTTATTTATATCAATTTATCATGTACTTAAGAGCTGACCTGTTGCTACTGCGAGAGTCCCCGCTCTCGCAGGTTTGGCCCTCCACTCTAACGAGGGCCCGCCTTGATGAGGGGTTTATTAATCCGGAGAGGTGGAAGAAGCGTGGTCTAAGGGGTTTTTTAGTTGTTAGGTTATTGTCAGTTTTAGGGGGTACCAGGGAGGGGGGAGGGAATAGATGCATAGAGATGGAGACGGAGAGAGAGGGCCAGGCCAGCAGACGACGGAGGGTGGCGGAGGGAGCCGTGAGCAGGGGGGAAACACGAGTCATCCCGTTAGAGGGCAATTCCATCCAGATGGTCGTGGGGAGACGCAGGTCCGAGGGGAGACAATCTCTATCCTCCCGGTTGAGGGCACAGAACCGTTGGTTATATACGGTGAAGTGCCACAACCCCCGCTTGCTAGGTGGTCGGGAAGTACAGAGCCAGGGCTTGAGGCTGATGTTTTGCAATGCCAGGTCCGTGGTCAACAAAGCCCCCCTCGTACATGACCTTGTGTCAGAGGAGGGGCCGGACCTGGCAGGAATAGCGGAAACCTGGTTGGGCCACGAGGGTGGACTCCCCCTCGTCGAAATGTGCCCACCAGGCTACCGTGCTTTTCATCAGCCTCGGGCCCTTGGCAGGGGCGGTGGGGTAGCGGTTATTGTAAAGGAAAGTCTTGAGCCGAGAGAGACCACTGTGCCACAGACTACCGGTTGTGAGTCCCTCTGCGTGAAGTGGGGCCTAGGGAGGCAGTTGGGCGTGCTGGTTATATACCTGGCTCCCCGCTATGTAGCAGCAGCCCTGCCCGAGCTCCTTGAGGTGATCGCTACGGTGGCAGTGGAGACCCCCAGACTTTTAGTCATGGGGGACTTTAATCTGCCATCGGTGGGCGAATCATCCGGGGTAGCTCGGGAGTTCATGGCTTCCATGACGGCCATGGACCTGACCCAACTAATTTTAGGCCCCACCCACGAGGGTGGACATACACCGGATCTTATCTTTGTCTCTGGCCAGTGGAAGAGTGATCTGGGTTTAGGGGACATAGTCATCACGCCCTTGTCATGGTCAGACCACTCACTTCTCCGGCTCGACTTTCCAACCGCCACCCCCCTCCGCGGGGAGGCGGAACCCGGGTCTCCAATTTGGTTCCGCCCCAGGCGCCTGATGGACCCGGATGGGTTCCAGACGGCGCTTGGGCCATTTCCTGTACCCCCGACCCGCGCCCCGATCGAGGACCTTGTGGTCGCATGGAATATTGCGACCACGGGAGCCTTGGATCGGGTCGCGCCCTTGCGGCCTCTCTTGCGGCCGCGAGTCACCACGGCTCCCTGGTTTACCGAGGAGCTGAGGGTGATGAAACGCCGCAAGAGATGCCTAGAGAGAAGATGGAGGAATACCCGTTCTGAATCTGACCGAACACAGGTAAGAGCCCATTTACGGACTTACATTGTGGCGCTGAGAGTGGCCAAACGTCATCATTGTGCCACCCTCATAGCATCCGCAGAAAACCGCCCTGCCGCCCTGTTTAGGGTGACCCGCTCCCTCCTTCAACAGAGGGTGCGGGAAGCCCCGCTACAGGGTAGAGCAGAGGAATTTGTGATTTTTCTGCAGGAGAAAATCGCTCAGATACAGAACGGGCTACCCTCCATTGATGGCCCAGTGAGATGCCACGAGACAGATCTTGTTTGGGAGGAGTTTGACTCCGTTACTTCCGAGGATATGGACAGGTTACGTGGGCGACTGCGAGCCACCACATGTTTATTGGACCCGTGTCCCTCCTGGCTTGTACTGGCATCCTGGGAGGTGACACGAGGCTGGCTCCAAGAGGTTATCAACGCATCCTTGAGTGAGGGTTCCTTGCCTGCCTCCCTAAAAGAGGCTATGGTGAGGCCCCTCCTCAAGAAGCCCTCTTTGGATCCAGCTCTTTTGAACAACTATCGTCCAGTCTCCAACCTTCCCTTTTTGGCGAAGGTTGTTGAGAGTGTGGTGGCACAACAGTTTCCCCGTCACCTGGAGGAAGTTGAGTATCTAGATCCGCGCCAGTCCGGCTTTCGGCCCGGGCATAGCACCGAGACGGCATTGGTCGCGTTGGTCGATGATCTCTGGAGGGCCAAGGATGGGGGTTGTTCCTCCATCCTGGTCCTATTAGACCTCTCAGCGGCTTTCGATACCATCGACCATGGTATCCTATTGCATCGGTTGGGGGGGTTGGGGGTGGGAGGCACCGTTTTACGGTGGTTCTCCTCCTACCTCTCTGGCCGATCGCAATTTGTGTTGGCAGGAGAGCAGAGGTCGACCTCGAGACCCCTCACATGTGGGGTTCCTCAGGGGTCGGTCCTCTCGCCTCTCCTGTTCAACACATACATGAAGCCGCTGGGCGAGATCATCCGTGGTTTTGGGGTAGAGTATCATCTCTACGCTGATGATACGCAGCTGTATATATCTACCCCAAACCACCCCAACGATGCCGTAGCGGTGATGTGCCAGTGCCTGGAAGCCGTACGGATCTGGATGGGAAGTAACGGACTCAGACTCAACCCGACCAAGACCGAGTGGCTGTGGTTTCCGGCTGCCCGATTCAACCAGCTAACTCCATCGCTGGCCATAGGGGGCGAACATCTTGCCCCTGTGGATGGGGCGCGCAACTTGGGTGTCCTCCTAGATGCCCGGCTGTCCATGGAAGATCAAGTGACAGCCGTGGCTAGGAGGGCGTTTTACCAGGTTCGCCTGGTTTGCCAGTTGCGCCCCCTATTGGATCGGGACGCCCTTCGCACAGTCACTCATGCTCTCGTGACATCTCGACTGGACTATTGTAACTCTCTCTACATGGGGCTTCCCTTGAGGTGCACCCGGAGACTGCAGATGGTCCAGAACGCAGCCGCGCGGGCAATCCTGGGTACCTCTAGGTTTACCCATGTAACACCTCTCCTGCGCGAGCTGCACTGGCTGCCTGTCGTCTTCCGGGTGCGCTTCAAGGTACTAATTATCATCTTTAAAGCGCTCCATGGCTCGGGACCTAGCTATTTGCGGGATCGGATCCTGCCCCATACTTCCTCACGGCCGATTCGCTCCCACAGAGAGGGACTTCTCCGGGTGCCGTCCACTAGACTTTGTCAGCGGGCGACGCCCAGGGGAAGGGCTCTCTCTGTGGCGGGCCCTGCCCTCTGGAATGACCTTCCCCCCGACATTAGAACGACCACGGACCTCCGCTCCTTCCGTCTGAAATTAAAAACATATTTTTTCTGCTTGGCCGGTCTGGGATAGTCTCTCTCTATGGGGTTTTAGTGTATAGTGGGAATTTTAGTTTAGATTGGGTATTTTAGCACAGGTACTATTTAATTTGTTTTTAAGATGTTCTTGATTGTATATTTATGGTTTTTAGTTTCCCTGTGCACCGCTCCGAGTCCCTATGGGGAGAGGAGCGGTCAAGAAATTAAACTATTATTATTATTATTATTATTATTATTGGGACAATGATTCACCCATGGAATAGATAGCTAAGGGTGAAGGAGAACTAGAACCTGAGATGTCTGGCTTTGATCTCACCAGATTTGGCCCTAATAAGGTGGATTGGTGGATTTTCAGATTTTTTTCCGGAAAGAAAATAAGTGAAATTTGGAATGGGTAAACCGATGGTTTCAGCATATAAAGCCCTGAAAAACAAATTCGCTCAAATACATCATAAAATTCAAAAAGACTGGAAAGCGAAAAGATTGCATGGGAATCCATACATATGATTTTTTTTAGTTCCAAATTAACACAGTTAATTTGGAACTAAATAGAGATTTGCTGGTACTGTGTTTCTCACTTTTTAAAAAAAAAATTCTACAGAGCAATATACAGTAAAGCTACTTTACAAGCTACTTTAAAGTGCACTTTTCAACCAGTTTAGTCAGTTAACTATGTGCCACTTGGCTGAACATTTCCTTTTACATTCAAATGGATTATAAATAATTCTGTAGGTTTTCTATGCATTCCAGACTGAACAATCTCTTTGTACTTCCTTACTCTGCAGTTCTTCACAGCTAGTCTATTAAAATCCTACTGACTCTAATGGGAGTATAAGAATTTAACTGGGTGGATCCTTTTCTCTTTTATTGCACTTATCCGAAGCTCTCTTTTTGGCACGCATACTAGAAGTTCTCTTTTACTGCTTTAAATAATTTTCCAGACTTTATGAAATTTTTGCAAAGAAATGTTAATAAAGGGTTTTAATCCTAATAGAGAAAAATATTCTTACTTTTTAAATACTTCATAAGGTCATACTTTTGGTGCCCAAGCTGCAAAGTATTAGAAATCAAGGTTTTAGTATACAGGTAGTCCTCAATTTACAAGAGTAAGCTGTATATCTCCTGTTCCAAAATAACTCTGGGGTGGGTTGTATTAAAAGAGAAGGACTGGCTCAAAACCATCTTTAGTCATGGCCGAGAATAGACTAGACCTGGGTCTCCCCCGATGCCAGTCTAACCTTTTATTTACTACATGAGTGAGATTCTAAACATAAATCTTACTCCGTTTCTTCAAAAGTATCTGTGTTTCATTCAATTGTGGTTTAATAATTTATAATGCCAGCAGTGCTTTTTAGGGCAGTATATGTTATCAAACAAGTTTTCTTCCACTTTCAATTCCTAAATAGTAAAGAAATAGGCTTGTGTTTTTGTGAGTAGCAAATTGACTTCAAACACATAAGGGAAATCTGGCCTGCGATCCAATTAATCTATTATGGTGGTTCACAAATCAACCTGCCTAAAGTCTTCTGTGTATTTTGACTCATTTCCCAACCCTGTTCCAATACACTTTCTTTCTCCTAATGTTGAAAGAGGTTTTTGAAATAAGCTTTATTCAGTGACTTAGCAATAAGAAAGGAAGCTAAACTTTATTCTGTCCAGGGGAAATCTCCATCTACTGATGGAGTAACTGAGGCAGTGAGTTATGGGAAAGCACTGGGATGTGTATGTATTTTTGTGACTGAAATGTGTGTATAGGTTCTCCATACATATGTGAATTGAATATGAATATTATACATTATGATTTGTTTTACTATTTAATTTTACCATATTATGAAGTATTCTGAGTTTTGTACAGTGCCTAGAAATGTGCAACGTGGTATATCTGAAGATGGAATCATCTTCACCAGTGTTTTCAAAAATTTTTAGAACCTCTTCTGTAGGTGTGGCCTGCTTTGTGGGAGTGGCTTGCTGGCCATGTGACCGAGTGGGAGTGGCTTGTCAGCCATATGACCAGGCAGGAGTGGCTCATTCCATGACTATGTGACTGGGTGGGCGTGGCCAACTTATAAAATGTGATGAAACTCACTTAACAATGCTCTTGCTTAGCAACCAAAATGTTGGCTCAGAAACTCTGGCATTTGAAGCATGTAAGTCTTAAAGCTGTCAAGTTACAAGACCCTTGCACCCCTAACCCTTTACAAAAAATATCCCAGCGGTGTTCAAACTTGACCGCTTTAAGACCTGTGGACTTCAACTCCCAGAATTCCTCCTCTCGTTCTTCATCTTGATGATGTGTGGACGGGCGGGGGGAGGGAGCTGGAACCGCTTCTAAATGACACTGTAGATTTGTGGAACCTCTTCTATAGAAGAGGTTACAACTGGCAGGAACCCACCCTGGTCTTCACCCATTTAATGAACTTACCTATGGTATATGAAGTCAAATTCCTAGAGTACCTTCCTGTAACTGTGAAGTTATTCATGTGAAGTATTAAATACCACTTTACCATACTTGGAATACTGCATATAGTTTTGGTTGCCATAATGAAAAAAAGATGTTGAGACTCTAGAAAGAGTGCAGAGAAGAGCAACAAGGATGATTAGGGGACCGGATGCTAAAAAACGTATAAAGAACGGTTACAGTTTAATGAAAAGGAGGACTAGGAGCAGTGGTGGGATATGACTGGTACGCTCCGGTATGGTACGCTCCTGCTGGGAGCACCAGGTACCATTCCGTTGCGGTGCTCCGGAGGTCCTGCCTGCACTCCTTACCTGTATTTGAGCTGATCGGGGCGTACACACACGGAGCATACAGCACCTGCGTGATGCTCTGCCGAACAGCTGGAGCATTATCGAGGTGTTGCAGAGCGTTAAGGGTGGTAAGTATGCATGTGCGCGCTGCACGCATGCATGTGGCGAATGTCCAGCCCCGTTGCACTGTACTGGTTGCACCGGAATCCAGAACCCACCACTGATTAGGAGTAACATATTAGCAGTGTTCCAATATCTAGGTGACTGCCACAAAGAAGAGGGGGATCAACCTAGTCTCTAAAGCACCTGAAGGCAGAACAAAAACAATGGATGGAAATTAATCAAGGAGAGACCCAACCTAGAACTAAGGAGGACTTTTCTGACAGTTAGAACAATTATTCAGTGGAATGACTTGCCTTCAAAAGTTTTGGGTAAAACATTGGAAGAGGTTAAGAAAAAATTGGGCAACCATTTGTCTGAAGTAGTATAGGGTTTTCTGCCTGGGCAGGGGGTTGGACTAGAAGAGCTCCAAGGTCCCTTCCTATTCTGTTATTCTTGTATGTTTCACTTTCACTCATATACACATATACTTTTCTTACAGGGCCAAAAAAAGAAGGACAGAAAGATCAGGAAAGCAGCAGGCCTGCCATCTCATCCCCCAAGAGGCTGGTAGTAGCAGCCACCAAGCTCAATTCACCAGGTATTTGTAATCTGAGAACACTTATTTTAAAAAAAGGTTTTAAGTTTGTAGATGGAAAATGTTTAAAGTATGGTTTTCTGGAATAACGTCTAGATCAGGGGCTCCCAAACTTGGCAACTTTAAGACTTGTGGACTTCAACTCCCAGAATTCTCCTGCCAGCTATGGGAGTTGAAGTCCACAAGTCTTAAAGTTGCCAAGTTTGGGAACCCCTGGTCTAGATCAATGAAAATCTGTACACAGCTGAACAAGAGGTATGTGCCGGTTTTAAATGGTTAAAGCAGCTGCGTATTTTCCAGTGTGGGACCATTTCAAAAGCTACTTGCAGCATTCATTATGAAGCTTCTTAGTTATACATTTATTCTGATTGATTAGGGGAAATGAGGGGGAATAAAGCAAAAAGTGCTATTTATTTGTTAGGTTGCCCTGCGTGAACACAAACTCTATAAACATTAAATCTTAGACCGTCAAGCATCAGTAAGCAAGTTTATTATATAAGCAGACAAAACAAATTGTATCAGACTCTCTCTGGATGGAACAAACAGTATATTATTTTCTATAAATGAGGTCCTTATTGTTAAAATTTTAAAATATGGAACTTATTTAATTTGTCAAGAAATGCTATCATGTTATGCATAGTGTACAAACATTTCTAGATATGGTTATTTTTTTAACATGCTACATTATCAAGTAGAAGGCATCATATTTCCTATGGGTAGGATAAGAAGAATAAATCCTGAATTGTTGGCTCATGTACAAATCTGTGCTCTGCTTTTCCTTTAGTCCTCTGTCAGCAGTCCCTGCATTTAACTGCAGTATTGTTTTCTATATCGGTCTACATAATTAAAATGCCACAGGTGGAAACAAGTGGTTGGTAACTGTGAACAATGAATGAGAAGGTCAGATGAATACATGAATGTGTACTTAAAACTACAGTATTGATTTGGCTGACTAGTAAGAGTTCTCAATAAAAACATTTTAATGAGCTAAGATTATTCTTCAATTAGTGAGATAATTGGAGGTTTAAATGTTTAATGTTTAAACATTTCCACAAAACAAGTTGTAAATAAAAACAGCATGGAAAGGCATTTCCAAATTGTTTCTCCTCCTTCCCCTTATAAGGAAAATTTATAGCGATTAATAGCAATGGCATTTAGACTTGTATACCACTTCACAGTGCTTTACAGCCCTCTCAAAGCGGTTTACAGAGTCAGCTACATTATTCTAATTGTGAAACTACTTAATTTAATACAGAATATCATGAAGGGTCCTTGCTGATGTTCAATAGCATAAATACAGTTTTTGCATTCTACTCTTTTATCTTCAACAAGAGATTCCTTGAGTCTTTCTTGTTTTCAACTATCAAAATATGTCATTAACGTATCTAAGTTTATTTATGTTTCTTCCAACAATTTTAATTTCAATTTCTGTTTCTTCTATTCCCATATTTATCATATATTCTGCACAGAAATAATTCAGGTGTCAATTTATAACCTTGGTGTATTTCTTTCCCAGTTATGAACCATTTAGGTGGTCAAATTTCATTCTAACTTGTTTTCTGGTCACTATACACATTTTTCTTGTGATTTGTTGTATCCAGGTTTTTACAGGCTATTCATGTTTGATGTGGAATATGCAGTCACCACTGTTTATAATATATAAAGAAGAAATAGGTATATTTACTTAAGAATAAAACCACCTAATTTTAAAAACTCCTTATCTTTCAATTATCCATTGGATACTAACAATGTCTATAGATACCCAGCATTTACTGAATCCAAATTTTATATTTGGCAATTTTAGTTACATATACTGTTGAACTCTAGATTGCAGAATTTTACGTTAGTAGCATGCAAATTAAGTAAGATAAGTGGTTTATATGCAAATATATGCATAGAATGTAAATGGAGAGAATACTAGTAAATGGAGAGAATACTAGAACACCAGGAATCATATCCACTGTTTCGGATGAGGTCTTCACTTGCACACTAAGGCACTTAAATTTAACTACAACTAAATTTAACTCAACCATTCCTTCTTCTGAAAACTGCATCTAATCATCTTGGTCATCTCCCTAGGCCTGGGTGATGGCACTGAGTGCCAAAAAGGTTGCATGGAAATGTGTGCACGCCCACTCATCAGGGCTGCGCTCCAGAAAAGCAAAACTTCCAGGTTCTAGTGTGCATGCGTGCCCAATGATCAGCTGACTGGCATGCTTGAACAGGCCGCATGTGTGAAGGTATCACACTCCAGAAAAACCAAACTTTTGGGTTCTGCCGCGCATGCGCACCTGACAATCAGCTGGCTAGCACGCATACACACACCAGTTTTTGGCACTGCGAAGGACAGCTGGTCATCGTGGTCATGTGTGCCAGAAACCCAGAAAACAAACAGGCAAGGCCATGCATGCCGGGCAACATGGCTTCATGTGCCACTTTGGGCATGCGTACCATAGGTTTGCCATCATGGCCCTAGGATTTCCACATTATTTTTCATTCATAGTACCACTGTCCTGTTAAAAGCATGCACCTTTGATACAACAGTTTTAAATGACAGGTTGGATTGAATGCAGCTGATCTTCCAAATGATCTTGAAAGCCATTTTGAAGCTTTAATGTTGCTTCTCAGCCTGACCTGGGCTACTTTGGGGGAAACTCTCAGAGAGCCAAAAGAAAAGAACCAATCAGAATATATTCTATATACTGAACTATGGGCTGTCACAAAATCTATAATTGCAGCAAAAGTTTATTATTTGAGAGGAGTGTCATTGTATTTCAAAATGCCAGAGATGAAACTCTTTAAATTGCTGCTCTGTTTTGTAAAATTATGACAGCAAAAGAGGAGAGGCAGCTGTATTGCATAATAGCAGGACAATACATGCCAGCATTTTAAAGCAGATGCTCATTTTCTGTAGAGCTGTTTGGAAAATGTTGCTGGAATGCACACTTTAAAAATAATCCCAACAGTTCTTTTTAAGGCCCAAATCCCCTCAGCTTGGATTGGACAATTTTCTATTTCAAGGAACATGTTGCCTGGCAAAACCATTGCAGTATATTGATTTGGACATGCAAAATATTACAAATACAAATTTATTACTACATACAAACATCCTAGCAATAGAAGTCTTGGTCTGATAGGTGACAATCTGTAGAAGCAGATGGTTTTCAGTTTATCAAGCTTATTTAATCAATTGAAAGCACATTACATTTTGTTATACCCATTTCTCAATCGGCAAGCTATGAACCATGCTGCTATGGACTACCCATGGGCTGAAATGAATCAATATCCATCAAACAGTAGGTACATTAGGATGGAAATTAAAATATTATGGCACAGGCAGGTCTCCTTTACTAAAGTATTTTCTTACGCTGGCTAATTTTGTTGTATTTATTTTGTACAATGACAATAAAAGCTATGCTATACTAATCTAAGAGAGGTTAGTGGAAATTGTGCTGTGGGATAGGGAGGGCAGATGAAGAAAATATTAAGAAGCTGTTTCCAGCCAACTACTACTATATAGGAAAATTGTTATACTTTCCTTTTATTTTTATAATTAAGGTACTGTCAATGGAGGCACTTATTCTGCAATTGCTTGACAATTTTCATGGAACTGTACTGAAATCACATTTCTCCAATCTTTCATGACTGGAAAAAAAAGGCATTTCCAAAAACTCCCTGTCTGATTATTCCAAATACACTCCCAATAGGGGAGTGGCATCTTGATTATTCCAAATGCACTCCCAACAGGGGAGTGGCATCTTGGAGGTGCTTAATCGATTAGACAGACCCCCACCCCATCCCCATGCACACTTGGTCCCTTCCTCCCATCTTGATTAATTTAATTTTAACTGAATTTTAAAAGTAAAAAATTTACTTATTATTTTATCACATAGCTAAATACATTTTATATTGTATTTTAATTATATGACCGTAAACTGCCTAGAGTTACTGAGATGGCCAGCATAGAAGTTCAATTATGAATGAATGAATGAATGAATGAATGAATGAATGAATGAATGAATGAATGAATGAATGAATGAATGAATGAAATCTAATATAATATCTGGACTGGAGAAAAGTGTGAGAGACATTTGGCTATTATCAATACAGATGTCATCACAAGACCTCCCCTCATAATATGCGGTGAGGAGAAGGAGGAGGGTATTGTACCCACGGATACTTTTTTTAACTTTTTAAAGTAATTCATTATAGTTAATACTTGGATAAGTAATCAGTATTATCCTAACTATTGGAATGAGATGGAGAATGATTTGCAAAGGATGGTGAAAGAGGAGACTGGTACCCAAACACATAGAAAAGCACTATTAAAATACAAATGCTTTATCATTTTCCCCATCTGCCCACCGTAAAATGTCCAGGAAATCATTGTTCTGACTGCCTGACATTTGGAGTTTCTAACCTGCTTCCAGCAAAAATGTGTCTGTCTATGCTTGAATGGTCTTATCTTCTAACATCCATGTGGGGTATAATTTAAAGCATTTCTAAAGCAATTATCATGCCCATGCCCTAAATAATATCCTTTCTCCTAACTTCACCACTGCATAAAAAGATTCAGAATCATTCTACGTGCATTGTAATTTGTAGATTCTCCGTACGAAGCAGAAAAACGGTAAGACCATATGTATTTTGAGTTGTTCTGTTAGCGCTAGATGAATGGAGAAGCTCAAGATTATCCACAAGGACAAAACTCACAAAACTTAAATTACAAGGACATTTGGAAAGACAATTTAAAGGCATTCAGTTCAAATATTGTAAGGCTGCAGGGATTTGGAAGACTTAGACAAACTTTCGGGGAATTTTCTTTAATTAAATCTGAAACAATTTAGCTGCGGAGTCCCCAAGGAAGGCACTTTGAAATAGACTCACTGACCTCATTATTGAATAGCTTTGAAGTTTCTTGGTTTCCTAGTGTTTTAAATACAAAGCCTATTTCATTATTTTTCTAAAAAAAGCGATGTTCTGCTTTATTATTTCTTTCTATCCATATCATCACAACATTTACAATAGAAGATACTGCAAAAAGCTCAGACTGTTCTAATTGAATCCAAAGTATAGCAAAAGCAACAGAACGAATAACCAGGCTGCTTGTCTTCCACTATTGCCAGAACACATTGTCAACCTTGCAAGGCAGTTCAGACAACAAGCAGGCGCAATTGAACTAATTCTACTTTACATTATGAACTTCTTGCAAGTCTGAAAGTACATTTCTCCCCTGCCACTTTTACTGTTCAAAAAGCTAGGGAAGTTGCCATCTGAAAATGTTTGCCACACCCACATGCCTACCACAAGCTAAGCTGCCTCTTATCCAACCATTGCCCTGGCTGTGGCTCTTCCTCCATCTCCCAAGGCCATTGCCACATACCACTACACATTAATAAATGCTTATTAGTACATAGAAAATACAGGCTAGAAGTTTAACTCTTATTAGTGATCATTATTGGTGATTCTGAATCACTCTCCCGCATATCTCTGGGCCATTTGATGTCATAACAGATTTAATTATTTTTATTAAAAGTCATTTCTATTAACAAAGAGTAATAGTTTGTGGTAGTGGTTAAAGCAGCAGGCTGGAAAACTGGAGACTATTTGCACCTTTTGTCTTGGGCCAGTCTTCCTGTGTCTCTGTCTCTGTCTCTCTGTCTCTCTCTCTGACTCTCTCTCTGTCTGCCTGTCTGTCTCCCCAGTAGAAAGAGGAAAATGGCAAATAACTTCCCAAAATCTTGCAAAGAAAATTCAGTTGTTATGACTCAACACTGCCTTGAAGGCATGCAATGTTGACAAAAAGTTGGGTGTTTCAGACAAGAATAAAATACCATTTTGCATTGGTTTTCAAATGGTTATGATGGAAACAAAATTAGTATTCAGACCTTCTTGCCTGAATAAGTAGAGAGAGAAGTGAAGATGTGCACATCAGCTTTGTCCTTGTAATTCCACACTCTTCTACTTTCCCTTCACTGGATAAATGCAACCAAAAACAATGCACAAAAATTGTGAGTAGAGTTTGGTGTATTGCAAATACTAAAAGTAAAACTAGAGTGTGCTACTTCTTTCCAGCCTCTTACAGGCCTAACTGAATTTTGTTTTGATTAAGAACCAGTTTATATGGTATGCACTCACTGAACAGTACGTAGCAACATATCTACCATTTGTCCCATATTGTTCAAAACAACCATAGTGTTGTCCAGAGATGGTATTTCAGCAGGTTCTGACCAGTTCTGGAGAACCGGTAGCAGAAATTTTCAGTAGTTCAGAGAACCGGTAAATACCACCTCTGACTAGCCCCACCCTCATCTATTCTCTGCCTCCCGAGTCCCAGCTGATCAGGAGGAAATGGGGATTTTGCAGCAACCTTCCCCTGGAGTGGGGAGGAAATGGAGATTTTAGAGTATCCTTCCCCTGCCACGCCCACCAAGCCACGCCCATATAATCGGTAATAAAAAAATTTGAATCCCACCACTGGTGTTGTCCTACAACAAGATCCTATTTTCATAAATCTTGTTCCACAATCACCAACATCCTATAAAACACTTTATACTACTTTTAGCCAACTTTTAGTCTAGTGTAAATATCAATTTCAGAAAATGCCATTGAATGGAATTTTCAGGCTTTCAAAATGTTTTCTCATCTTGCCTTTCCAGATAAATTCACCATAAGTGCTATTTTGGCACCTGCGGTTCATCAAAAGCCCATGGGAAGCCATTGAGTCCCATGAAACTGTCTTTGAACACTGACATCAGCTCTAGAAAACATCTGTGAGCACTTCAGATTATTGTGAGGAGGAAGAAATAGCCATGGACGCTTTGATGTGGCCACCAGCATTCAGTTCCGCAATAAATGATATTTTAGGCCTGTTAGGACTCAGGCTGCATATTATGAGTTGTCTATGTAACTTTAAAAAAATAAATAAAACTAAAGTAGTTTGCTGTGTTAGTAGAAACAAAGCCAGTGAATTCCTTGAAATGTGAAACTCTGTGATATAATTTTATTACTGACAGCGGTGTGCAACATAAACTCGTTTATTTGCAACCTCAGTGGTCTTCCGCATCGCTGTAATATTTGGAAAAAATGAAAGTACAGATTCTTTCAGGAACAAAGATACATTTTTCCTCCTCATCTTTCTCTTTCCTCCCTCCTTCCCCCTTTTCTTTTCAGGTAAGGGTAACTGCATGTCTAGGCAATTATTCTTCTGCTATGCTGCTCAGGTTTTTTCAGACAGTTGTTCACTTCCTCTCTGCCCGCAGAGGAAAATATGGAGTGAGGTTTCTTAGTCTTACCACCACCTCCGCCCCATTCCCAGTGGCTTGTGGCTCATGTCCCTCACACATTGAAAATTAATTTCTTTCCTAAGGAGCTTTCGTAATTATGGAAGGCCCCTATGTACGGTAATTTAGAACACAGCTAGGTAGCTTTTTTTTTTTTTTGAGCCAGTGGAGCACCTGGGAAATTTTGAGAACCTGCTGTGGGCATCCCCACAAAATGGCTACAATGAATAAGATTTGCTCATTCATCAAGGCCAAAGGTAAAACACTCATTTAACTGAAAACAAGATATTAAGATGGGTTCTTTGTTCTACTTCATTTCTCTCCCAGATGATCTCTATCACTGAAGTTCCCCTTGTCTTTTTTCAGGCTAGATAGGTGGACATTCAAAGGTTTTATTTTCTAAGGATACCCATACATGGCCGAGAAGCCTTTTTAAAAGAAGAAATAATGCTGCTTTGCCTTCTAACACGTCAGCTACAATTTCATTTCTTTTACAGGTAGTCCTCGACTTACGATTACAATTGAGCCCAAAATTTCTGTTGTTCGGTGAGACGTTTGTTCAGTGATTCTTGCCCCATTTTATGGCCTTTCTTGCCAGAGTTGTTAAAGGAATCACTGCAGTCGATAAGTTAGTAACTGTTCTGACCGAGGCTTCCCAAGAGCACGAAGCAAACTCCTTGTCCTGACAAAAAACCCTTTTATTAATTTACTGTGAATTCTTCTTATTCACATCCAGCAAAGTCTTTCAAGGGGGGATTTACAGTCACAGACCTTATCAGGCTTGGAGAGCTGACAGGCCAATATATGCAAAACCTGGCAAGGAGTCTAGGAGAGTCACGAACCAATTAAACGAACTAATTGTCTCCTGCAAACTCCACTCCTCTTTCGCTCCTCTTTTATTTCCTCTGGGAGGGACCATTCATTGTCCACCTGTGGCCTTACTCCCAAGTCAACTCCTGTTCTTTAGCTGTTCCCTTCGCCTGGCAACTCTGCGCATGCGCAAACTGGGAACAGGCTCCAGTTGTTCATCTGCCTCACTGATGTCTGACTGTGAAGGCAGCTGATAACTGGCATAGGTCCCTGGCCCCCTCTCTGCCTCCAACACAGAGCCCTCATCGGAGCCTTCCCCAGACTCCAGGACTGGGCCATGTTCCTCCCCAACCTCCTCACTGTCCGAATCTGCTCCCAGCTCTGGCAGCAGAATCTGGGCCACAACAGCAACCCAGGTGTTAGATGAATGTGGCTTCCCCATTGATTTTGTTTGTCAGAAGGTCGCAAAAGGTGACAACATGACCTTGTGACACAGCAAGAGTCATAAGTATGAAACCGTTGCCAAGCATTTGAATTTGGATCACACTATCATGAAAATGTTGCAACTGTCATAATTGTGAAAAATGGTCATAAGTTTCTTTTTTCAATGGCGTTGTTACTTTGAATGGTCACTAAACAAACTGTTGTAAGTCAGAGAGGGACTCTAAAAGTTTACAATTAATACCTGGAGGCTTAGACATTTGCAAGAAATTGCAATTGGTCATGGTAATTTTTAGATATACAATTACGAATCAACTTCACTTTGCTTTTATGAACTAGAGATCGCTAATCACCAAACTGTTCTGATGATTAACAGGGCAGTAAAATGATTATTGTAATACGGTTTCACACAAAGCCTTTTAGGAAGATGCTGCAGAATAAGGTGTTATGTGGCATTTATCTGAATTCACTCTGCATGGTTTCATGCAAATAGCTAATTGTACAGAGATAAGCTGGGTAGTGTGATTTTCCAGCATATGGAAAGTCTTTAAAAGCAGCCTTTGATTTTTCTGGAAAAAAGGCCAATTCTAAACCCTTGAATCAGCACCAGCACCAATATTTATACTCTTGATATGACAGATAAACACATTTTTAAAAATTCCCGTATCCAAGTCTTCTATTGATTCCTTTCTGTGTTTCCCCCCATAATCTCTTCATTTCTGATGTTCAGAAATGAGTTCCCTGACTTAGGGAATCATACTAGCACCATCTGCACACCAGAAGAAAGAAAGCATCAACAGATTGGGGAAAACATCACGATTTAGCAAAGTAAAGATAGAGAGATATTTAAAGCAAAAAGCCTAAACTGAAACTGTGAAGCAGATAAATTAGGACCGAGCATGCTCAGTGGTAAATGGAGCACGGACTGACAGTGGGTGGGGAAGGAATGGAGAAATCCACCCTGCAACAACACTGAATTCTGGTTAAACTTTATTTTTAGGAATGCTAAATTCACAGCGAACCATCAGCTAGAAAAACAGGGCCCATGTGGTGAAGGTTCCCCGATTAGCAAGATGTGTGAAATGAATCAGTATAAACAGAACTAAACATAGGTGCTCCATTAAGATTTTCACTTAAATAGCTGCACACAAGCCTGAGGAGAGACGGGGGCTCAGCCGGTACATTGTTCCGGGGCCCATGGAGCTCAAAGGGGGCCCATGAAAGGGATTTAAAAAAAATTTTTTTTACAAAAACAATTTTTTAAAAAGAAAAACAATATTGGATATCTACTTCATACTCTAGACCAGGGGTAGGGAACTATGGCTCTTTTATGACTCATGGACCTCACTACCCAGAATTCCTGAGCCAGCATGACACATGGACTTCACTACCCAGAATTCCTGAGCCAGCATGACACATGGACTTCACTACCCAGAATTCCTGAGCCAGCATGACACATGGACTTCACTACCCAGAATTCCTGAGCCAGCATGACACATGGACTTCACTACCCAGAATTCCTGAGCCAGCATGACACATGGACTTCACTACCCAGAATTCCTGAGCCAGCATGGCTGGCTCAGGAATTCTGGGTATTGCAGTCCATGAGTCATAAAAGAGCCATAGTTCCCTAGCCCTGCTCTAGACTTCGTGTAAGCAAAACCACCTTGCAGACTTATTTGACCTAACCTTTATTAATCTGAAACTCAGTGAACAGTTATGTGATTTATTAAATTTTAATTTCATTACTTATTTATTCAAGTTTGCAAATTTAGTTTCATTTCCTTTATGAATATATTTTATATTTCATTTTGGTTTATGAATGGTGATGAAATGTCATCTCAAAAATCCGGAGCTCAAAAACACTGTACATTGTAAGTGTACAATTATGACACAGTGAGAGAGCCGCGGTGGCACAGTGATTAGAGTGCAGTACTGCCGGCTACTTCTGCTGAGTGCCGACTGTCGGCATTTTGGCAGTTTGAATCTTACCAGTCCCATGGTTGACTCAGTCTTCTATCCTTCCGAGGTGGGTAAAATGAAGACCCAGATTGTTGGGGGCAATATGCTGAGTCTGTAAACCGCTTAGAGAGGGCTGGAAAGTACTGGAAAGCAGTATATAAGTCTAAGTGCTATTATTGATTTATGTGTCCATGTGTAGGTGAGGGGACCCATACTAGTCTTGTTCCAGCACTTAATAATCCTCTTGGCTGCACTGCACTTTGATAAAATACATTTCAATCATTTATTTGTATGTCCATCTTTGGCTAAGTTGTTCTCAGTTATTTCTGTCTCCTGGTGTTCATGGAGAAGAAAAAGAATTTTTTTTTCTTATGCAATGCAAATTGTGTATCTAAAATACGTAGTCTCCTCTTTGAGTGAGAAGAGAATCTGAAAGTCAGCAGCATGGGGTTGTAAAGACGCTTCAGATGTATGTGTCCATGGATGTTCTCTGTCAACCAGGTCATGACGGTCCCACAGGTCTGTTTTTACCCCCAAAAGGCAACTGGACTTTCTTTGTTTTTGCTTGAAAACGTTTTGCATTGTTCTGTATCTTCTGCCAGGAGGCAACAGTCCAAAAAGATGGTAAGCAGGATGGGAAGAGTCTCTGAGAATGTTCTGCAACTTCCTCAAACAGCGAGATGTGAAGATGTCATCCAGGGCTGGTAGCTGGAGCCCGGGTGATATTCTGGGCAGTTTAAATGATTCTTTGTAGATTCCCACCAAATCCTTCTATTTCCCTCTTCTCACCATTCAGTTAAAACTAAAGAAGCTTCTTGGATGAGAAGTGAAATGTCTTCAAAAGAACAAAAACAAAGAAAGTCAAGCTGCCTTTTTAAAAGGCGGGGAGGGGGGGTGTTGCACCTTCAAGACTTCCACTGTAGAGTTTTGCATGAGTGTTCTCGTCGAAGGTTGGTACCAGAGTTATGGAAAAGATTGAATCCTGGAAGCTTGCAAGACAATGGTGGTGAGCTATCTAAATCTTTGCCTTATTGGCTGCTACAGGTGATCCTGTGACCACAGTTGAGTCCCAAATTTCTGTTGCTAACCGAGACAGTTGCTAAGTGAGTTTCGCCCCATTTTACGATCTTTCTTGCCACCATTATTAAGTGAATCACTGCAGCTGTTAAGTTAGTGACACGGTTGTTAAGTGAATCTGGCTTCCCCCATTGACTTTGCTTGTCAGAAGGTCACAAAAGGTGATCACATGACTCCGGGGCACTGCAACTGTCATAAATGTGAGTCAGTTGCCAAGCATCTGAATTTTGATCATGTCGACTGTGAAGTTGACATGAAGCAATGGGCATAAGTATGAAAACCGGTCATAAGTCAGTTTTTTCAGCGCTGTTGTCACTTTGGATGGTCACTAAACAAACTGTTGTATGTCAAGAATTATCTGTAATTTTGTCCAAGGCTGCTGCTACTATAGCACCTCTTTCTTGGTAATTTTTGTGATAGCAGCCTCAGAGACTGCCACCAATACGTGGGTAATAATTATTCCTTTTTTTTAAATAAAAAGTACAAAGCATGTCAACATAAAACTCTTTTTCACCATGACGTTTTTCTTATTTAAGAAAGAAAAATATCAGATAGAACAGCTTAATTATTGCCTATTAAAGACACTGCAGATTTGCGGATGTTTAAATTATGTCTTTTAATAAAATCAATTATGTGAAAAGATGCTACAGTCTCCTTTTAATTGGTGGCTGCCGTAAAAGACAAGTTTATTTTCAGTTCAGCCACTGCCTGTCTTTGAATAGCTACGTTCTTACCTGTAAAACAACACGTTACGTGGATGTTATATGGATATTTATTGCTTCTTGCAGGACATCCTAAACAAAAGTCTTCTGTTCCAAGAAATGGATTTTCTGCGAAGCCAGATTTGCAGACTCGAGAGCCAGAACGGCAGTTTATCCAGCAGATGAAGGATAGGTGTGATGAACTAGTCAGAAAATTCAATTGTGTCCAAGCAGAACTGAAGAGGACCAGATGTGGCTTTGATGTCTTTGTTATAACAACACAGTTTTTCTTTCAGAAGGTAAGTAATCAATGGCTTCCCTACATTACCAACCAGCTTTTGGAGAAATCACAATGATTTTTGTTATGGCAAATGCAGAAGAATGTAATATTAATATGATTTGGTCTACATCAGCTGTTATTAGGAGAGATGAAATGGAGAATCAGCTTAGAACAGGGGTGTCAAACTCAAGGTCTGGGGCCCAGATACGGCCCACAGGGTGTTTAGATCTGGCCCGGGGAACTGCCTTGGAAGCAGCAAATGATTGGCCCGCGATGCCTCTGCCAGTGAAAATGGAGCTCGGGAGGGCTGCTCGTGGCCCTCCCGAGCTCCATTTTCATTGGCAGAGGGTTGCAGGTGGCCATCGCAGCTGAAAAAGGAGCTTGTGAGTCTGTTTTTATTGGCATAGCATTTGGGCCTCCACAGGCGCCCCCAACACGAGTGACATTGAGCTGGCCGCATCCACCCTGGCCACGCCCCCCCTGGCCGCTCCTGAGGTCAAACACAACCCTGATGTTGCCCTCAATGAAATTGAGTTTAAACGGAATTTATCTGGAAAATAAAAAGACCATGACAGAGGTCCTTAGCAGTGTCTTAATAGCTGTGCCTTTAATTTGTATTTCCATCAGTTGATACAACAATATTAGGATATCAGATTGAGTATCATTGAAGATAGGCACATATTAGCTGCCAAGCCTGCCTTGTCAGCATGAAAGTGGCAGAATATTCTATTAGTACATGGCTATTCTAAATAATCTTGAACTTCATTTGTCTGGACACATACAAAACTGTGTTTATTTGGATGATGGGCACATTCTTCTCAATATTAGATAAATGGGCACTGTTGTGCATATTCTTCATTAATCTAACAGCATATTTCCACCTTCTGATAAAAAAAGAGAGTCACAGTTTAAAATAGTACTGAAAATACTATTTAATATTAGGGACAATAGAATTCATTCCAGGAGATTTGATTAGTTGTTTTTAAATAAATTACTGAGGTCTCTATGTGTGTGTATTCTCTCTCTCTCTCTCTCAGAGGATATAAGGATCATAGCTTTAATTCTATGAGGTATCCTTTAAATCAGTAGCAACAAGATATAATTGGTATAACTGATGGAATTGAAGAAATTTTCAGGGGGATAACTATGTTGTGCTTTTATTCTAACACTCACTTGTACTATTTTAAATACTACCATGTTTAGTATAATATACTGTATAGCCTTTTTGGCTATGTGTCCTACAATCCTGTCAAAAGCTTCTTCCTTCCTTCCTTCCTTCCTTCCTTCCTTCCTTCCTTCCTTCCTCCCTCCCTCCCTCCCTCCCTCTCGCTCTCTCTCTCTTTCGCACGCGCGTACACACACACACACACACACCTGTCTGTCGGGAGAGAATGGAAATAACAGAATTCCTGGGTGCGCTGGCCTTGGTGCTACAGATGCCAGACATACAGTAACAATAAGCAGAATAGTATGAATGATGACCTTTCTAAACATTATTACAATACACTCATTTCGAGTGGCAGGAAATATTTTAATAAGAAATATTAGTTTGAGAATCAGTGAAGAAAACATTGTGGTCCTGTTGTCAAGCAGCACAATTAAACTTATTGGGGAAATCTATATGTTAGATGTGATAATAGTGACATCTATTGGCAATGGTGTTAAAATGACATGGTAGGTCAGCAAAGGATGCCTTCCTGGTACTAAGTGAGCCTTTTAACTTGTCCTTTTCACTGGGGTATAATAGGTAATGATATTTAAGCTCTACAATGTTTTCACCTGCAATTGTTGCAGTTATTATTGTTTTTATTGTTATTGATATTTTAACATGAAGAAGATTATTATAATTGCTATTGACTTTGGTTACTAGGTATTTAACCTTTCATTTTCTTTCCTTTTAATTTCATTCTGTTATTCAGTCAATTTCTGAGACCTATCAAGACTGTTCTCAATGCTATTTCTATCTTCTTGGACATTATCTATGCTATCTACTATCTACATCTAAAGATTTGATGAGCATTTCTTCCATCTCTAATCCGTGCCATTATTAAAACTGTAGAAGTCTAGAGGAGCAAGAACTGAATTTTCTGACATACCAATTTGTTGAGGAATCGTTTTCTAGCTTTGAATGTGATCTTCAAGTCAGTTTGCAAGCCAGTTATGTGTATTCATTTAACTGATAAGTCATCTAGACCTCATTCTATTAACCACCCTAGTACACTTTAGTGAACTCAAGGCATAAAAGTTCTTCAACTAACCCCTGTGGATGGGGGACGCAACTTGGGCGTCCTCCTGGATACCCGGCTGTCCATGGAAGATCAAGTGACAGCCATGGCCAGGAGGGCATTCTACCAGGTTCGCCTGGTACGCCAGTTGCGTCCCCTACTGGATCGGGATGCCCTTTGCACAGTCACTCATGCCCTCGTGACATCCCGACTGGACTACTGCAATTCTCTCTACATGGGGCTCCCCTTGTATTGAATTTTATTGTATTGTATATGTTTAGTCATATTAAGCATGGCAGAGCATCTGTCTGAAAGATGTAGCATATAAATAGGCAAACCCCTAGTAGAATACTTGCTTTGCTCCTAGGGATTCAATTTCACTTCAGCTTAAGATGCCTCTCTTCTAGTCACTGCAAGATGTGTCAGTAAGGTGGCACCTGATTATTGGAATTCTCTTCAGTTTCTTCATTTCAACTCATTTCACATTGCAGAAAAATGGTAATGCAGTAATCCTATTGCCTGTATTCTCTAGCCAGAGATCTCAGTTTCAAAATGTAGGTATCTATATTATATGCATTTTCCCTTAACTGCTCCTAGTAATGTATACAGCTACAAATACAGTATCTGTCCCCTTCACTTTTAGAGACAAAGTTGGTCATTGAAGCAATCTTGTTATGAATGCTGAAAGGTGATGACTGACATCTAGTGGCTGTTTGTAAAAATACAGTCCCTCTCATGGGCCCCACTTTTTTACCCGGCTCATCCAGTTCTCCTCAGAATAAATATTGGAAGAATCTTTCCAAAACCCTACAACCTTTTCAGTGGGTACGTTTAGCGTCTTATTGTATATTGTCTTATGCTAGTTTAAAGTATGTTTTACTTAGAATTTTAATATTGTTTTATTGTAAACTTCTATGAGATGCTTTGGCATAGGAAGCAAATATAAATCTATCAAATAAAAAATATAAACATATTATTTTATTTTTATTTATTTATTATTTTATTAAATTTATAGACCGCCCCCTCTCCCCCATGGGGACTTGGGGCGGTGCACAGGAAATTAAAAATCTAATAAATACAATATACAAAATATTAAAACCGAATTAAATTACCCCTGTGCTAAAATCAATATTAAAACCCCTAAAACCCTAACAGTTATCCCTTAAAATTCAATTAAACAATTTCTTTCTGCGGCTAGGTATAAAAAGTTAGGCCAGGCCGGCCTGATGGAAGAAGTGAGTCTTTAACGTCTGGCGGAAAGAGCGGAGGTCCATCGTTGTTCTGATTTCGGGGGGTAGGTCGTTCCAGAGGGTTGGGCCTACCACAGAGATTTATTTATTTGTTTGTTTGTTTGTTTGTTTGTTTGTTTTAAATAAGAGAGATTATCTATTTATTTATTTATTTATTTATTTTAAAATTATATGCTGCCCATCTCCCTGATAAGGTGACTCTGGGTAATATCCAATAAACAAATGCATGTGGTATACATCAAGTTTATTATTTACTGATGAAACGTTAAAATTTAAGCTATGCTCTTAGACCAGTAATGGCGAACCTTTTTCACCTCAGGTGCCAAAAGCATGAGTGTGCATGCTGTCACGCGTGCTCGTGTGCCAACCGCCATAACTTAATGCCCCCCGCGCCATTCCTTCTACACATGCACATGTGACACCCCTCCGCTGCCCTGCGCATGCATGCATGGGTTTCTAGGAGCCTGGGGAGGGTGATAATGCCCTTCCCCTTCCCTCCAAGGGCTGCAAACAGTCCATTTTCCAATTTTTGGTTTGGGCATTGGGTCATTTTTCTCCCTCCAGAGACTTCAGAAGGCTTCCTGAAGCCTCCAGAGGGAGAAAAATGGCCGAACGCGTAAACCGGAAGTCCGTTCCCGAACTTCTGGTTTGTGCGTAAGTTTGCGAGAAGCACAACCCTGGGCGAAAAGCGGCCGAAAATGAAGGCCGAAATCAGCGTGCATTCGTGTGGAGCTGGCAGGGTAACACCTTGCGTGCCCTCAGAAATGGCTCTGCATGCCACCTGTGGCACACCTGCCATAGGTTCGTCCTCACGGTCTTAAACCCAAGAGACAATGTGCATCAGGGAGAAGAAGAAAAAGTCCTGAGACTTGAAGAGACAAATCCCACCCAAAATGTGACCCTGTATAGGAGCCCCAAGTCTAAAAATGTTCTACCCAGGGATGAAATGCTTTGACGTCTGCTACCGGTTCGCTGCACTACCGGTTTGCTTTGTGCCTGCATGCACTCTTTGCATGCAGGGACACTGCCGACGCTACCACACAATGCGGAAAAAGGAGGATTAAGAAGTCTTTTCTGAGTCTGCAAAGGTGAGTAGAACAGCGAGGGGGGAACAGCTGTGCCGATTTCCTGCTTTCTAGCAAATGTAAATCACGTGGCACAGTTGATTGTCAGAATTACCAGTTTGATTGAACCGGTAGCTTTTTTTTACTACCGGTTCGGGCAAACCGGCAGCATTTTTTACTACCGGTTCGGGTGAACCGGCACGAACCGGTAGCATTTCACCCCCTGTTCTACCGCGAAACAAAATAAAATTGTGCTATTCAGTGGAGACATTCTAAAACAGCAGATGCCAGCCAAGGGAATTCAAGAAAAGCCAGCAACGAGGGATACAGATGGCTGATTACAGCCAGCAAGTGGATAGAATGAATGCAAGACATATAAAGTTGAAATGCAAGAAAAGGGAAGTTGAAATGATTCAAGCAGCTAAAATATGTGTGCCTGACTTAAGATAGGAAAAGAACTGACATACAAGTAGAACAAAGAAAGCGATTCTGGTACTGAACCTAAGAAATTAAACCAACAGGTCGTGTTTGCTTTGCAATAAAAGGAGTACATAATTTATTGTATTCCCAGTAACTTTGTTTAAATGCATCTTGGGTCTTCCATTTAGATCTGCCTCTTCCTTGATACTTTTACTTTATACACTTCAAAGGGACCCTGGGTTTTTTGGACTCAGTATATCACATTGGTTGCTAAATGCCTTAAGACCTGAAGATCCAGCATGGTCTACAATATGAATTAAATGATTGACCTTTTTGAGGTAACTTTGCTATAGAGTTACGTCTCCCTATGGTTTTGATTCCTTCACACCAGTGATTATAGTGGCTCCCATTCATCCAGGCCCTGCTTCAATTGTCTTTCAGTTCAGCCAACTTCAATACCAATCATCATTTAATTTTCTCTTCTGAACGTTTCTCTGCTTTAATCCATCTTCTCTGCTGGAAGATGGGGAATGTCAGAATGAGAAAGTTTCTGCTTTTGATCGGCTAAATTTTTTTCTCTCAGGATCTGTTGATGAGTAACCAGGAGGAAACTTCCACAAAGAAACCAATTTCAGGCTTGTGCTCTGGGTTTTTGGTTCACCCAATGTTTTCAAATTGTGGGTTATTGCTACAGCTTTAGTTCAGATCAATAAAGGGGGGGAAATGGCAGAAAGTGGTTGCAGCAACCCTGACTTCCAATAGATAGACAAGTTATAAAAGGTCAAGGAGGACAATTTCCATTTTTGTTTCTTCTTCTTCGTCTTCTTCCTCTTCCTCTTCCTCTTCCTCTTCCTGCAAGTGCAGGGTTCACTTTTCAGGTCATCAAACACCACTTTGCATGGTCAGCTGCATCTCCTGGACAGGCCTGCGACTGGCATATCTTTCTTGATGATATCTTGCCATTTCTGTTTTGGGTGTCCGCAAGATCATCAGCCATTGACTTCTAGTTGGTAGGCAGTCTTGGCAAGGATGGACAGGTCCATACCAGCGGAGTGCTGGTCTTCTCTCATCTTCTCTATAATGGGTGCCACACCAAAATGTTGTCAAATGTTGTCATTTGGGATGTGGTCAAGAAGGGAGATGCCCGATATCCAATGGAGCATTTGCATTTCCATGGCATGGAGATAGCTTTCGGTCCCTGTTGTTGCTGGCAGGCATTCAGTGCCATACAGTGCAACAGGGCAGGTGGTTGTCTTGTAAATCTTATATTTAAGATTTTTGTTTTATCTTCCATCTCCTAATTCTTCAGTAATGGAGATAGCAGGAATCGTTATGGAGGAATTGGCTGTATTTGATACAAAGAACACAGAAAACTGGACTTGGTGGACTTTTATTCCTATTTGATACTTAGCCTGATAGATGTATATGGTCTACATGGTCATTAGGTCTATATAGCCTGTTTAGAAGCAATTTATGTGGGAGAAGACAAGATTGTTTACTTGCCAGAGAGAAAAATACACTGAAGCACAGTGTACTGCCAAACAACACATCATAAAAACTGGATTCAGGTCACAAACCTCCTTTGGCTCCAGCTTTGGACCATCCCATCTTCCCACCAAGATTGGACACCTGGGAGGCCATTATTACCAACTTGTCACTATACCAAAGTCAGAGTATAGAATTTTGGAATTCTTAATTCCATTGCAATCTTGCTTCACTATATCGCTGAGAAACTTAAATATGCTATCTATATAGTATATGAGCACAAAGGATGTTCTCCCATCACATGTTTTACTCACTATTTATCCATAGGCTTCTCCAAGAAGGACCTGATTCCCAAATACAACAAACCCTCTGTAATTAAACAATTGTTCCCTTTATTAGGAACTCCAGCAGCCCCAGCAAAAAGTCTCTCTCTCTCTCTCTCTCTCTCTCTCTCTCTCTCTCTCTCTCTCTCTCTCTCTCTCTCTCTCTCTCTCTCTCTCTCTCTCTCTCTCTCTCTCTCTCTCTCTCTCTCTCTCTCTCTCTCTCACACACACACACACACACACACACACACACACAGAGCAGGCTAAAACGTCTGTCTGGCATGGAGGTGAATAGTTGTCTGCCACACCGATTCATCTCCTCCCCCTGCCTTTTATTCCCAGAGGCAGGGTGGGGCTGTACTAGCAGCAGTGGCTCTTCCATCCCAAGGATCGGCTCATGGATTTCCACTGCTCTCCTCTCCTCTGCCTTCTAAGCATCCGCATGTCAGGTACTGCAGCCAGCTGTACCTCCTCTTCCTCATAGTCACCTCCAGACCTGGGAGCTGTTGACTCTCCCTCTGAGGGCTGATGGATGGCCCAGGGTCCACCTCTGTCTCTATCTCTGCCACCTCCATTCCCTCTTCCCCCTTGGAGCTCTCAGGTTGCCTTGATGCCTCCCCTGACTCACATGTCGCCTCCTCATCTGATTGGATGCTGATGGGGCCGGTGGCCGACAGGCCACAGTAGCCCAATGAGATAATTCAGGTTATAGTAGCGTTTCTGCCATCATTCCCAAAATGTTGCTATTGATAAGGCCCTGACTGAGATTGAGATTGTTTCAATTGACATTGTAAAAGTTCTGAACACGTGCTTATTTCTTTCCATTGAATGATCATGCTACCATGGACATGGAATTAAGCCAATAGATATGCTGTGCTTTTACATAGCTGATGTTTAAAAGGATTCCTTTGTTACCGAAAGGAAATTGAAGTCACCTTTGAAATTTATCTGAATATCTTTTTACAAATGCTTTTTGCATTTGCAAACATTATTGTTTCTGTTTAGAAATCCAAACTGTGTATTCACTCTATAGACATACTGTACATAAACTGGATAAAAGATAGTCAGATAACTATAGTGCATAATCATGAAGTATGGCTGATATGGTGTCTACAATAGGACTATTGTATGTTTGATATCAAAGCTGCTATGGTTTCATGATTTTGATTCATGTGATATGGCTTTAGCTTTAAAACGCCAGGGCTAACAGCAAATTTCATTATTTCATTAAAAGAACCTTTTTAATCTTATTAATTAAATACCTACCTCATTTGGAAGGTTTTTTATTTCTAATGTGGTCACTTGAATGGCATTTTGAGAGGTGAAATTCAGTAAGCATTATTTTTAACACATTAATTTTGGTAAAGTTTGCTCAAAAGGTTTCTGTTGTGTGGTTGATTAACAGCCTAATCTTTTTCTTAGAAGTAAATTCTATTGAACTTTCATAGAACTTTTAGAAAAATTAGTATTTATGAGATTTAAGAGACTAGATGTCTAATACATTTCACTCCTCACATGTTTCTACTTTCTGTTATGAAAGTAACAATAACTTTATGTTACCTGAATTCTACCTCTATTTTATGACCAAAATTTCTAACAACTAGAGTGCCTCATTTTTACCTAGAGTCTATGGTTGCCCATGGACAAAGATTTTGGTCTGATATACTTTCAGCTATTGCAAAGCTATTAGTGACCTTTACAAACATTTCTGCCAATAACGAAATTCCACAGTTGCAAGGTGCATGACATTATTTTAGGTTGTTAATATTAGATAATGCCATTTATTTTATGCATATCAGCATTTTCATATGACAGCAGAACCCAAGGGACACATAGTAATGGATTGGAAAAGTGAAACAGCAGGAAATGCAGTATATTTTATATTATTTCATTATACTAGTGGCTAATCAAGCATCATGTAACTGAGAAACGCAGGCACTTAATTGAAAGAGTCTGGATATTAACCCTGACTATCCATGGATATTAGCATCCAATAGTTACTATACATATAGCAGAATAATACACAAACAATATAATTTTCCAGAGCTTTTCTAATGTAATAATTGACAAACCAATGATATGAAAATGAAAATGATTAGTATATATAGAAAAAAAATCTACAAACAAAATTCCAGTTAGGAACATTCACATTGTTTTCATACAAGATAAGCATCCATCAAATGATGCTACCTGACAGAGCTGCCCAGCTAATGAGAAAGAGAAGATAATGGAAGGGGAAGGAAGGGAAGGGAAGGGAGGAGGGGAGGGGATGAGAAGAAGAGAAGAGGAGAGGAGAGAAGAGAAGAGATCTTGGAATAATATTATTGTTATAGACTCCTCCAATTTCTAAAGTGGATTCAGCATTAGAGAGAGAATTCTGGAGCCACAGAATGTCTATGTAATATTAATATTAATACACATAACTGAAAGGGAGACAACTAAAAGCAAATAGTTGTCCAATAAAGAGACTCCAGTGAGAATCAACCATTGGACCTGATTCACTCATTTTCATATAAAAATATGAAAAGCTGCCACTCACTTTGTATTTTTGTTAAATTCTGCTGATCTGTTAGCTATCTGCCTCTTCCCAAATTGAAGTACTAAATTGCCTCCACATTTTGCTTTGACCTCACTCAAGATGAAAAGTTTACCTCATAAAGATTGGAAAGATACCTCAAGATGTTAAGAAAATGTTCCCACTCAACAAAAAATATTAAGGTTTTTTTTGCCATTGTTAAAGTCCCTAGATAGCCACTAGTTGTTCATTCACTTCCATTAGGGAAACCAAAAGTATTGATTCAATTCTTTCTGAATGATATTACAGGTTTTTATTTTATAAAGTTCTTTTTATTGCCAGCATTATGACCATAAATCTTGCATAACTTTAAATTAGAATACGAAGTCTAAAGAATCTGAGCTGAAAGAATGACCCTTGTAGTACTGTCAGTTATGACATTTAATTTCACATGGTCCATATTTCAATATCATATTTCAATATAATAGCTTTTCATTCTAGAATTAAAAACAGAACAAGGGGAAAAGGTTGCAGAGGTAACAAAATGCAATTTAAAAGCAACATAGGATGTCTTGACAATAGTAACAATAAAAAAATCAGTCACTTCAGAATTGTTAGTCATTTAGTCCCATAAATTAAAGAAACCTAATATTGTCTTACAGTAAACTGAGGTGGAAATATTTCATTACAATTTGTATAAATAGCTTATAACACTGTTGACACACATTTTATACAGTTTTCAACTAAGATCACTCTGGAGGGGTTAGTTTTAATTTTTAATGAAAGAGAGAGTTGAATAGTCCCCTCTTGGCATCAAAATGATCTAGCCTGAATTATATCCATGGAGCAGAAATGAAAAGTATGGATGTTTCCTAAAATTCCATTTTTATACTTTGCATTCATAATCCTGAAAATCAATAACACTTCAGCAAACTTGCAAACTATCCACAAATGACACCAAACGAACTTCTTGGGGTTTAAAAAAATATTCAGCACACATGAATAGCGTTTTCTTCACCCACTATGGTTTTTGCAGAATTCATTTGTAAAAAAAGGAACAATTAGCAAAGAAGTCAGTCAAATTCTCAATCCAAAAAGAGATATAAATCTTAGCAGAAAATGCAACAAAGAAGCCCTGCAATCATTCAAAACAAAACAAAACACATCTCCTTCCCATCCTTCACAAACAGCAAACAGCCGAAACCAAACATAATCTTCTTGTTTAGGGTGGCAGATCATGCCCCATCAAACAGAAATCACAGACCTAAGAGCTGGTCAATTCTTGCCAAAAATCTTCTGATAATGAAGGAAAGGCACGGTGCCTCTGTTTCCAACCCCTACAAAGCCTTTACATCTTATGAGTGGTTGTCAGTACCTAAAAGGTGATGGTAAAATCATAGGAAGGTCAAGCATATGGGATGCACAGGGGTCATAGGTGGATTGTATTGGAAAGAGTTTTTTTTCTTTTTTAGAAGACTTGAAGTTGCCTCTATATCAATGATGGCTAACCTTTTTTGGCTCGCGTGCCAAAAGCGGGGGGAGCGCAGGGGGGTCGTGCGTGGGCGTGCCACTCTCATAATGCTATGTGCGTGACCCTCTGCTTTTGGCACGCTTTTTTCGCCCTCCCCAGGCTCCAGAGGCTTCAGGAGCTTCTCTGAAGCCTCCAGAGAGCGAAAAACAGTCTCAAAAGAAAGCCTAAATCAGCTGGCCAGTGCACAAATGCACGCTGGAGCTGACAGGGCAATGCCTTGCGTGCCGTAAGAAATGGTTCCGCGTGCCACCTGTGGCACCCTTGCCATAGGTTCGCCATCACTGCTCTATATTGTGTTGGTGTGTGAATTTCCCACCTTCCACCAGTTGTGGTGGAACCATGTTGTAAATTTCCTACTAACTGGGACTGCAAGGAGCTCTGAGGGACACAGGAGGAGAGGAGAGGAGAGGAAAGAAGGAGAGGAGAGAGGAAAAAAGGAAAGGAAAGGAATGGAAAGGGCCAGTTAAATTGCACTACAAACTGCAACTCTTGTGATTGACAGCAATCCTATGATTGTTTCATTTACAAATGTCCTTGAACAATGTGGACTATACAATAGAAAAGATGTTTGTGTTTCCGAATAGGCCAGTGGAACAAGGGGCGTTCAAGTAACATGTGTGTGTGTGTGTGTGTGTGTGTGCATGCGTGTACACAAAATACTCAGAGATTATTGAGTTCACGAGTTGCATTTATGCAAATGTGTGATCGGAAAACCAAAGCTGATTATGCATATTTCTGCTGCTTAAGAAAGGATTGACCCAGCTACAGCTGTGTCATTCAAGTGCCTGAGAATTATCCTGAACAAAAAGGGGTTGTTTTTTTGTTTGAATGCTGCTATACTGTAAATGCACATGGAATTCAATAAATAATAGTATAAGCTTTTACATACTTCTTGGGGGGGGGGGGCGGATTCACCACGTTCAATTCACACTTCACCTCCTTAATCTCAATGAGTCAGTTCAATCGGGCATTTTAGAATATTCATACAAATGTCATTATTATCTCCTTAAGGAGGAGGCTACAATATAACCAATATACCCAAAACCATTTTTCTAAAGCTTAGCTATTTTAAGATGTGAGGACCAATGACCAGAATACTCCAAGTATGCTGGTAGGAAAAGTTTCGGAGTTGAAGTCCACCGAGTTTAAAGTGGCTAAGGTTCAGAAACACAGACCTAAACCATCAAATATTTCAGGTCAGATTGTGTGTGGGATGGAGGGGCAAGGGGGGGGAGAGAGATTTCTCAGGTCATTGCTAATATACCCTAAACCAGGAGTGGGCAACAATTGCTCTAGATCTGCCTGAGGCACTCTAGTTAATTTCATGCTCCCCTTTCAAAACTGTTCTGCAAGAGACCAGTTCAAATTTCAAGTGACAGCTTTTTCTCCTTTCCCTGCAGCCTGAGGAATGGGGGGAGGAAGAGAGGGAGGTGAAGAGAGAGAGGGAGGGAGGGAGGGGAGGGAAGGGAAGGGACAGGTGTTTCACTCATATCTGCTTTTGTCTCTTTCACAAATTTATAGAGCTTCAACCTATTTTCCACCACCTCTGTATTAAATTCATGCTCTTTACCAGATCATACTATTGATCTGTCATAAGAAATCAGAATTGTTTGTTTTGAATAGCTTTTTTGCACACTGGACTGCAACTGAATAATCAGATGTGGTTGATCCGGTCTAGGACAACTCGCCACAATCAACAGGCTGCAGGACAACTCATTGCAGGACAGTGCTCTACAGCAGGGGTCCCCAACCCCCGGTCCGCAGACCGGTGCCGGTCCGTGGCTTGATAGGAACCGGGCCGCAGGGCTGGAGAGGAGGAGGAGGGACGACGTGGCAGCCCGCTGGGCAGAGCATGCACCGGGGGCAGGAGAGTGCAGGTGCGGCCTTTGGGGGCTCTAGAGGGGCCGTTGGGGGCCCTAGAGGGGCGAGTGAGCCGACACACACACATACCCCTGTGTGCGCATGCGCCGCCTGTTCCACCCCTGCTCCCCCTCTACGCCGGCCGGTCCGCGGAATTTTCTTTAAAATGAAACCGGTCCCTGGTGCAAAAAAGGTTGGCGACCCCTGCTCTACAGGACAGCTTGTCATGCGACAATTCAGTGCTGTATTGATTGTTTAATTCCCTTACTTTTTTCCACGTTTTCATCAAAAATATTGTAACTCTTATATTTCTGGATTGAATTTCTTTATTTTATTACCATATTATATTGGCCATAGCGCCATCAAAATTAATTCAACTTTTGAATTTCTTGAATTGTTCCGTGATGAACTGCCTCATGGCAAGTTGACCGCAGCGAAATAATAATAATAATAATAATAATTTAATTTTATATCCCGCTCTCTCTCCCCAAGGGGACTCGAGGCGGGGCACAGGCAATTAAAAATACAAATAAAACCACAGACAAATACAAAATACAAAATTAAAAATAGATTAAATTGATCCTGCGCTAAAACCCATAAACTAAACTAAAAATTACCCCTAAAAACCCCTAACCTAAAAAGAGACTACCCAAGGCCGGCCAGACGAAAAAAGTGTGTCTTTAATTTTAAGCGGAAGGAGCGGAGGTCCGTGGTTGTCCTGATATCGGGGGGAAGGTCATTCCAGAGGGCTGGGCCCGCCACAGAGAAGGCCCTTCCCCTGGGCGTCGCCCGCTGACAAAGTCTAGTGGACGGCACCCGGAGAAGTCCCTCTCTGTGGGAGCGAATCGGCCGTGAGGATGTATGGGGCAGGATCCGATCCCGCAGGTAGCTAGGTCCCGAGCCATGGAGCGCTTTGAAGATGGTAATTAACACCTTGAAGCGCACCCGGAAGACGACAGGTAGCCAGTGCAGCTCGCGCAAGAGCGGTGTTACGTGGGCAAACCTAGAGGTGCCCATAATTGCTCGCGCGGCTGCATTCTGGACCAACTGAAGCCTCCGGGTACACCTCAAGGGGAGCCCCATGTAGAGAGAGTTGCAATAATCCAGCGAGTTGGCCATGATGAGTTGGCCATGATGGGTTGACTCATTCCATGATTGAGATGTTTTGAACAAATCTTGTACTCCTAAACCAGCATTGGCTTTGGCCTGAATGGCTGGTAATCATTATAGTAGAAGTCAAGAACAACAGAAGCACATTAGACTGAAGAAAGTTATTCAAAAGACAGAAAAGAAAATGATTGTTGGTACAAATAAAGCTCTCTAAACTACAACTCTCTTATCAGCATCCAACTTTGAGAATTGGCATTCATTCTTCTTCCTCACTCTGACATAAAACTCTTCATGTGGGTTAAGGGTCATGTCTACACTAAGTCAACTACTGTATGAATAAATAGAACACATTCATTCTTAATTAGAATTGGCCACATCAACAATCCTTGATTGTCACACAAAGTGACAGTAAACAATATCTGAGAAGTTCAATATGCTGATAAGCCAGACATGGAACATGCAGACCAGACTTCGATTTTTTCAATAGATCTTTAAGAAAACTTTCACTATGAGAAACAAGGCTTGCTGCATATTTGCTGATTTAGAGAAAGCATAAAATAAAAAAGTCTGAATTATGGAATAATTTGCATTTGTATAGGATTAAGTTTGAGAATCAATGGAGTCTGCAACAAATAGTTTAGAAAAACACACAAGCCATCTATTTCTTTTGGTTGATCAATTTACTTATGGCTAAACAAACAAGGAATATTTGTGGTGATTCTAGAGTGATGTTAAAAGATATAGTCGTGATGTGAACATCATGTGAAACTATGTTTATAATTTTGTGTTCATGTTGAAGACTGAGAATCTGAAAGATTTGCAACAAATGCTAGATAGATTGTATGATGCAACAGGAAGTATGGATATAAAAATTAATTCCCTGCAGGCAAGCAGAAATGAATCCTGTAGCCATGTATTTATACGCGATATCTCAGAAAGTGATACTAGCGAGCTTATTCCATCATGTATATTTTGACTCTTTCATTACCAGAATGGCAGTAAAAGTTTGCAGAGTTCTGTCTGTCACACAAGGTTAAGAGTTCTGATAAAGATGGTAGCAACAGCATCAAGCCATCCAGCAGGAAATAGAAAAGGTTTCTTGGTTGGTACATTTAGAATATATAATCTAGAATGTGTAGCTACTTGTGCCCACCAACTTCTACCATCAAAACAATGCTATAGGGCACTGCACACCAGAACAACTAGACACAATTACAGTTTTTTCCTGAATGCATCACTCTGCTAAACAACTAATTCCCACAACACTGTCAAATAATTTACTATGATTGTATTACTATTATTCTTCTCATTCTTCCTAGTACCCATCTTTTCCCACTTATGACTATAACCATGTTGCTTGTATCTTTACAATTTATATTGTTTTATTTGTTTTCTAGTATAATTTGATTGCTTATTAGCAACCTATGACTATCACTAAGTGTTGTATTTTTTTATTCTTGATGAATGCATTCTATTTTATTTTTCTTTATGTACGTGAGAGCATATGCACCAAAGACAAATTCCTTGTGTGTCCAATCACACTTGTCCAATAAAGAACTCTATTCTATTCTATTAAAAGTGCCAGCTTTCTATCCTACTGACTCAGGAGTTCAATACACCATCCATGCTTTAATGGAATGTGATTAGACAGATTGTGATATTTTAAATTTCAGATGTATTGACGATTTATGTTATGTGCCTCCAGTAATAATATTCAATTATTATTAAAAGAAGAAAGAACAGAGAGAATGGCTTCAGAGAGAAGTTTGCTCTGCTTTACTGTATTGATTTTGTTTTGTTTTGTTTGTTTATGTAATCAATTTCTATGGCTGCCTATCTCAACAGGTGACTGGGTGATGAACAATATTAAAACAAAATACGAGCTGTGGGAAATCCAGATTATGCAGAAAGCAACCTTAAGTAAGAAAGATAAGTTGAGGCTAATGGAGAAGAGTATAGGAGAAGGACTGAGTCAATATGTTCGTTAATAGCATGAGGGAATACAGGCGTAGCCAACTTGGTTATTGTGAATAGTAGTAATGGAGGCTATAAAAGGACTTGGAGTTCATCATGCTTGTGAAAAACTACAGGGAGTCTATGAAAAAATGATACCATTAAAATACATTTGCATTGTAATGCCAAATGATATGACTTCAAAGTCAAGGTTCTAAACTGCAGCTTTAATTATGGTGACATAATAATGGGTTTCACAACCTTGTTGTAAGCTGTAATGGCCTCAGTTATGCCGTTAACATAGTTATAAAAAATAAAGCATGTCGAGCTTTATAACTTAAAAAGAAAATTAAAAAAAATTACAACGAGGAAGATAATTGGGAAGGGAATCACGGGAGTGAGTAATACCAGGTAGTCCCCTCGTTCCTAGGCAGATTTTTTTTTCTTACTGCCCTGCTCCTATGAAACTAGGACCTTTTCTAGCAATGAAAATATTTAATTTTACAGATCACTTCTACCACATGAGAGGTTCCATTTTTCTTTTCTTTTTTTAAAATAATTTTATTGATATTTTTACATGGATAACAGAAACACTAAAAAAAGTGAAGAAAAAAGAAGAAAGTTCAGAAAAGGAAAAAAAAGAAAAAGATATTAGAAAAAAGAAGCAGATGCTGGTGGGTTTTTTTACAGCAATTACAAACAAGCTTTTTTTCTCTCTCCCCCTCCTCCCTTAAAATTTGATACATATTTCCCTTCTCCCCATATTCAACCCTGTGTAATTAGCTAAATCAAAAATTAACCGTCATTTTAAACCATTTTTATCCAAAAGTCTATACAAGGTTTTCAGTCTTTTATGAAAGTCCTTATTAGTATACCTGGCCAGAGAATTCTATTTTTCCCTTATAGGAAAACTTTGGGCAGAATTAACTGGGTGTGGAACAAAGGTGGGGTGGCTGTCAGTTTGGCCTGGATCGGCCAAACCGGTAGTAGTGGTGGCAGGAGGCTCCGCCCACCCACCCGGACACTTCTGCGCATGTGCAGAAGCATCGCAAGTGCGCTCACACAGGAGCACGCGAACCGGTAGTAAAAAAAATTGGCAGCCTACCTCTGGTGTGAAGGAATTGTTGAATAACTTGTTCTTTTGTCATCTTCCTGACAAAGTGTGTAGGTATATCTCTTGAAACATTTTTTATCTTTTCATATTTTGTGTTGATTCTGCGCATCCTGTCTGCTTCTGAGCTCATGTTTTCCTCTCCCATTCATTAATTTCTGTTAGAGCTTCTCCTTAATTTCTCCCTCACATGGCTCCAAAAGTACTCTCAGGCTCAGACTAATTTTTTCCTGTCTTGGTTCCAATACTGCCACATTCAAGTTTTCATTCATTTCTCTAGTTATTTCCATCTTGTTTTCTGGTATCTTCATTTCTCCTTGATTTGTTTAACTTGTGCAATCACTTGTATTGCAGATTCTTCCAATATTTATTCATTTTCTCTTCCATATTTGCAAATCTTTCAGCCAGGTCGTACTAATAAATTAGTTAGTGAAATTATCTCTGTCATAATAATATTAAATCCTCAAGCATCATTTGTAACATCTCTGGTATAATCATTTTTCCTGATATTTATTGTGTTAGTAATCCTTTCCTCCTTTCTTTTGTGGCTTTCATAATAGCCTCTTCTCTTCCTCCCCTCCCCTCCCCCTCCTTCTCCCTCCCCCCTTGTCCAAAAGGGGAAACAAATAGCTGATGGACGCTTTCCTTTCTCCCCCCACCCAACCTCTATTCTTAAGTTTTTAGTCCCATTCAATCTATGCACTTTAATGAAGATTCCTTTATTTTTGTGTAGAAAAATCAATTTCTCTTGGAAAACCCAAACTGTCCTCTTTCCCACAGGAATACATGCTATTCATTAATTTAATTTCATTTAAAACTGCATTAAATTAAACAAAATCCAAATTTGGCTGAACCTTTTATTCATTTTAAATTTTCACACTCCAAACTGGACAGATTCAGTATATTTTACAGGCTCTGAGACTGTGAGCTTAATCTTTCTCCTAGAAAAAATAAATAGATCCTAATGCTTTACTCATGCCTACAGGTTTCCTCATGAGGAGCTCCTTTCCAGTACAAATGTGGGCAAACTCTTCAACTTCTCCTTGTCTGGAGAAACTCTGATGTTCTGGGCAAGCCTTCTTGCCACATTTCTCTGCTTCAGCATGCGTATGCCATTTTCGTCAACCCAGAATGCTCAAGTTCCTTTTTCTTTTTCAATTATTTGAGTATCTCACTAATATTCATCCTTACCACACAGTTTACTGACTGCATTTGTGGCCTGAAACTGTCCCCACAGCATTCAATCACCTTGCTATCAAAGTGTAAATCTGGCAATAAAAAGCAAGAGTTTTGATACCACAATCATTTGATCATTTCTTTATTTTTTTTAATCCATTCTAACTGAAGTTCGGATTAGGGATGGGTGCATCTGTTATAGTGTTATCTTTATAGTTCATTTTCAGGCACCATAATGGTAATGATGATGATAAGGTAAAGGTTCCCCTCGCACATATGTGCTAGTCATTCCCCAGTGCTCATCTCCGTTTCAAAGCCGAAGAGCCGGTGTTGTCCGAAGACGTCTCCGTGGTCATGTGGCCATCATGACTAAATGCCGAAGGCGCACAAAACGCTGTTACCTTCCCACCAAAGATGGTTCCTAATTTTCTACTTGCATTTTTACATGCTTTTGAACTCCTCGGTTGGCAGAAGCTGGGACAAGTAATGGGAGCTCACTCCATTACACGTTGCTAGAGATTTGAACCACCGAATTGCCGACCTTTCTGATCAACAAGCTCAGCGTCTTAGCACTGAGTCACCAAGTCCCTTTGATGATACAATATGCTAAGATTATTAATCCCTCCTTCCCACCGTGATCCCACGAGAGGGGAAATTACCAAATCTGTGGGATCAACATTTGTCTATCTTTTCTTTGGGTAAGATCCAAAGAACTTCCTTATTCTTACATAAATAAGGAATAATTGACAGATATAATAAATGAGCTTTGCCATCATTTCATAGCCTACCAACATCCTTAATCATTTGGGATGGAACATTCCTTGGGAATTATGATATACCTTAAATAGCATTGTAATTCTAATTATTGACCTATAGTACTATGAAAGAGAAGCACTTAATTGGACAGAAGAGTCAGTAAAATTATAATAAAGTCAGAGTTTGAGAACGTAGAAATTGCTTTGTGTCAGATCCGGCTATTTTCTTACTATCAGATGTTCAAAGTATGCGAGTTGCTAATTGTTTCAAAGGAGCAGTTGCCATTTAATTAGTGCAAAGCTAGTAGATTAATTCTTCTTGAAACCCATGGAAGTCTTAATTTGTTTCCAATCCATAATTTAAAGGCATCTGTCTTTTTTTCCTTCACTCCTCCTCAGCATCCAGCTTTAATGTTATTGCCAGAAAGACCATTATTTTAACTATTCTGGTCTTTTGTTACTGAAATGACCTTATCCTTCATTATCTTGGTTGTCTTTATGATTTCTTTGTCTCTATATTGCTTTATCTTTTCTCAAGGCCACTGAAGCAAAACTATCTGCCATCTTTCTTTGTCTTCTACTGAATGTTCACTAAATTTAACATTGATCTAGATTTCAATTTTTTACTTTCATAATGATGATCTTTTCTGCATCTTCCTTATTTTCATCTGTGAGCCATCTTTGCCTCTCAAATCATTAATGTTTCAGCCTCCAATTTTGATTGCAGCTGTCACTGAACCTTGCCATAAATAAAATAAATACTATATAAACTAAATAGATACAGGGACACTGTGATTCTTTGTGTCGTTCCTTTCCATATATTGAACTACTCTATTTCTTCTAATATAACTTTTATGGTAGCTTTATATTCAAAAGGATATCTGTATCCTTAATAAAGTCCACATTCTGGGGTGATTTACATAGTTAAAGATCTTATAATTAGTGAAGCAATCATAAATCTCTTTTTGGTATACAATGTTATATTTAATGTGTGTTATCTAATGTGTGTTAGCTAACCCTGCCTTTTCTGAAAACTGCCTATTAATATAAAAACCTGCCTATTAATATACAAAATTTATTTCCATGTATACGTCGATTCTCCTCTATGAAAAACATTGCTAGCTAAACTTTGCTTGAAAAAACCAAAGGTGCTTTTTTCAAAAGATAATGGATCTTCAAGAAAGTCCAGCTGCTTTTTGAATAAGAAGGACAACCATGACCTAGCATCTTGAACATCTCTGTAGACATTTTGCTTGCATGAGAAATTTATAAAATAGTTCATTGTCCTGGATGCTTATATGCATTTCCTTCCATTAGTATAAGTATATACAAATTGTTTTGTTCCATATTTCTTGATCTACAAATATTGCCTGCAAATTTTCCTGTAATGTCTCTGATATCTTAAAAAGACATCTCCTTTTCTTTGTTTTGTTAAGTTTCTCTATTTGTTACCATTCTGAGTGATAGATCTTTTCTTATCCTTATTCTTTCTTGCTTAATATTGAAAGCTATCATACTTCCTTCTTTTTAACTAAAGAATCCAACTATCCTTGGGTATCATAATAATTTGAGCTGTAGGCCACTTAAACTTTTCCTTTTGAAAATTTGGTATTTTTTTTCTATTTCAGTTTTTAGGATTTCTCTCAACTTTTCGTAGTTTCTCAAGCTTTTTCACTATGCTTTATTTCCTGATCTTTTACGTGACTCTTTATGTTTTGATTGTAGAATCTCCAAGTCATATTTCACTGACATAACCTTCTCTTTAATTTGATTTTAATTTTAATCCACATATTTAATACAATACAATAGCAGAGTTGGAAGGGACCTTGGAGGTCATCTAGTCCAACTCCCTGCCTAGGCAGGAAACCCTATACCATTTCAGACAAATGGCTATCCAACATCTTCTTAAAGACTTGCAATGTTGGGGCATTCACAACTTCTGGAGGCAAGCTGTTTCACTGATTAATTGTCCTAACTGTCAGGAAATTTCTCCTCAGTTCTAAGTTGCTTCTCTCCTTGATTAGTTTCCACCCATTGCTTCTTGTTCTGCCCTCAGGTGCTTTGGAGAATAGTTTGACTCCCTCTTCTTTGTGGCAACCCTTGAGGTATTGGAACACTGCTATCATGTCTCCCCTATTTGATACAATAATTCATTGTTGATTCCACAATCTTTATTTGAAAATGTCTTGAATGACTCGGCTGTAATTCCACAACTTCTGTTTCCTATTTTATAATCTATTTGATTCAAATAATACCCATCTACTGATGCCCTTGTATAGAATCTTATCTTGATTGAGCCAGATGTTGGCAATAGCTAAATATTTCTCTTTACAAGACTGAATTATTTTCTCTTTGTGTTTGTGTTTATTGAGTCCAAATTTCTGAATGAGATCCCCTTAATTTCTCCAAATTTTGCATTTCAGTTACCTGTTAGTATTGTTATGTCCTGATTTGCTTTTGCTCTTAGGATCTCTACAATGTGCCATTGAATTCTTCCTCCATGTTATATACATGTTACAAACATTTGCATAACACTGATTTTCAATGGATACTACCAATGTCAATAGATACATTCATTATTTATTCATGCAACAGCTGCCACTCCATTCCTTTGTTTGAACTTTGATTGGACATCTTAATTAATTAGTTATCCCTGATTTGCATACATAGCTTTTGGTTATAAATAAAATTTTGGTTTTTTGGTTATAAATTATTATTATTATTATTATTATTATTATTATTATTATTATTATTATTATTATTATAATCAATACAGAAGTGGTTTGCCACTGCCTTAGTCTCTTTATATTTTAGAAGACCTTCTCCAAAATAATTAAGGTAAAGCTAGTGGAAAGTACCGTATAAGACACACCGGAGAATAAGATGCACCCAGGTTTTGAAGAGGCAAATTTTTTTTAAAAATAGGTAGGTAGATAGAGGGACAGAGAGGAAAAGAAAGAGAAATACATTAGGTAGGTAGGGGGGGAGAGAGGGTAGGTAGGTAGGTAGGTAGGTGGAGGGAGGGAGGGAAAAATGGCCCAACGGGCAAACTGGAAGTCCATTCCCGAACTTCCGGTTTGTATGTTGGAGTGGTTTTCGCCCTCCGGAGGCTTCAGGGGGCTTCCCCTAATCCCAAAATCATGCAGGGGGCACGGAGTGGGGGAGCATTAAATTATGGGGGTGAGTGTTCATGCTTTTGGCACCTGAGGTGAAAAAGGTTCGCCATCACTGCCATAGAATATGTAACTAGTTTGAGAAGATAATAATGCAAGATGTTTTTAATGAAGAAAGCCTATGCATTTGTTTGGTCATGGTAGAAAGGTAATTAACATGCTTGACATTCTTGAATGGTTCAGAAAATTAATCCATCTGAAGCCACTTGGTGCAAGCGGTTACTGTTGTGTTTGACTATGTAGTATCCCTTCTGACACTCCAGAAGGGATCTTCCCCAGGAATTTATCTGAAATAGTAGTATAGAGTTTCCTACTTGAGCAGAGGGTTGGACTAGAAGATCTCCAAGGTCCCTTCCCACTCTATTATTCTCTTCTGTTAATACTTCTCATTCTCATGTTAATTCTCTTTCTGTTAAAGTTCAAGTTGGGAATTCTGTTGGTTGAAGTATATGCACTCTCATAACTTACCCAATCTGCTATATGTGCATGCTCTCTCCGCTACCTTTATATCTTTTAACATGTTGCATTGCATTCACATCCATCTCGCAGCTATCTATATTCTACCTTTGCAGGCAACTGTGGGTACAATAAAGTGCACAGTGATGCTGGGTTGGGCACACTGTGTTGACTGTTTGGCTGTTCGGGGAGGAGCATCTGGATGCTTTCAGAGAATGACTGCTCATATATTATGTTGGTTTCTCTCTATTGATCTGCCTTGTGCTGTGGGAAGGCATCCAGTAGCACATTGTCCCTCCTCCTCCCTGCCTTTCCTCTGACAGAATCTAGATCTGCTTTGCTTTGCCCCACCTCCTTTTCATCCTCCGGCATGCCTGAAGTTAAATGAGCAGAGAACCCGCTAGCCACCGAAGAATCCCAGAAACAAGTTGGTGTCAGTGGCCAGCAGTCCATCTGTTCCTTTCCGGGTTTTGTTTTGTTTTAAAAAAGGCATTCCTGGGGTTTAGGAATTAAACAATCCGAATGAAGCTGGTTGTTTTTTCAGCCAGCCTGCCAGAATGGGCCAGTGCTGCTGCAAGCTTTATTACTGCCTCCAGTGCCTGGACAAAACGGTACTTTCCATCTTTTACATCTTCTTTTCCTGACTTAATTCAAACAACAGACTGCTAGCCTGTTATCTCTGATTCTTCCTCTAGCTACGGTAGGTAAGGTTGCCTTGTGAGCTCTGATTGACTAGAAGGGAGGTGGAGGCAATGGGAAGGATCGGGAATGGGGGTGTTAATCCCTGCCTTCATGTGCTGACTTCTCATTTGCTGCGAAGCAAACAAAAAACGTCCGATTCACCCTCACACTGCAGTGTCTTGCCTGCATCAGTTCCACTCTGCAGTCTGAAATTTTGTGGTTGTGGATTTTTGGGGGAGTCCTAGCAAACCGGTGACACAATGAGCAGAGAACTGACTTGATTTGTTGTTTTAATTTGCATCAGTGGAGGCTACCTGTGGAATGCAGATTTAGAGATGATGCTGCCGTGTCGCTCCACATGTAGGTGTCTCGTGTCCTTTATTTCTCTGTCTGTCTGTCTCTCTTTATTTGACTTGCATGAGAATTACATCCTTTCTCCTTGGTAAACCTCTGTTTTCCCATTGTATTTGCTTGCCACCTAATTTTTAACAAGGATTCTGGAGCTGCATTGTTATTGGATGAAAGGAATATGGGTGGGGTGGAATTGTGCATGTCAAAGTGAAATGTATTTTAAATGTCAGCTGAGAGTTTGGTTGCTGTAAAATAAGGTATTAACCCAAAAAAAAGCTTGTTCCTAATACACAATGGGTGATTATTTGCCTCTGAAACTTAGGCATCAACTTTTAATTTGCTTACCATAAAATATCTTGGCAGAAACATTCAATAAATTCTATTACCAATTGGAATCATCTTGTTACCTATTAAAGTACACATTGGAGCCTCTTTTTGGTGATCTTGATATTAAAGTATAGCTTGAGTTTTAGTGCTGTTTATGTTAAGAAAATGCTTTAATATAGAACTCATCAAACTGTGGATTTTGGGGGAAAAGTCTGGTGATAATCTGGTCTTGTAAAGTTTAATTGAAGGCATTGTGAGAAGGGAGGTGCCTGTCTTCCTTCTATTGAAGTAACAGTATTTCAAATGCTTTATTGGAAAGATAAATGACAGATAATTTTGAAACGCAACATTAAAAGCTGTTGATTGCTTCCCAGAAATGACAGATGAAATATTTATTGAAAGAAGAATAAGAACAGATATGTCTTCCGCTCCCAAATTAAACTCTTACATTTGGAGTAAGAGCAACAGTGACTAAGCACTATGTCCACACCCACCAAATGTGACTAGGCTTTGTCCAAGATAGTGAGAAAGACAGAAAAAACAGTATTGATGCCGTAACAAAGAAGGTTGCGTTAGTGTTAGGAAGATCAGAGTTCATCCATGTGTTCTGGTGGAGAATCCATCAGCTGATACATGTGCATGTTAATGATAATAGATATTGTGGTGAGAGGAGGAGTAATTATTGTGAAATGCTGCTAAATGCCTACAAATTAATATTGATAAATTTAGAGAATTTAAAATTGCAGGAGGAAGAAGTACTTTAAAGTATACTCCATGTAAGGCTCTCATTTAAACACAAGACACCAGAGTTAAGGGTGCATCCAGCAGTATTTAGATGATTGACAGTGTAATTTAAATAAATTCATTTACATAAAGCAATCTCATTCACTATAAAGAGCAAACTGTCTCATAAGGCCTCTTACAGCAAACAGAAACACCTACAAATATATGGCATAGGACAAAAATAGAACTCCAGAACAAAGAACTTTATAGAACAAAGAACAAATATAACTTCATGGTTGTTGACATTGTTATTATTTAAATGATAATTCCACAGTGCTAGGTATCTATTTGCAGAATGTGGGCCAAAATTGGGAGCCACTTCTGAGAAAACTTTACCGTACTATCTACCATCTTAACGGCTTCTAATGTGGTTTTAATTTGGGGGGGGGGAGGGGGGAGATTCCAGAGACAAATTGAGGGGCCTTCTGCTAGTAAACTGAATTCATTCTTATTAAGATCTTTGGGAATAGGAAATATGTTTGTTCCAGATAGCTCACTGTCTGTTTTGGATGTGTCCAATCAGATGCAGCCAAGTGGACAAATAAATCATAATAAAAACTGACAGCTTCAGTAGCTTGTCCCCTATGTAGTGCAACTGTCCTTGGTGGTATCAATGGGCATCTGTTTCATGATTTGTCTGATCTTTTTATGAAGGCTTTAAATTAATTGCTACAACTTGAAATTTCAAACAAACTGAGTCCAGCAGCAGAAACAGACATCTGGTTGAATATAGGGGTAACATTAGCACCATGTCAAGGCCATTTATCAGATCTGCCCCAAAGCTGAGCAGTTATGCATTTCACTTATTATTAGTACCTAACTATTGGATTCTTGTAATGTTCTTTATTAATAGTTAAAAAAACAAAGGTAGAACTGTAGGAAAGGACAAGGACGATGGGCGTTGTGCTGAAAAATGTCTATAACCTCTTTTGTTTTGACAGATTGATATATTGAAATTGCAAGATTAGCTTCATTTTATCATGCTTTTATCAGCCTGACCTTGAGTGTTAAAAATGAATATTTTAAAACTAATTCATTTGCATCAAGATCAAGTGAGGTACTAATACCACTCTATGAAGCCCTTGTAAGACCACACCTAGAGTACTGCATCCAGTTTTGGTCACCACACTATAAAAAAGATGTTGAGACTCTAGAAAAAGTGCAGAGAAGAGCAACCAAGTTATAAATTGAGTACAATACAATACAATAGCAGAGTTGGAAGGGACCTTGTAGGTCTTCTAGTCCAACCCCCTGCGTGGGCAGGAACCTTATACCATTTCAGACAAATGGCTATCTAACATCTTTTTAAAGGCTTCCAGGGTTGGGGCATTCACAACTTCTGGAGGCAAGCTGTTCCAGAGGTTAATTGTTCTAACTGTCAGGAAATTTCTCCTTAGTTCTAAGTTGCTTCTCTCCTTGATTAGTTTCCACCCATTGCTTCTTGTCCTGCCCCCAGGTGCCTTGGATAATAGTTTGGCTCCCTCTTCTTTGTGGCACCCTCTGAGATATCGGAACACTGCTATCATGTCTCCCCTGGACATTGTTGATAGAGGACTGGAGTTGATAGAGGACTGGAGACTAAAACATATGAAGAACGGTTGCAGGAACTGGGCAAGGTTAGTCTGGTGAAGAGAAGGACTAGGGGAGACATGATAGCAGTGTTCCAATATTTGAGGGGCTGCCACGGAGAGAAGGAGGTCAAGCTATTTTCCAAAGCACCTGAAGGCCAGGCAAGGAATAATGGATGGAAACTGACTAAGGAAAGATTCAACCTAGAAATAAGGAGGAACTTTCTGACAGTGAGAACAATCAATGGAACAGTTTGCCTTCGGACGTTGTGGGAGCTTCATCACTTGAGACTTTCAAGAAGAGATTTGACTGTCATTTGTCAGAAATGGTATAGGATCTTCTGCTTGAGGGGTTGGACTAGATGACCTATAAAGTCCCTTCCAACTCTGTTAGTCTGTAATCTGTAAAAAGTCTGAGACCAGACCATCACAATAAATCCATTAATGCAAGAGACTTAGGGGTTCCAAGTCTTAGAATAAAAATATGTCCCATGGAATTAATAAAATATAAATGGAGGTTAGCTTTGGGGGGGGGGGGGCTTTAACATAGTTGCTTTAACTATTTGCAAATTTTCTAACATCTGTCAGGATTAGATTAACGGGAGTAGACATCATTTCTCTATTTTTAATTAGCAATCAAATCTCCAAGGTACTGATGTCATTTACTGGGATGCTTTTGAGAATAAAGCTGAGGTACATTGTTTTATTTCATGTCACCAGCTACCTTCGCAGTCCATGTTTGCATGATAATAAACAATGCCATTTGTAAAGATTTTTATTCCAACATATCCTAAGCATGCTTAGAATACATGCCTATCTACTTTGTCAGCGGGGAAAAAGGGGTCAAGGTTAAATTTCTCCTCTAATTCATCATCAAATGTGATTTGTCAAAATGCATTATAATAATGGTAGAACACAAGTTGTGCCAAAAACAATAAAAATAAAAACATTCCTACCGATGACCGTAAAGAGTTTTTAAAATACACCTATAGAATTAAAGTGCCAAATACTTTGATAATGTTTTCCAACATTTAATTCAACATTTTACATGGTTTGTAACTGAACGGATCTAATATTATGACATAGGGAGGAAAATGTTTCCGTACTCTTTTGTTATATTCTGCATAGTTTTATTTGCCTTCATAATGAACTAGTGTTTTAATTTAGCAGTCAGTCTGCTTGAGCTATCCATTTCTGTGAAATCCAGATGGAAAGAAAGACATTGTTTCTCTCTGCTTCTCTCTTTTTCACAGACATAGCTAACCTCTCTTTTGAAATGCTATTGCTCAAATATCTAGGACACTTGCAACAATTTTGAATGTGGCCCAAGAATTTGGCAGCATCACCACATTGTTGTAAAAATCAGCTTTGGAAAGGAGGAATGTTTTTTTGAAAAAAACCAAAAATGTTGATCCAGTCCTGATATAATTAAGAGAGTTTGAATTCAAACTTTTTTTTTCATGACCCTATTCAACAATAGTAGCTATAGTAGCTCTTGACCTGCACAGTTAAGCATAACTCATAATTTGCTTTGTGTGGTGATCTGTAAAAGAATATAATATTATAAGGAATGCTAAAAGAGTCTAAGAGTCTTTGGCTCTAATGCAGGATAATATCATTGAACCAGAAATCCTAGGTAAGCAATATGTAGCTTGATCATGTGACTCATAGGATGAACTACGATAATCTTTTGGCTAAGCTAATACACTTCAATCTTCATCTTTGAGTTAGGCTAAAATTCTATTTAAAAAAGATATTATGATAGTGATAGAGAATCATGGTAGATATAGTCCAAAAGAACCAAGTTGGAGGAGACAGAATTAATGTCTCCTCAGAATTAATGGACAACCATTTAAATATGAGCCTGCAGTGTGCAGCAGCTGCCAAAAAAGCCAACACAGTTCTAGGCTGCATAAACAGAGGGATAGAATCAAGATCACGTGAAGTGTTAATACCACTTTATAATGCTTTGGTAAGGCCACACCTGGAATACTGCATTCAGTTTTGGTTGCCACGATGTAGAAAAGATGTGGAGACTCTAGAAAGAGTGCAGAGAAGAGCAACAAAGATGATTAGGGGACTGGAGACTAAAACATATTACAAACGATTGCAGGAACTGGGTATGTCTAGTTTAATAAAAAGAAGGACTAGGGGAGACATGATAGCAGTGTTCCAATATTTCAGGGGTTGCCACAAAGAAGAGGGAGTCAAACTATTCTCCAAGGCACCTGAGGGTAGAACAAGAAGAAATGGGTGGAAACTAATCAAGGACAGAAGCAACTTCTCGCCCCAGACTGTAATTTAAATTGTTTTATTTGGTTTTAATGGGATATAGTTTTTAATGTTTTATAAATTTTTGTACAGGGTTATTTAATTCGATTTTAATTATGTATGTATCGTTATGTTTTTTAGATGTTTTTAATTTTTCCTGGGCAGTCTAGAAATTTAATTAAAATAAATAAATAAATAAACTTAGAACTGAGGAGAAATTTCCTGACAGTTAGAACAATTAATCAGTGGAACAGCTTGCCTCCAGAAGTTGTGAATGCCCCAACACTGCAAGTCTTTAAGAAGATGTTGGATAACCATTTGTCTGAAACGGTATAGGGCTTCCTGCCTAGGCAGGGGGTTGGACTAGAAGACCTCCAAGGTCCCTTCCAACTTCCAACTTGTGTTGTATTGTATTAATGTATCTTTGTTGTCTTTTATTTTGTGTATCCACCTTCCACCAGAAAAAAACAACAAAAAGCTTAAAGCTTAGCACATTTATTTTGCTTAATTTTTGATCCACGAAACTATGAATATAATTTGGTTAGTTTAAAATTTCCATAAGACTGTTGTCTTTTGTGTTTACTGCTTAGTAATACTGCTGCCAAGGAAGATGAAATTGTAGTCAAGGACAACTGTAGGATATCAAATTGGGGAGGGATGAACTATTTGTGCCATTTGGATCTGTGTAGTGTTTGTTTAGAAAACAAATCTTATTATGGGAACTTTGGATCATCTAAAATGGATACAGCCAATTTAATAAGCCACAAACTTCACCCACCTCTAAATGTTTTCTTTCCCCCCCCTTAAAACAATTACATTCATTTCTGGATCAAAATTGGTACAACATTGCATCTCTTTGATTAAATGGATGCAGAATCCTTTCTGGCCACAGGCCACAATCAGGTTCCTGGTGTCAGCTTCATACACTGTATTTCTAGTTCGGCAGCCAAAATTACATCATGATATGAGTAGTGACTGGAGCAGAAGTGACATTTCAATTTTCAGAGATTCAGGCAAAGCTTTATTACTGATCAGTACAGTAACTGTGATTCCCCCTTTTTTTTAAAAATTGTGCTTCTTCTGGAGATACCTTGAAAAGGCATTTCTATACTCCTATTTAAGTTCCTATTTAACATTTCCTGATCTATTTTTTTAACCATGATGTTCCTGCCCATGTGTGTCCTTTTCTTAATCTCTACAAGGCATACAATATTAGCGCACAAGACAGCTATTCCTGTTCTGTTGTAGAGTTAATAATGGTAGTTAATGTACCAGATCCTATTCCTTTCTTTGGAGAGCTATCATTTGTTGAGTCTTGAATAGGTTTCCATTTGAGTGGTTTTCTACACACTTCATAAACTGAAGTGCTGCAGAGCATACCCTTCTACTCTTAGAACCTACTTAGAACGGGCCTTATTTTTTTCATACATGTTCAATCATACCCTAATTCAAACATAGAGAGAGTTGTATTTGTTCTCATAAATAAATAAAGGGAGGTTCAAATCCCAGTAAGGGTATGGCTAGCTGATGAGAGCTAAATAGCTTGAAATAGATCTCTCTCTCTCTCTCTCTCTCTCTCTCTCTCTCTCTCTCTCTCTCTCTCTCTCTCTCTCTCTCTCTCTCTCTCTCTCTCTCTCTCTCTCTCTCTCTCTCTCTCTCTGAAAAATGGCCATAAGTCCCTTTTTTCAGCATTGTTGTAACTTCATACAGTGACTAAACAAAATGTTATAAGTGGGGGACTATCAGTAATACATCTCTAGTTAAGATACAACTCTAAGTAACCCAGACACAAAAGGATGGCTGGTCATATTGTGTGCCTCCATAAAATATAAGAATTTATATTGGTATATTGGTTATGGTGCTAGACTGGTAGCAGGTTCTATTCTATTCCCAGCCAAAGACAGCAGGGTTCTCAGATGATTTACCTGGAAAGCTACATTGCTTGCTTTTCACCCACGTTCTGCATAAGTAATATTTAAACAAATATAAAAACCTTGGTGACTGTGGACCACTCCCTCACTCACAGCCCTACCGTCCAATGGTGGGTTGCTCTTACTGTCGCTACTGGTACGCTGATCGCGGTCTATTTGCACACGCGCCTGCCATGCACTGCACACGCATGCGCAATCCACCACCCGTGTGACAACCAGCTGCTTGTTGGGACTCGCGCAGGCACCACTTGTTGTGCACGCGTGCGCAGTGTGCCTTTGGGCATAAATTCAATTATAGAGCGTGGGTGGGCCAAACGAGTCACCATACTGGTACGCTCCCAGCTGCTCCAGGCCGCTACCGTTACAGCCGTACTAGTCCGGAGCAGCAGCAACCCACCACTGCTACCAACTCACTGACTTATATTGTAGGTCAGGGGTCCCCAACCTTTGCAACTTTAAGTCTGAAGGACTTCAGCTCCCAGAATTCTCCAGCCAGAGCTGAAGTCCTTCAGACTTAAAGTTGCAAAGGTTGGGGACCCCTGTTGTAGGTAACAAAGGGAGAAGGAAACACTCGACACGCCATCTTCAGCTCATACATGCAACAAAGTATAAATGCAGACACGCATCTTTGTGGATATAATTTAACTATTGAGACTTAATCAGTTTATTCAATTGAATGTAGACAGCACATTAATGGAAGCACTTTGTGGGAAGAAATGAACTGATGGTCTGTTTTCGATTGTTTTAAACAGAATGAAAGTGCCTTTGTGAAAGAAAAGGAGATCTCAGCTGAGCTTGCAAATGTCAAGGATGAAGTTGGTAAGTAGTTGCTAAATGAGCACGTTAAATATATTCTTCGCTGGTTACAGGTTTTGTTTAAAGAAACAACCACAGGATTCTTATTTCTTGTTCTGTGAGACGAGATGAGATGAATATATCAAGGCTGGTTTTTATGGTTGTCAGGGGACAATAATTTATTCTTAGTGGTTGCAAAGACAGGTTCATAGCCATGCACAGCAGAACTTACCATGCATTATCTTTAGTGTTCTCAGATGATTACCTGGAAAGCTGTATTGCTTGCTTTCCAACCACATTCTGCATAAAGAATATTTAAATAAATATAAAAACCAGGACCAAAGCATTCACCAGTTGTGTAGTATATTGACATAATTAGTCAGCAATCAAAAACTAAAATCAAACTGCATCCCTAATGCAGTGGGAGCGGTAGCTAATATGATCATCATTTTTTTTAAATAACAGAAGCAACAATAGATACTCTGATTTGAAGTAGTTGTTGCCATCTTTACTACCATTCAATTTAACATATTTAGGAGTCAAGAGGAATCCTGAGGTAAAAATGATTAATGATAGAGCTTAGTCTGCAAATGCAAATGATAGATTGCTTAGTCTGCTTCATAAGCTTACAAACAAGAGACAGAAAGCAGCAGAATTATTATGAGCAACAGTTAGCAAAGAAATCGTACTACTATTTTAATTTTCTGGGCAAGAAAACTATTATGGTGAGGCTAGAAGGAGAAAGTAATTTTAAATCAAGCTCCAGGGCTTAATAATTTTCACTGAGGTATAAAATGTAGGAGAAAAACATCTATATGTAAAGGGTTACAGTCTTCGCTGAAAGTTCTATTCATCTTTGTAGCTGCCCGTATTCCTGATTTGCAATTATGATGCAGAAACAGAAGTGTAGATCCCACTCCTGTGCATCAAACTAAAAAGGATTCATGCAATTGGGAACAAATGCAAAGAAAATTTAAAAGGGAACAGTCATCAAGAGACTGGGAACCTGGTCTTGTGAAAATGACCAGGATTTGTTGACCAAGCAAATTGGCTATTGATAGCACTAAATGACCCCTCTTTGGACACATTACACAAAAAATCAGTTCTCTGGAAAAGGCCTAATGCTGGTAAAGTTGGAAGGAAAGAGAAGAAAACAATGACCAGTAGTAAAGTGGATGGACCCAGTCACAGTGGTAATTAAGGCATCATTGAAAGATCTGAAAGACCAGGTTAATCATCATCATGGTGAAAATTTACCTGTGGAGTCATTTGGAATTAAAATAAAATAGAATAACAGAGTTGGAAGGGACCTTGGAGGTCTTCTAGTCCAACCCCCTACTTAGGCAGGAAACTATGCACCACTTCAGACAAATGGTTATCCAATCTCTTCTTAAAAACTTCCAGTGTTGGAGCATTCACAACTTCTGGAAGGAAGTCATTCCATTGATTAATTGTTCTAACTGTCAGGAAATTTCTCCTTAGTTCTAAGTTGCCTCTCTCCTTGATTAGTTTCCACCCATTGCTTCTTGTTCTACCCTCAAGTGCCTTGGAGAATAGTTTGATACCCTCTTCTTTGTGGCAGCCCCTGAGATATTGAAACACTGCTATCATGTGTCCCCTAGTCCTTCTTTTTATTAAACTAGACATACCCAGTTCCTGCAACTGTTCTTCATATGTTTTAGCCTCCAGTCCCCTAATCATCTTTGTTGCTCTTCTCTACAGTCTTTCTAGAGTCTGGACATCTTTTGAAAATGTCTTGATGACAACGTAATCAAGGGGAGTTGCCAGAGCTATAAAATGCAGAGTATATGGTAGCAAGTTCTAATTTATACTCAGTCAAAGAAGCTTCCTGAGTGACTTTGGACCAGTCTCTTTCTCTTAGCCCGACCTATCTCACAGAGTTATTGTAGATAACAAGGAGGAAGCACTATGTATGAATATAACAAACTATTGTCCCAGAGTACAGGCATGAAATAATAAGATACACCGAGGCAGCTTCTGGTAGAATGTTGGGAAAAGTGACTATTAAAAACCGTATATGGTAAGGACAATTTGGCAATGAGATCAGTTATCAAAGGTGCTGGTGAATTTCTCTCCACTGGGTTTGTTCAGTCAGAAGCTATATAAGCATTTGTGAGGGATGGTTTAGTTTGGGTTTCTGCACTTGGCAGAGAGTGGTCTAAAGGCTCGTGTCTAGTTCTTTTATTCTATCTCATATATTTTTGCCCCCTTTTGCTGGAAAAATCAACTCCTTATTCGGACATAGTCTGTAAGTCCCCAATCAACTTGACCACTATCCTACAATTAAAAGAGGAGAATCAATATTAAGTGGCTGCTCCAACATATATGACTTCTGTGAAACACTATGTTGTATACTATATATTCCGTTGGCAGACTAACATAAGTATCTGAGAAACATATTTTGAGTTAGAAAAGTATTGATTTTCCAAACTGTAAAAATACTGTTTTCAAGGATTTGTCAATGAGAAAACTTTGGGGATCTAGAGATCTGAATGCTAAAACAATATATTATCATGCTTCCACGTGTCTTGTCTTGTTTTGGATGCAGAATATAAAATATACAAATCAGAGGTTTTGTTTTGGCCAAAATCCATGAAAGAAATGGTTGTACCTTTGCCTTGTAACCCAGAAATGCATAACGTTGTTGGTCTTAACTATTGCACTCTTCTATCCAGTACAGATGTGAGTGATATAATTCTTTTGACATTTCACTTTTCTTCCCATTATAAACAATACTGCATTTGGATTGATCTTTGCCAGTAGGTCAAATGCTCAGGGAAATCACATCAGCTCAGTGCTAAGAAAACATTTGAGGGCAAATGCTGCAATTTAACTTCCAACCATCTGTCAAACCAGCAAATGTCATTTTCCATGGAACTTACATGTAGCCTTTGGGTCACAGAGGAATTGGCCAAGGAAACAAAATTATATCTTGGCACTCCCTTAGTAGGATGTAGTCTATGTTTTCTTATGGTGATAGCTCTACCTAGTCTTAGGTGGGGTTTCCTGCAGAAGTCTTGGCATGAAGATTTAAAAGTTGCAGACTTATTCTTGGCTGAGATTTTTAACTCACCCTGTTACATAATCTCTTGAATAATGGTTAGATAAAGCGTTATTGGGGCATTTAGCCAACATATTTACACATATATGATCAGATGCATAAACATAAAATTCAAACAAATTTAAAAGTTTCATCTTTCTTTGCAACAAAAACATCATACTGCAAAAAAAAGTTTTGATTTGTACAGATGTGTTTCAGAACCTGCAAGTATCTCAAAACTTTTTGCTGCCATCCCTAAAAGCCCAGTATCAACATACCAGATATATAATGTAGCAGAAATCTATACAAGTATTTTGCAGACTTTTGTCCTGCTCATTCCTCCATTTTTTTAAAACTGCAACCTGAATTTTGTAGAGCCAAAGGCTTCTAAGCAAAGTTCTGGTTCATACCTACTGCCACAGCCAGCAACTCTCTGTTATTCCAAGTTGTTTTCTTTTTATACACCGAATTCCTGAAGTCTGCAGCCTCTCCTTCCTGTGGATGGATGGAAATTTTGGTCTGGTTAAGGAGTTGTTGGAATAATTTGATACCCATTAAAACTTTTACGTGTTCAAGGACTAGCTAAGATTTGTAGTGAGATTCAGCCAGTTCGTACCTATTCAGGAGAACCAGTTGTTGAAAGAAATCTCCTTTTGTTTTTGTTTGTTTCCTACTTTACAGGGCTAATCCTATAAGGAAGGCAGGAAGGAAACATTCTGGTGTTGTTTCTAGCCTAATTTTTATTGTCCTGCTTACAGAAACCGCCTCTCTAGTTAACCTTTATTATATTGGTAACAGCTAAGGCAAAGCACCCATCGATGTGAGTGATGTTGAATTGGCTATGCCCACCCAGTCACATGACCACCGAGCCCTGCCTACCCAGCTGGTCATTAGGGCAGAGAACCGGTTGTTAAATTATTTGAATCACACCACTAGCTAAGATGTTCCAATAGTTACTATTGAATCTGATACCACTGGTAGGAAGGAAAGACCCGCCTTTCTTTACAACATTAAAGTTTTCTTTGGAAATCTGATATGGAGCAGAACTTTGTTATATTGCTAATGATGTGAACCCACATTTTATGCTCTGCTTGCGTCTATTTTATTAAATCTTTTTTATTACAGAAAAGTCATAAAGAAATTGAATCCTGGCTCTCTTAATATTTTTCTCAGCTTGAAAATAAAGTGTAATGGTGTATAAATTGATAGGGTTTTTTTTATAGAAAATGCTGTTGCAGAGAACTAAAACCAAGTTTCTTGTGTATATATATTTACTCTCTATAGCTTCATCCCTTTCCTTAGTGTTGTATTTTATAGAACAGTGTCTCAAAATCTACAATTTTCTACCTGTTTTTAATTGCATTTTAGGTTAATGTACACATTGTATGATTCGGCAGGTACTCTTCTATTGGTGCAACCTATACTATGCCAGTCTCATTAAACAGATGTTTGAATGGCAAGTTTCAATTTAAAGCTTGAATGGGTTTCAATTATACTGGATTCCCAGTTCTGACTTCGAATGTATTTGTGTTTGATTGTTGATAGTTTTTATGCCACAATGACAGGCTAAAAAAAACGCACTAAAAGGTCACTGAACAAAATGACAGAACTATTTAAAGCAGTTAAGAAAGCTAGCGAAGAAATAAACAAGCAAACAAACAGAAATTGTCAGATGAAAGATTGCATGATCTTTTGGTTATAAAAGTAATGCTAAAGATTCCCTTCGCACATATGTGCTAGTCGTTCCCGACTCTAGGGGGCGATGCTAATCTCAGTTTCTAAACGGAAGAGCCAGCACTGTCCGAAGATATCTCCATGGTCATGTGGCTGGCATGACTAAATGCCGAAGGCGCATGGAACGCATCTTCCCACCAAAGGTGGTTCCTATTTTTCTACTTGAATTTTTACAATACTTTCAAACTGCTAGGTTGGCAGAAGCTGGGACAAGTAACAGGAACTCATTCCATTACGCAGCGCTAGGGATTCAAACCGCTGAACTGCCGACCTTTTTGATCAACAAGCTCAGCCACCCTGTCCCTTCTTGTGGTTATAATGTTGTGCTGTGATTGAGAAGCCTTAGGTTAAAATTCCAACACAATTATAAAATATATTGGGAGATCTTGGGCTATTTCCTGGAGTGATTAAAATACATTAAGTTCATCATCATGTGAATGAGATCCAAGCAAACTTGAAACTCAAGTGCTCCCTCTTTTCTTCCCTAGCATGGTCATTGTTAGCTGTGAACAAGTCAGGATAATAAACCATGATTTCAGCCTAATCCTCCTAAAACAAGTCAGGATTTCCTGTCTCTGGATTTAATAGGAGTGGTTATTTGCACATCCAAAGACAATACATATACACAAATACATGCCACCATCTTCACATTCAAATCTATCAGTGCATTCATAGTCATTTTCACTGGTATTGATCTTGAAATTTGGGGATCAAGAAGCAAAGATTTGCTGAAAGGAGAAGAAAGACAGTGCCCTAACCAGTTGCCACAAGTTCTAGAATAAAAAACAAAGTCCTCATTTGCATTCCATACAAGATGAAATTTATTCGCCTATCTCCTTGTTTCATGTTTTGAGTGATTACTTGGTTTTATGAAAAATCATCTGGGTGATTGAACATAAAATCATCAAGCCATTATTTCTCCAAAGGATTTATTAGAGCAATCAAATCCAGAAGCTTTGATGCAGGGTGGAGCAGGAGATCTATCTAATAATGAGATAATATTCAGCAGGTTCAGACCAGTTCTGGAGAATCAGTAGTGGAAATTTTGAATAGTTCGAAGAACTGGTAAATACCACCTCTGACTGGCCCAATCCCCATCTATTGTCTGTTTCCCAAGTCCCAGCTGATTGGGAGGAAATGGGGATTTTGCAGTAACCTTCCCCTGCCATGGCTACAAAGCCAAACCACCAAGCCATGCCATTCCCACCAAGCCATGCCCACAAAACCGGTAGTAAAAAAAATTTGAATCCCACCACTGGATGAAACCTATACCCTTACAAACTCCAATGAGTAGCCGTGTTTCAGAACATTTTTGAGGGAAAAGTGCTAGCTTCTCTTCATTTTTAGTAACTCGGAGCAGAGCCAGATGAACAGAGTTGGACCTGACACCAGTGGTGAGTTCCTACCGATTTGGATGGTTCGACTGAACAGGCAGCGGTTTGGCAGCTTGGAAACCAGCAGCGACTCAGGCCTGCCACACCCCTGAACCGATCAATGCCCTTGGTGGCGCCATTTTATTTTTCAGTTCTGCGCATGCACAGAACAATTTTAATTGTGCATGTGCATCCAGCGCACATCAAGTACACTTGCGCTCAAAGCACCCACACAAGTGAACCAGCAGTAGTACCAGCCAGAACCCATCCCTGCCTGGGACCATGGAGATTTTCTAGTCCAACCTCCTACTCAAGCAGGAAATCCTTGACCACATCATGAATAAATCCGTTTTAGTTTTAACATGGATTATAATCTCGTATCTAATAATAATACTGATGATAGCCATCAGAAATTGAATGCTACGGCATGTATACTCTATGGCAGGGGTAGGGAACTATGGCTCTTTTATGACTCATGGACTTCACTACCCAGAATTCCTGAGCCAGCATGGCTGACTCAGGAATTCTGGGTATTGCAGTCCATGAGTCATAAAAGAGCCATAGTTCCCTACCCCTGCTCTATGAGATGCACAATGCCCTTACTTGATTCTCTCCACTCCCACTCTTGGTGCCAAAAGTCCACTGATCCTCTTTTTCCAGAGTTATCTTTTTCTAATCAATGTCTATGGAGATTCTCAGTCATCCAGATCCTGGTTATCCCAAAGTGCTTTTTCCAAAAGGCAACTGGACTTCCTTGGCTTTTTTTTTTTAATTCCTTTGAAAACATTTCGCTTCTCTTCCAAGAAGCGTTTTCATTTTACTTTCCTCATCAATGCTCATTTGGATCTTTATTTAGGTACTTCTGAAAGTCTTTTCTCCTGCTTTACACCAAAGAACCAGGCAGGATTCTTGTTGAAGTCTTCTCTCTCTGCCTATCTGCGTTTGTCATTTTGTTGGTGACATAATCCAAGCTATCTGTTCCACTCTTTCCATTGACCTGCATATCTCCCATTACTACCAAAGTGTATGTCATTGAATTTTGAATCATTGAATCTACCACCAGACTCGCTCTATTGATTCCAAGGCCATCCCACAGTTGCCTTGGAAAGTCTGTCTTCTTTAACACATGCAGAATAATGCCAGTTTCTATCTGAGATACTGCACTGGATGAAGGTCTTCAATCAATATTGAATTTTCATTCTAATAATTGTTTCCAGTAGTGATCTTCTGTTTGAAACTTCTTCACCATTGCCATCTGACGTCTTCTGCACCAAGACATAGTTTCTCATTTAGCAAACACAATTGGGACCAACAAACTGGTCATTGAGTAAAATGGTCACTAAATAAAACCTGTGTTAACATGGCGGAGGTCTGTTTTCACAGCTCAGCAATGTCCTACTCTCTCCACTTTTTCTATTACATTTTTTTTTAGTAAAGGATTTTATGGAATAAGAAAAGAAAGCATTCAGATGGATGAGGGGATGGATGAGGGGATAAATGGGGAACTCATCAAATTTGCAGACAACACCAAGCTGGCAGGAATAGCCAACACTCCAGAAGATAGGCTTAAGATACAGAAGGATCTTGACAAACTTGAACATTGGGCACTATCTAATAAAATGAAATTCAATTGTGAAAAAAGTAAGGTTCTACATTTAGGCAAGAAAAACAAAATGCACAGGTACAGTATAGGTGGTACCTTGCTCAATAGTAGCAACTGTGAGAGGGATCTTGGAATCCTAGTGGACAACCATTTAAATATGAGCCAGCAGTGTGCAGCAGCTGCCAAAAAAGCCAACACAGTTCTAGGCTGCATAAACAGAGGGATAGAATCTAGATCACATGAAGTGTTAATGCCACTGTATAGTGCCTTGGTAAGGCCACACTTGGAATACTGCATACAGTTTTGGTCGCCACGATGTAGAAAAGACGTGGAGATTCTGGAAAGAGTGCAGAGAAGAGCAACCAAGATGATTAGGGGACTGGAGACTAAAACATATGAAGAACGGTTGCAGGAACTGGGTATGTCTAGTTTGATGAAGAGAAGGACCAGGGGAGACATGATAACAGTGTTCCGATATCTCAGAGGGTGCCACAAAGAAGAGGGAGTCAAACTATTCTCCAAGGCACCTGAGGGCAGGACAAGAAGCAATGGGTGGAAACTAATCAAGGAGAGAAGCAACTTAGAACTAAGGAGAAATTTCCTGACAGTTAGAACAATTAACCTCTGGAACAGCTTGCCTCCAGAAGTTGTGAATGCCCCAACCCTGGAAGTCTTTAAAAAGATGTTAGATAGCTATTTGTCTGAAATGGTATAAGGTTCCTGCCCACACAGGGGGTTGGACTAGAAGACCTACAAGGTCCCTTCCAACTCTGCTATTGTATTATTGTATTGTATTGTAGATTTAAAAAGAAGAAAAAGAATAATAAATAATACCAAACAAGTGAATAAGCAGAAAAGGTAAATCTCGCACATTTTCATTGCATGGAAAGGGGTTCTGGTACATTCCACCTTGCTAGATGATAGAGGTAGTAAGTCTGATAATTGCCTCTTCAATATCCAATTATGCTTGAAGTAATATTGAGAATATTGTTGAAAAAAAATCTAATGTAGCGTAATTTAGAGTAGCTCTAAATTATGCTACTCACTAAAAGTTGCAACGTTAATGAATATCTCGCAGCAATATCTAGTATTGCTGCAGGTCAGATACACTCAATATTAGAAAAAACATTCGATATTCAGTACATAAAGCGAAAATAAGATTTTTAAAGATATTGTTATCCATAGGTTAGAGGCAGGGTTGTTGGTTTCGGCAATGCTCAGTATGTAGAAGTGTCCGAAAGCAACTTTACCTGAAGGAATTGATGTGATTTACAAATGGGTCTTGGTGTCTATAAATATATTAACAGATGTGCATCACAACCATTTAGAAAGTAAACTGAGCTTCCCACCCATCGGTTGACTATGTCACTGGATGCTCTTCATTGAGGCAGGAATGATTTATTCCATTTGTGATAATTAGCGCAATCCATTTCAGCACATTTTCACTATTTTGGCAGTGGTGGGCTGCTTCCGGTTCAGACCGGTTTGGGCGAACCGCTTGCAGGTGGGTCAGCCCACCCACTTGGGTGCAATCCTGTCCTATATCACTGTATATTTGATGTCGCATGCATGTACAGAAGGCACACATGAGTGAATTGCCATGTTTTTGATGCCACATGCATGCGCGGAAGGCGCGCACACACATTTCCAGTGCTGGGCGAACTGGTTGTTACCAGTATGGTATGATGACCACCTCTGTTGCTGAATGGAATCTCCTGCATCTTTATTGTTCAAAGGAATCAGTTCAGTCCTCCCTTTTCTGTAGATCCTTAATGTGTGGTCCTTCTGTCTTCAGCCCTCAATACAGGGAAATACGAGACACTACAAAAAGAGAAGGAGGAGATGGAAAAGAAGTTTGAAGGAACTGTGCAGAAACTCACTTGGCAGCAACAGGAGGAGCTCCTGGCACTTGAAGAACGTTTGCAGTTACAGTACAGCGCTGAACTAGCACATGTGCGTGAGAACCATCAGGTCAAGCTTGAGAGAATCAAGAGTCAGCATCAGGAACAGGTGGGTCATGTTCACTCAGTGTAAACTCACGCGGGAGTGACTATGCTCCATGATTTGACAGGCAGACCGTATTTCCGTACGTGGCAACTAAAACACTTTTTAAAAATCATAGCGCCATATATATGTGTTTGAAATAGGTACTGGTGGTTGGAGGATTTTAGTATGTTGTGGATGATGGCCATTTCCCATTTTATACTGGATTGTAGCAGAGCGTTTGGGAGGGGTGTTTCCTGATCCTACCAAGCTGTGTGAGTGTGTGTGTGTTGTGTATCAAGGTTGTTTGGCAGTTTGGGAAGGAATCATAAGTAGTGCCCAAAGCACATTTCCTTACCTGGATTAGGGTTTGAAGAACAAATCCTGGTAGATTGGAGCCCGCAACAGGAGCAGCTAGATTGTTAAATTGATGGGTGCATGGATTGGTTTACAAATATAATCAGTCAAAAGATTCATAGATGTCATCCATGAACAGGCTAGTTGAAAGGGGGAGGTGGAAGAAAATCTGTTGGTCAAGTTTTGATTCCTCAAACAATTACTTTTCTCACTGTTAGGAGGAACTTGCTGGAAAAATGTGTTTCAGGTGTAAAAACTCTACTGGATTAGATCTATCAAGTGCAAGATCTTGTTTTCACAAGAGCTGACTGTTCTTTTTCTTTAACGTTCTTTAAAAGCCATCATAGCTAGTTTACTTTTTTTTATGCTTGTTCCTTGTTATTTGAAAAGGTGGATGACATTGCGGCAACTCAGGAAGTGGCAGTATTAGAGATGGAAAATAGCCACGCAATTGCCATTGCAGAACTTCAGGAAGAATGCGAGCACAAAATTCAAGGTAATTCTGCAAACCCAGCAAGCACTTATTCTACCATTTTAGACGGTGATCTCTGAGCAATCAATTTGAGTTTGTGGGATGCCTTCCTCAGAAAAGTTCAGGAAATCATACTATACTATACAAATTCGTAAGTGTCAAGCTACAATTCGGTTATTTTGTTTTAATCTCAAGTGCCAGACTAAAATTGGGCTATGGTGTCAGTCTAATGGTTAAGGTACCAGGCTAGGAAGCTGGAGAGTGTGAGTTCGAGTCCCACTTTAGTCATGAAAGCCAGTGATTTGAGGCCAGTCTTTCTCTCTCAATCCAAACCTCCTCATATCGTTGTTGTGGGGAAAATAGGAGGAGGAGGGAGTATTGTGATGTTCGCCACATAAATAACACTTTTGTTTGGAGGCTTTGTTGGCCTTTAAAACTGATTGGACTTGGAATTGGGTGGTGAATTCAATTTGAAAGTTGGGTAGCCCAAGTGTGAAGTTGCCTGTTGTCAAACTGTTCTTCTGGATCCAGGAAGAGGATCTTCAGCAGGTAATTGAATATTTTAATTACAAAATTGTATGAGATAAGGCCAACTCTGCCCTATCTGAGTCTGTCCCCACTTGAATTGTTCTATTGATGTTTAATTGCAAGCGTCTATAACGAACGTACATTGCAACTACCTAGATTTTATTTAAATATAAAGAAAACTTCCAGATAGTTAGGACTCTACAATAGTGGACCAGTGCTTACTAGGGTTCCGAGTTATCCATCTCTGAAAATTGGCCAGCCGCGTCTAAAGGATGACTTAATGCATTACATAATTTTGGGGTAGATTATTTCTGAGATTCTTTCCAATTCCAAAGTTCTGGGATTCTGACATTTTGAATCAAATTTTGGGGTTATTATCTAAGAAGCATTTTTATTTGTACTGACATCATGTTTCTTAGTTTTATTTTTACAAGTCATTTGTTGAAAAAGATATTATTGTAAAAAAAATATTTTGATTAGATGCATCATTATACTGCACTCATTTCTCACTTAAATATTTTGCCTATAATTCCCAAAATGCTTGATCATTGATCATGCTGATAGGGTTTTATTTATCCAAAATATATGAAGAGCACTACACTGTCTCTTCCTACCATAAGAAATCCATATTAAACAACTCACAGCCAAATTCCTTTTTTGCACATATTAGTACTGAGCTATTGTTTCAGCAGAGCTCGCTTGGGGAATCATAAAAATCGCTCCCATATTTTTTTGATTAGCAGTTTTATTATGACATAGTTTCCCTAGCAACAGTTTCTACCTGTCAAAGTTGGGCAAGATAAAGTTACAGGCATTGCAAATGGCCCACTAAAATTAAAGAAGCTTTATCTATCCAAGAGAGGCACTGCTTTAGAAATAAATATTTAGCAACAACTCGTAAAGGTAGAATATTATTAAAAGCATTATAATTATTAACTTTCATAAAGAATACAATCCTTATCATTAATTATCAATACTGCTTCTCAGTTATGCCATTTCTAGCCATCATTATTAATATTTTTCAAAATATTTTGATGTATATTAAATAGAGATATTTTAAACAGAGATATTTAACATCTCTGTCACGAACGATGCTTCTCAGCATTCTTTAATAAATAAAATTCCACGTCTTGTCTAAACTATGATGCTTTTTTGAAATAATTGTAATAATTAACACAGAGGTTGCTCCTCTCCAATTGTGTGAGTTTTATGCAGTAAGATTGCCCTCTTGTGAGTGAATTTAGCATTGAAACAGGTTTTTATTATTTATGAAGTCACGGGCTTATAGCAATTAGTTGGGCTATTAAATTTTAACACATGGCTTATTAAACCACAAATTACCGAAGGTCAATAAAATGCCATCAATATTTAAGAGGAGGGGCGTCTTTCCACACTGTATAGGCTCTCAGCTAAATTTACAACAGGAAACTTTTTTTTTTTTAACTTTACTGTTAAAAATAAAAGTTGGACATGGTGCAACTGTCCTGGCATTATTGCCGCCATACAAAACTAAAGTATAACACAAATATCTTATGCATTCTGCATACATTACTAATTATATACACATATTTAACCCCTTATCAACGTTACATTGACATAATATAATGCATATATTACATCGTCTTTCGATCTATGCATCCTTGTTCTTTTCCGTTCCGACTTCTATTCCTCAAATCCAACCATTGGTAAAATCTATTCCAAATCTCGTGGTTATACAACAGGAATCTTCTAAATTCACTAGATCACAGTAACTGAATCAACAACGATTCATCCCACAGTTCCAAATGTTAAAAAAAAATAACAATTGCTGTTTTCATTGAAATCATATTGAAATGCAAAAATTGGACATGCTCATGAAATATGTTTGATTTCTTTCTTTCTTTCTTTTTAATCCCTTCCTTCCTAGAAATAAAGTCTGCTCATGAGCAAGAAAAAAGAGAACTTGAAGAAAATTTTGAAAAGTTGCGCTTGTCACTCCAGGTTAGTATTTTATTAATGTGCTGGTTGACATTGTTACTTGTTATATTATGTGGGTCTCCTAGAAGAGCAAAATTCTTCCAACAGTTCAAAAGCAGCAGCATGAAACAGACTCGAAAGTACCTTGAGGAAGACTCTAAGGAGCGGTTTGTGTCAGTTATGATGCTTTCCACCAGCTGTACTTGTTTATATTTCCCTGAATAGTGCTATGAGATTGCACACAGAAGATACTCAAGATCAAACAACACAAAGTTTAAAGGCAGTGAGTGAGGAATATGCCGGAAACAGTAGAATAGAATCAGGAGTGGGATTTTACCAGCTCGGACCAGTTCGGGTGAACCGATGCCTCTGACTATCAACTGGGATGAACTGGTTTGCTCTGAATTTCAGCCCACCTGCACACCCCTGTGCTATACTCACCTATATTCCCTCTTTTGAAGCCCAGCTGATAGACGTGGTAGAGTGAAGTGCACGCTCAGCGAACCAGTTCTTAAGCTGGTAGGATCCCATCCCTGAATAGAATAGAGTGAATAGAAATAGAAAGAAGTAGGAGCAGAAGTAGAAGTAGAAATAATAGAAATAGAAATAGAAACAGAATTCTTTATTGGCCAAGTGTGATTGGACACTCAAGGACTTTGTATTTGGTGCATATGTTCTCAGTGTACATAAAGAAAAAAATACATTCATCAAGAATCATAAGATACAACACTTAGTGATAGTCATAGGTTACTAATAAGCAATTAAATCATACTAGGAAACAAATAAAACAATATAAATCATAAAGATACAAGCAATATGGTTATAGTCATCAGTGGGAGGAGACAGATAATAGGAAGGATGAAAAGAACAATAGTAATACAGTTTTAGAAATAATTTGACAGGGTTGTGGAAATTAGTTGTTTAGCACAGTGATGGCATTTGGGAAAAAGCTGTCCTTGTGTCTAGTTGTTCTGGTGTACAGTGCCCTACAGCATCGTTTTGAGGGTGGAAGTTGAAACAATTTATGTCCAGGATGTGAGGGGTCTGTAGATATTTTCACAGCCCTCTTTTTGACTCGTCCAGTATATAGGTCCTCAATGGAAGGCAGGTTGATAGCCATTTTTTTGTCCTGCAGTTCTAATTATCCGTTGAAGTCTGTGTCTGTCTTGTTTGGTTGCAGAGCCAAACCAGACAGTTATAGAGGTGCAGATGACAGACTCAATAATTTCTCTGTAGAAGTGAATCAGCCGCTCTTCGGGAAGTTTGAGCTTTCTGAGTTGGCGCAGAATGAACATTCTTTATTGTGCTTTCTTGATGATGTTTTTGATTTTAGGTGTCCATTTTAAGTCTTGATATATGATAGAACTTAGAAACGTGAAGGTCTCTACTGTTGATACTGTGTTGTCTAGTATTGTAGGGGGTGGTAGTATAGGAGGGTTTCTCCTAAAATCTACAATCATTTCTACGGTTTTGAGTGTGTTCCAGTTGCGCCACAAGGCTAGTTGTTCAACCTCCCATCTGTGTGCAGGTTCATTGTTGTCTCGAATGAGATAAATCACTGTTATATCATCTACAAACTTCAGTACTTTAACAGAGGGATCTTTTGAGATGCAGTCATTGGTGTATACAGAGAAGAGAAGTGGAGAGTGAGCACACATCCTTGGAGGGCATCGCACATGCCTGCGTGGGGGGTTGGCACATAGAATTATGGATGTGGGCACACACACACATGATCTCCCGTGCTCCCCCCGCTTTTAGCACACAATGGCAAAAAGGTTAGCCGTCACTGCTCTCTGCAGTATAATTAAAGGAACCTGGAATGTTAAACCTGCAGAAGTAAAATCTTCTGATCTCTAAAGAGTTTTCATTGTAAAGGAAGAACTGGACTTGTTCTCTGTCATCCTGTAAGGTAGGGCCAGGAACAACAGCTTGAAATTACAGGGAAGAGGATTCAGGTCAACCAATAAGTGTCTCAGGAAATGGTATGTCGGTCTCCAAAGAAGAGGTTAGGTAACCATCTGTCCAGAATGCTCTGGTGAAAGAAGAGGTAGGATTAGATGACTTCTGAAGTCATTTCCAGCTCTGTGACTTTGACGGAACCCGTTAAGAGTGCTCTTCCCATATATTCACGATATCCGAGCTGGCAATGACTGGCTTGGAGCCATAATGCACAGCTTGATGAGAATGTCAGTCCCTTTGTGAAACAGCCCAATTTCATGCTTGGAGGCAGTAAAAATGAAATTGAAAAAGGAACTGTTAATATAATACTTATACAATTCTGTGATAAGACCACACTTGTGCTATTTGCTCAGTAATGATTTATAGTGACTTCCAGCTATCACCGGGATGATAAAACTGTAACAAAGGCAGACTTTATATCACTACAGCCCTGGCTGGCTGATGCTAGAAGACACTATAAATTACTAGTGAGGAAATGTCCTTGGAGTATTGTGTACTGCTTTTGTTATTACGTCTGAAAAAGGATATCACCAAACTAGAAAAGGGCTGACAAAATGATCAGAGGGCTGGAGCAGCTCCCTTGCAAGCAAAGATTATGGGAAACCTGCACTAGCCTGATCTAGCCAGGTTCTGATGAACATTGGAATCAAGCACATCTAAAGGTAAAGGTTAGGGACACAGTGGCTCACTGGCTAAGACGCTGAGCTTGTCGATCAGAAAGGTCGGCAGTTCGGCGGTTCGAATCCCTAGCGCCACATAACGGAGTGAGCTCCCATTACTGGGCCCAGCTTCTGCCAACCTAGCAGTTCGAAAGCACATAAAAATGCAAGTAGAAAAATAGGAATTATCTTTGGTGGGAAAGTAACAGCGTTACGTGCGCCTTCGGCATTTTGTCATACCAACCACATCACCGCGGAGACATCTTTGGACAACGCTATCTCTTCGGCTTTCAAATGGAGATGAGCACAGCCCCCTAGAGTCAGGAACGACTAACACATATGTGTGAGAGGAACCTGTACCTTACTAAAGATAAAGGTAAAGGTTTCCCATGTCTAATCATGTCCAATTCTAGTGCTCATCTCCATTTCTGAACCAAGGGAGCCAGTGTTGTCTGAAGACATTTCTATGGTCATATGGCCAGCATGATTATACATTGAGATGCACTGAATGATGTTACTTTCCCGTCAAAGTGGTGCCTATTTACTCATATTTGCATGCTTTTGAATTGCTAGGTGGACAGGAGCTAGGGTAAGTAATGGGGGCTCACCCCTTCATGCAGTGCTCAGGTCTCGAACCTTACCAGGTGACAAGCTCAAAGTCTTTATCAACTGAGCCATCATGCTTCCTCAAGCACATATACCAAAGGCATATATCAATACCATACCATACCATACCATACCACAATACAATACAATACAATACAATACAATACAATACAATACAATACAATACAATACAATACAATACAATACAATACAATACAATAAATTACCAGAGTTGGGAGGAACCTTGGAGGTCATCTAGTCCAACTCCCTGCCTAGGCAGGAAACCCTATACCATTTCAGACAAATGGCTATCCAACATCTTCTTGAAGACTTGCAGTGTTGGGGGCATTCATAAGTTCTGGAGGCAAGCTATTCCACTGATTAATTGTTCTAACTGTCAGGAAATTTCTCCTCAGTTCTAAGTTGCTTCTCTCCTTGATGAGTTCCCACCCATTGCTTCTTGTTCAACCCTCAGGTGCCTTGGTGAATATTTGACTCCCTCTTCTTTGTGGCAACCCCTGAGATATTGGAACACTACTATCATGTCTCTCCTAGTCCTTCCTTTCATTAAACTAGACATACCCAGTTCCTGCAACCGTTCTTCATATGTTTTAGTCTCCAGTCCCCTAATCATCTTTGTTGTCCTTCTCTGCACTCTTTCCAGAGTATATGTGTGTTTGCGTTTGAGCTGATAAATAAATAAACAAGGGAGACTAGTATAGATCTATTTCAAGCTATTTAGCTCTCATCAGCTAGCCATACCCTTACTGGGATTCAAACCAGGGCAGTATTACATGTGAGCCAGTTGTAATTGCCACTAGACCACTGGTTCTCATCCTGATCAGCTGAGTCAGGGGAATAGGTATATACTTGTGTCACAACAAGTATATACTGGTTAAGAACCAGTGATCTAGTGGCAATTACAACTGCCTCACATGTAATACTGCCCTGGTTCGAATCCCAGTAAGGGTATGGCTAGCTGATGAGAGCTAAATATATATATTTATCAGCTCAAACATAAACACAAATGGAAACAAAAGGCAACGAAACGAATAGCTTTCTGTCTGCATGGTCTCTGGTGATGAGCCGAAAGACAGAAAAGGCCTTAATTGGGGCTTACCAGGGTGTTGTCACACACACACACACACACACACACACACACACACACACACACACACATACATACCCACCCTACCTTTTCTCAATGGGTTGCAAAGTCAAAAGGTTGCATTAAAACCAAATTGAAATCATCATAATTTACCACAATATAAGAGAGGGAGAGGGAAGGGCAAGTGACTAAACTTACGTTGCGACACAATTTTAAAACCTTGCAGATTTGGGCTTGCTGTTGCAAAACAAATAAGATGCTTGCAACATTATGTCACAATACCCATTTTGGCAATACTGTATCACAGTTAGGAATAGAGCCATGGCTATCCCAGCATTTTCAAATACTGTATTCTTCCATGAATGAATAATTGGAGAAAAGAAATGAAGACGATGCTTTTTTCATGTATTGGCTCTATTCATTTGCCCCCTTGGATTATGTTATCTATGGTTTATTCAAGCAGCCACAGTTGCTGCATTAACATACTAAAACCTATTCTCCTTTATTGGTAAACCCTAAACATTAGGATTTGCCTTAAAAGTAACCCAAGGGGTACACTAGGTTGGATGGGAAGCATTTTCCGTGTTTTTGAAGGTTGAAATGGGTACCTTGACACTTGTTGCAACTCTCGCTTAGAATGATGTGGCAGCATAGACAATTGGCATTTCTTAAACTAACACAACACAGATCTGCAGAAAGATTAAAACTGCCAACAAGGACAGAGTCACTGTTGGGCTCAACTGCTATAAACCCTCAAAAAGCCAAGCAAAAAAAAATCTTTTAACTCTTGAATAGACGGGAGGAAAATAAAACACTTGCTTAAGGCTTATGCATATGACATTCCCACACACATGCATGCAGACATTGTATCTTGTTGCTCTGTTTTCATCTAGTTGTATTTTAAAAAAAATCAGAGCTATTTCTGTGCTTGGGATCTTAAACACAGTCAGATTTAAATATTTTCTCTTTAAAAGACAGGCTAAGCTGGAACATCTAAAAGCTCTGAGGCAGGAGGCATCCCAAGTTCTCACAAGTTTGGACATGGGCAACTGCCAGCTCCAGCAAGCTACAACGTTTGAAAGACAAGGCTAGTTTTACTGTAGCTCCAAATGTCCTGCAGCTGAGCTCAAAATAAGTCCACTTAGTTACTGAACACACATAACAATTTAAGTTCACAGAGATTCAAAGCTGGCGTAGAGGCCAGGTTTGGAAGTGTGCAAGGGCCTACAAAGAGGGAGAGCAGGAAAGCCATTCCCCTGTGCGGCCGTGCCCCATACCTTCTTTCTAAAATGGAACTTGATCATGCGGGCCACAAGAGGAGTTATATACCAGAGAAGTAAGATTTACAGGTGGAAGAATGGAGAAATGGGGGAGGAAGTGCCTGTGCTGTTTCTACGGCCCAGTGACATCCTTCTCCAGTTGGCCCTTCCATGTCAGCTTCAGTTGTGGCCCACCAGCGGCCAGTGGAGCTGGCAGCAGATTGAGACAGTGAGGAGGTTGAGGAGGAACATGGACCAGTCCTGGAGTATGGGGAAGGTGCTGATGAAGACTCTGTGTCGGAGGCAGAGAGGGGCCCAGGGCTGTATGCCAGTTATCAGCTGCCTTCACAGTCAGACATCAGTGAGGCAGATGAACAACTGGAGCCTGTTCCCAGTGTGCGCATGTGCAGAGTTGCCAGACAAAGGAAAAAGCTAAAGAGCGGGAGTTGGCTTGAGAGTAAGGCCACACAAGTGGACGATGAATAACCCCTCCCAGAGGAAATAAAAGAGAAGTGAAAGGTGAGTGGAGTTTGCAGGAGACAATTAGTTCGCTAATTGGTTCATGACTCTCCAAGACTCCTCACCAAGTTTTGCTGATACGTATCAGCCTGGCAGCTCTCCAAGCCAGATAAGGTCTGTGACTGTAAATCCTCCCTTGAAAGACTTTGCTGGATGTGAATGAATGGAATTCACAGTAAATGAATGAAAGGGGTTTTTGTCGGGACAAGGAGTTTGCTTCATGCTCTTGGGAAGCCTTGGTCGGAGCAGCCACCTCCTCTCCTTTCAGTTAAGGAAGGGATATTTTATGTAACCAAAACGGTGAAGGAAAATGCCCATAAAGCTCAGGCTCATCGCCGCAGGGGAGAAGATCCTCCTCCTACTCTTTCTCCTCTCCCATTAATTGCTGGAGCCAGTAGGACGCTTCCTCAGAATTAATTAGTAGCTCATGTCTGACAGATTGGCCTTGAGGCTCTATGCTACCAACCTTGGGTTTTGCTTAAAACAATTACTTTTTTTCCCCCCAGAAGAATTATCTAAAATGTTTGCCCAGAGGTGAATTAAATCATCATTGAGAAGTGGTTGTGTTTAATATCATTTACAGGACCAGGTAGATACTCTCACTTTCCAAAGCCAGTCTCTAAAGGACAAGGCCAAACGATTTGAAGAGGCATTGAAGAAAAACACTGAACAACAACTACAGGTACTCAATATATTTTTGTACCTTATTCAGTCTAATTGAAAAACACAAAAGGAGGCGCTCTTCTTATTCAATGACATTCCAAGAGGAATACTGATCCAGACTAAAGGGCCTACTGATTGAAACCTAGCCTCAATGGCAGTGAATAAAGTTACACACATCTATTTATTTTATTTTATTAAATTTATACCCCGCCCTTCTCCTTGTTAGGACCCAGGGCGGCGCACAGGCATCATTAAAACCACAAAATACAATAAATAACAGTTAAAATATATTAAATTAGTTAACCCGTGCTAAAACCCATGTTAAAACCTTCCCAAATTATAATTTATTTTTAAAAAGTCAGAAACGGGGGGCTATCCTAGGCCAGCTTGCTGAAATAAATACGTCTTAAGACGTTGGCGGAAGAGGCGGAGGTCCGAGATAGTGCGAAGGTCGGGGGGTAGGTCGTTCCAGAGGGCCGGGCCCGCCACAGAGAAGGCCCTTCCCCTGGGTGTCGCCAACCGGCATTGCCCCGCCGACGGCACCCGGAGAAGGCCCTCTCTGTGGGAGCGGATCGGACAAAGGGATGTATGGGGCAGGAGGCGGTCTCGTATGTAGCTAGGCCCCGAGCCATGGAGCGATTTAAAGATGGTCGTCAACACCTTGAAGCGCACTCGAAAGGCCACAGGCAGCCAGTGCAGCTCGCGCAGGAGAGGTGTTACGTGGGTTTGCCTTGAGGCACCCATAATCACCCGTGCGGCCGCATTCTGTACTAACTGTAGCTTTCGAGTGCACCTCAAGGGGAGCCCCATGTAGAGAGCGTTGCAGTAATCCAGCCGGGATGTCACAAGCGCTTGAGTGACTGTGCGAAGGGCTCCCCGGTCCAGTAAGGGGCGCAACTGGCGCAACTATGTTTTGAAGGAGTTTTGAACACTCTGTCGTAACAACTCAAGATGTTTTAAAGCATCTCAAGTGTAGCCTAAACTACACTAGATCACTTAGGACAGGGGTCTTCAAAGTCGGCTCTTTTAAGACTGGTGGACTTCAACTCCCAGAGTTCCCCAGCCAGCATAGCTGGCTGGGGAATTCTGGGAGTTGAAGTCCACCAGTCTTAAAAGAGCCAACTTTGCAGACCCCGGGGTCTTAGGAAGCCCATCTCTAAACCAGGAAATGCTGTTTTCCTCTTCAAGTCTTGCATGTGTATGCTATGGCCCTTAGCTACAGCATACACATGCAAGACCCAAAAAACCTTCTACTTTCAAATGAAAATATTGGTAGCTCAGGGTTGACATGAGGGGATCCTTGGTCCTCCTTAAGCTTGTTTTCTTGCAGATGTCTCATTTCCCAAACTCATACTTTTCAGAGTATAATACGGACCTTTTTGCCTCAAAAAAGAGGCTGAAAATCTGGGTGTGTCTTATACACTAAATACCATATTTTTGGCCTCCTGTAACCCCGCCCCCTTCACCAAAATTGCTGTGTATATTTCAGAGAGCTCCTGGGGGCTGGGAAGGGCAGAAACGAGTGGAATGACCCGTTTTTCTCTCTCCAGCCCCCAGCAGCATCCTATAAGCTTCCTAAAGGCTATGCCCTTTTTTTTTGACAAAAACGTTTTCATGAAAAACGGGCCATTTTTTGTTCATTTTGCCCCCCCCCCCTCCCAGGAGCACTCTACAAGCCTCCTAAAGGCTAGTCATGCCCTTTTTTGAGGGAAAAAAAAACAGGTCCATTTTCATCAAAAACAGGGCAGTTTTGGGAGGTTTGCAGAGAGCAAAACCTTTTTTTAAAAACATTTCCTCTTCAACACCTTGTTGTGTCTTATACTCTGGTGCATCTTATACTCCAAAAAATACGGTAGGTAACATCATCAGTCACCTCAGCAGCAAGTCTGTAAGAAACAGCTGCAAGAAAACAACCGAGCTCAGAGAGCACCCAGGACATCTCATTCTACTTGCCTTGACTTTCCTTCCCTAAAAAAATAAATCTCTCTTTCAGGGCCTAAGTCACCCACTTTAATTAAGTGCAGCTATCAAGGATACAAATAACCCATTAGTAAGATTTTATCTTTGTGCCTTGCTTCTGTTCCTCATAGAACATGGAGAATGGTAGAACATCATTTGTATGGCCAGAGAGTGGAAATAAATGTTCACTCAAGTTCTTGGGTTTTGTCTGGGAATTAATAGATTCATTTAAACCTGAAGGACTTGCAGATGTTTTAGGCATTCATTTGCCTCTTAAGCCAAATATTGGGGGAAAGAAGCTACAGTATTAAAGAGAGCAACAATTGATCCTTAATACCTTCCTCTTTCCCTATAAAACAACAACCCCCCCCCCTCCGCCAAAGGCTAAAGATATGACCTCCTCATCTGAGAGGGAGTTCAGAGGGACTAGGAGTCTGCAAATAAAATTAGATTTCTTTCAGAGTCAACGGCCCTTCAATAGCTTTTTTTTTTAAGTGTCGTTGGGGGTAATCTTCAATGCTGGTCATGGAGAGAAGCTGTTGATCCCGTGGGCTGTCTGATACTGACATAAGAAGCTGGCTAAATAATTGTATCATTTCAATCTGGCCTTTGGATCATTTTTGTGATTGGGTGAGATTGCTTTGTCCTTCAATCACTTTCTCGGCTTTCTGTTTCTTTCTGGCGGACAGACTCAAAACCTTTTCTTCTCTCTTATGCCTGTGGAAACCTATGCTTCTATGCTGGCTTTGTCAACACAAATAGGAGTTGCCCTCCGCTCCTAGCACTCTCCGTCTGGGTTTAAAGCTGAGCAGTTACATACATTTATAAATTCTGCATGAAAGAGGCAAAATTAACTCTATCACCAGTGGGTAGCTGGTGGCCAGATTAATACTTATGAGTGCTGGCCCAACTATTTGCTAGTTTTAAAAAAACAGCCTATGAAGGTTATTTTTCTATATAGAAAAATCACTATGGCACTGTATCTCACGGCATTTCTGCTAAGTAAATAATAAATATGGAGTATTGCCAACAAGACACAGTCTTGACATAATTAAGTCTTTCAAGAACTGACGAGGCTTTACAAATGTCTTCTACCTAGCTGGCACCCCACTGACGTTATGGCTAAAACCAAACCTGCCAACTAGTTAGGCCAATCCCCTGGCACCCCACATCTCTCAGTAATAAAAAGCATCAAATCTGCATAACCCTATGCAGATAGGTGTCAGGATTCCAAGTAACACCCCCAACGAAAGAAGACTCCGAGGCTTGAAGTTCCTCAAAGTTTCATTTTATTAGAAGATGTGATATTGACACATCTGGTAAACCCAGAATCTGAAAGCTTTCCAGATTTTCCCCACCCAAATGAAAGTCCAAGCCCCTGTCCAGCACCTACATGTCCATCACATGGTCCAATCAGGCCCCGTCCCAACTGGAGATACCTCCTAGTCAGGACCTTTCCAGGTGCAGGGCAAGATGTCCTTGACTCTCTGAGAAAGGAATGTTATTATGACTATATATCTCCCATACTCCATAGAATTCCCCCCTCCCATTTTCCCACAGCATTAAATGTGGCAGGCCGGAAGGCTCAGTGCAAAAGATGGCTTCCAGGCCTGACAATAGGGTTCAGAGACACACCCATGGGCATTCTTAATTGTCATGCCACACCTAGACCACCTGAGAAGCAAATTGAAAAATAAGGACTTGGTTTTTAAACAGTTTTTCAATACTTTGAAATTGAAATAGGACCTTTTTTGTATTGGTTCTGTTAAGTGATATCTCCGTTGGGAAACAGCAGAGGGTGTGCAGCGGAGTATGCAGCTAGAAGAATGTTGCTAATGTACACACAATTAGTATATCGCCGCCCTGGGTCCGTTTGGAGAAGGGCGGGGTATAAATTTAATAAATAAATTCAATAAATAAAATACCAGAAACTGTTAAGTAAAATAAAATAACTTTTACTGAGGTTGTAAAAACTACTAAACTAAACTACTGCTCAACAAGCAGTGATGTTAAACAAGTCAAAAACCAAGTCTCAACAAATATCAAATATTGCTTACAGACAGCAAACACAATCTTCCGTCTTCTTCTTCTTCAGTAATTCACAGTTCACGACACAATTCAGTTATCAAACAGCAAGTCCAGCAGAGAGAGAGAGATGCACTCTCCTGGCTTCCTCTTATAGTTAGAGATAATTGCACTTACTAATTGCACTCTCACATTCCAACATCCTTAAAGTTGCAATGGCCATATTTTCATTATGGTATTATATATTGTCTACCCAACTATAGGAGTCTACTCCTAACAAGTTCAACAAACTTCTTTATATGCTTTTTGTTAGACAAATTGAAGGTGGCTGTGCTGCCCTTTCCTCATTCCCAATTCTACATTAATAGGGAAAATGTTACAGAAAATTATTAGGCTGAAATCTTTGAAGCTGTAAAACTGCAACTTTCTGGATTAAGGCCTACAAATAAGTCTGCCATCCCTGCTGTTTTCATTCCATCTTGTGAAAATATGAAGCAGGTGCAAGCATTCTGAACCTTCCCTTCCCAGCTTCTGAATGATTTTTTTCCCCCTGATTAAACCTCAGTCGGTTCAGCTGCATCAAACAGCATTTTGCTGTTGAATCAATTTGTATTCAAAATTGCCAATTTAATTAAATCAGGACCAATTCGTATCGGTCCAGTTTGAATTATTTTTATACTACTGAGCAAAGGAGCCTCTGTCCTGAGTGATACAACAGTGCTGCATTCTCATCCCATTCTTCATTCTTTTAGGTTGCCCTGGCTCCATATCAGCATTTAGAAGAAGACATGAAGAGCCTAAAGCAGATTCTGGAGATGAAGAACGTACTTATTCATCAACAAGAAAAGAGGATCATGGAGCTGGAAAGGCTGGTGAGGTCTCATTTGCTGCTATTTCTGATAGGTTATGAAAAACTGGAAGGGTGATTAAAAAGCACAGATTAGTAGGTTGTTTCTTCTCTATCAAAACAATCTTGCCCAATTGGATAACCGCAGATGCTCTCACCATTTCCAATCAGTGTGTTTTGCATTTTTTATAACTTTACTCACACCCTCTTTGCCTAGCAAAAAATTGTTTCCAATGACAACATTTGATCAGCAACTAATAATAGAATTGCCAGCGACAAGTCCTTATAAACTTTTGTCTGCCTTGACTGCATCTTACATGTGGTTGCAGTAATCCTAATTTCCTAATGATTAGAGTCCAGAGGTGAATGTAGGTGTGGTTTAATTCAGATCTGGGTAGAAATAATTTCTATATCATAATCTTTTGAAGAAACTTTCCAATACAAGTTGCTTGGATTCAGAGGCATCTGTAGAATTTCTCAGAATAACAAAGCTCTATGCAGGATTTTCCCCTTATTGATATGCATGCTTTGTCACAATATGTTTGTAGAAGAGCTCAGGGTTGCATCATATTGTCAAAATCATTCCCCCAGCCCCACCCCTCACAGGCACTCATGTTTATGGTAAATATAACAGCCTGTCTATCTCTTTAGGCAGAAAAGAACTTAATTCTAGAAGAAAAAATCCAAGTACTGCAACAACAAAATGAAGACTTCAAAGTGAGGATTCATCACAACACTGTGGTTACAAGGTCAGTTTGAATATTTTCTACAGAGCAAGAGGATAAAGGCAACTATCAGTGGATTTAATTATGCCTTTTTAATGTTTACTTACTAGTAACCATCTTCAAAGCGCTCCATGGCACAGTTTAACTATAGAATTTCTACAGCATCCCAAGTAAACATTTACAGGATTGTACTCTACAAGACTGAACTGTGAATCACAGTTTGCTTGATTCAAATTACAACATCCATGAATTCTTTGAGTGCTTATTTGACCATAGTGACATTTCATAAAGTCACTTCCCAATGGTGAGTGACAGTATATGAGTCAGAAATGCCTCGCTGAAGTGGGGTTGTTGACCTTTGCTTATCTTTATGTAGCCACATGATGTAAAACATCATTGTCCATTGTTGCACCAATGTTATGGGTGCTTGTCTACCCACGTTGTTCCTTCCTTGAGTCTTTGGCAGAAAATTTCATCAACTCTTTCCTTTGAAGCAAAAAAAAGTTGCAAAATAAGCAAGAGGGTTTTTTTTTTTTTAAATGACTAATCCTAGTTATGAAACAAAATGCAGGTGAGCAGTTTGTTGTAAGAAACAAACAGTTTCAAGAATCATGTATACATTTATTGGGTCACAAACTTCCTTATTCATCATCTAGACCAGGGGTCCCCAACCTTTTTTTCCACCAGGGACCGGTTTCATTTTAAAGAAAATTCTGCGGACCGGCTGAGTGGCTCAGCAGTCATGTGACTGGGTGGGCGTGGCCAACTTGAAAAATGTGAAACTCACTTAACAATTATCTTGGTTAGCAACCAAACTTTTGGCCTCAACCGTGGTCATAAGTTCTTTCTTTCTTTCTTTCTTTCTTTCTTTCTTTCTTTCTTTCTTTCTTTCTTTCTTTCTTTCTCTCTCTCTCTCTCTTTCTTTCTCTTTCTTTGTCTCTGTCTCTCTATCTTTCTCTCGCTATTTCTTTCTTTCTCTCTTTCTCTCTCTTTCCCTTTCTCTTTCTTTCTTTTTCACTTTCCCTCTTTCTCTCTCTTTTTCTTTCTCTCTCTTTCTCTCTTTCTGTATCTTTTTCTGTCTCTTTCTTTCCTTTCTGTCTCTTTCTCTCTGTCTGTCTTTCTCTCTCTCCCACTTTCTTTTTCTTTCTCTGTCTCTCTCCTTCATCCACCCATCTCTGTCACTCTGTGTGTGTGTGCGTGTGTCTGTTTGTCTTGCATTCACTCAATCACTCATTCTATGTCTCTGTCTATCTTTCTCTCCCTCCCTCCCTCTCTCTGTCTCTCTATGTGTGTCTGTCGTCGTCGTCGTCGTCCCCCCCAGCCTCCTCAGCCCGCCTGCCACGCTTGGTCGCTCGTTCGCTCGGTCAAGCTCCGTGGCTGGGTAGGAGCCGGGCTGGAGAGGAGGAGGAGGGAGGAGGGGGCAGCCCATTGGGCAGAGCGCGCGGGAGAACGCAGGAGAATGGTGGGGGCTCTTCCTCCACCCTCGTCGACGGAGGGACTCCTGTGTGCCGCCGGAGCAACCCTCCCTACGGCCGCCAGTTCCCTCCCCCGCCCGCGGAGCCTCCGCAGCCCCTGGAAGAAAACGAGTGGCCCGCATGCCAGCAGGAGAGGGAATCGGTGGCCGGTCCGGCGGCGCCCAGGAGTCCCTCCGTCGACGAGGAAGGAGGAAGAGCCACACTACAACGGCCCAAACAGCCGCGCCTGCGTTCTCCTGCGCGCTCTGCTCAGGGGGCTGCCCCCTCCTCCCTCCTCCTCCTCTCCAGCCCTGCGGCCCGGTTGCCACCCAGCCACGGACCGGCACCGGTCCACGGCCCGGGAGTTGGGGACCCCTGATCTAGACAACTATAGCTGTGCTATTTGAAAGAGGTGTTTCAAAACTTGTATACTGGAGTATATCTAAGCTCCTCTCTTCACCTGCTTAACATAGCTGCATATTTGTAAATGTCAGTCACACAGCTGCTTGAAAAGCTGTTTCCCAATTTTCTGTATATTCTGTACGGTTGTTTCTAAATGCATACTCTGTTTCCCTGAAAATAAGACCTTCCTGGATAATAAGCCAGCGCATGCGCTAAAATAAGCCCTCCCAGAAAGATTAAGCCCTCCCTGAAACTATTGCAACACAGTAGCAGCCATGAGGTGACCACGCTCATCCACTCCTGCACCTCAAAAATAATAAGACCTCCCCGAAAATAAGGCCATGCGCTTATTTCGGTGGTCAAAAGAAAATAAGATCCTGTCTTATTTTCAGGGAAACACGGTAGTATAAAAATTTTCATATAAATTGTTGATTTATAAGTAGCCTGTTGCTGGACTTCTCTACTCTTAAAAATGATTATGATGATATTTTTTTTATCAGTGGAGGGGGGAGGAAAGCTCTTTAGGAAAAATATTGTATTTGTTGACATGTCAATGGATGATCACAATGTTCTTCCTGACCTGTTTGTGGTGACTTGTACATACCTGGAAGTCACTCAGTGTGACAGTAATCAAGAATCCAGTCAACCAAATGTAAAGTGTAGGATGAGGGACTGATCTACTCTATATTAGATCATGAAAGCCCTGTATTATGAGCTGTTGTCAATTTCAAATGGTCTGGGGTTACTTTTCTTGGATGAAAGCAATGGCAGGATGGGGATGGGCTGATCAGAAGACAAACATGCAAGGTGAGCAATCAGATGATTACGCAAGTCAAGTTTGATGTTGTCTTGTCACCTTCTCCAGACAGTTATCTGAAGAAAATGCTAACCTCCAAGAACATGTGGAGAAGGAAAGCAAGGAAAAAAAGAGGCTGAGCAGGACAAACGAAGAGTTGATGTGGAAACTGCAGACCTCAGAACCCATGAGTCCTGTTAAACTATCGCCAACTTCTCCCACACGCATTTATCGCTCTTCATCGGGACCCCCAACTCCAGCTAAAGTCAGCACAGTACCAAGATGACAGACCAATGCAGCTACTTAAATGGACTTGGCCCAGAATATGGAAAATTGCAGTCCAAGCGAGTTGTTATGTACGACAAGTGAAATATTTGTTGCTGTTCCCTACATGTTCTCTAGTTCCTTATGATTAGGCAATGTACTTTTGTCATTTTAGCATCAGCAACTCAAAACTAGCAATGAGGTCAAAAAAATAGCAATGTAGTTTTGATGCATGGAAACATCTTTTGGGATTAGAGGCAAAAGCACTGGAAAACTGTTACTTATCATTCACTCTGAATGATTTCTTTTTCCATAATAATATTTCAGGTTAGTTGCAAATAGCTCTGCTTACATCCAAGGCTTTGGTGAGGTATGGATTGTACTGAAATCCAGGCACAACACCCAGAAGGCCTACATATACAGCTCTGCATGTGTATTCTGCTGTTCTGAATTGCAATTTTTTTCATGAACTAATTCTGCAAAAAGTGCTGATATTTTCAAGACAGCAATTTTCTAAAACGTGCCTAAAATTATTCTGAAAGGAATTGCTTTTTTTTGGAAGGGAGGGGGGTGGCTGGGGTCAAAGCTTCCCAGGAACATTTCTACCCAGACTAGAAAAAAGTTAGAAAAAAGGAGAAGCATCTTCTAAATGACCACCGAGTGGTACATTTTCTAAAGCAGAACACCAGCGACTTTTGAATTCTTAAGTAGTTACTGACTTCAAAAATGATAATTGGTTTTCTACGCAATGCCGACCATGGTCACTCATCTTCCAGGCTCAGTATTAGATCTTGCAATTGTAGTCAGTCCGTTATTTTCTTTATTTAGCTCATAAGATCGACTGACTTTTTTTAAGGTTTCTAAATTGTTAGCAAGTTAATATATATAAAAACATGAACATAAATACGCCCTCCCCTATAAATACCATAAAACCTTTCTTTGTACAGTGACCATCAAACTTTGGCGAACATCCTAACTTACAACATACTAATACTCAACATACCAACATGTTCAATTGAAGATATGAAGTAGTTTGGATGTTCTTTGACTGTATTTTGCTCTCTTTTGCATATAAAACCCCCAAACTCTACTGACAAGAAACTGCTTCTCATTCACAGAAATGGCCAAAGGCATAGTCATCCCAGGCAGCTGCTTGTAGCATATTATTTAATGCCAGTGAAGCAATTTGCAAGCTGCCTTTGATCATTGACTAGTCAATTATGTTGTGGTTGTATGCAGTATTGGCATATACTGAACAACTTTGTCAGGGATATCAGGTACGGCTCTAAAAGCAGAAGCTTAAACCTGACCCTTAACATTGTGCACTTCTACTTACTCCATGCTCACGGAATTCTGTTTCAGTTTATGGCCAACCTGCTGGGTTCAGTATTTCTGCTTTTCTTAATTGCCATCTGAACACTGGTACCCAAGTATGTATTTAGTAGTAGCATTGAATGGGGTATTCCGGTTGCTCAAATGTAGACTTGACTTCCTAAAGTGTAGGAGACCGGATAGTAATATATTTTGAGATGGTTCTTGATCTCAATGAAAGTATGAAAAGTATGCAGCCAATATCCCTTATTGTCTTTTGATGTGTTAGAACAGGGGTGGGCAAACTTTGCAACTTGAAGTCTGAAGGACTTCAGCTGCCAGACTTCTCCAGCCAGCTTTGCTGGCTGGAGAATTCTGGGAGCTGAAGTCCTTCAGACTTAAAGTTGCAAAGTTTGCCCACCCCTGTGTTAGAAGGTGAGTTCTAGCATGTTGTCAAATATGTTAGACTAGACTGTGAAAGCACTTGAATGCTTGTGGAGCATAAATTGTCTAAGTCAGCCTTCCCCAGTTACATGCCTCCAGATATATTGGACTACAAGCTCACATGGCTCTTAACCTACTTTGGGGCAATTAAGGGATTTGTAGCCCAGAAATCCTATTAATGCTGCATTGGGCAAGCAAGGCTGACTTAAGCAAATGTAGGTCTTATTTGATGTCCACGTGGCACGTTGATTCTCAAGTAGTGGCTGTGGCTTAGTGTATATTTTGCACAGCCCTGGATTAGTCCATCAATTTAAGAACTGTTCAAAGGGCTACATTACGTGAGAAAGCAGGAAGAAGTATAGTGAAAAACATGCTGTGATAAATACTTTGCTGAAATTTGCACAAACACTTAGTCCAGAAAGTCTGCTTAGTGTTTGGGAATTGCTGGTAAAGCCTAAACTTCAACTCAAGAGCTAGCCAGCATTGTCTGATGACAGATTTGGGGACTAATTCCATTGTGTACAAAGTAACAAGATTGATTTTTATCCCCCTTAGGACTTTATTTTTTGTAGCTGCCTTGCATGATACTATGATATTAAGAACATCTTCTTAGAGTAGCTCATGTCATGTTTGTAAGTAACACAAACTGCAGAATTAGATTTTACGTAAGGGCAAAATGAACTGAGAACAGGAAAGTAGAGACAATGACTTACTAATGCAATTTTATCCACTTTTTATACTTTAATGCCTGAAGACAGAGAATGCCACAATACACCTGTCCACTTGTTATGTTATCATTGTGAACAGTGTTGGCTCATCTAATCCATGTTATCATAATGATGATCTATTTGTTCTTCTATTGACCTATAAGTTATGTATCACTCTTTGCTTACAGGCGAAGGAGCTAAGTCATTGACAGATGAGTGATTTGTCCATTGGCATCTTTGTTAAAGTTGTTTCATTCCCCCCACCCCCATACACATTAATACTTCCAGCTATGATGGGGATTTCAGCTGATGGTGGTCAGAGCCAACCTACGAAAGCTCAACCCTGCCCGTTATTTCTATGCAAATGGCAGACTAGAAGATAGTCATCACCCATGTATGCTGTACTGATTATTTTCTGCATCCTTGGCAGCACGGGCAACCTTTTCCTTCTGCATCATAATTCACTGCTTTTAATCTCAGGCAGAAAACTATCATTTGCATGATGTTACATTGCAAAGCAATACCAAAACACAGAAGGCCCAATTCAACACTGCCATTGTGCCACCTTTGCAAACCACTTGTGAAACATGTTAAACTCATTTTTGAGATGGCACAAAGGATGGAAACAGAAGGCAACCATCTCAATGGAACTGCCATATTGCTTTGGCTCACCCAATGTAACATGCTCGATGACTTTCTATGGGACCAGCTTCCTTGCAGCTTATAAAACTAATGAAGATACGCAATGGGGATAGTCCAAAAGCCCAACAATGCTACTTATGTGTAACAAATGTTCTGCACAAAGTTAAAACAATCGTGTTTTGTGCAGCTTCCATCTCACAACGTTTAAAGGATGGGGCAGAGTGAATTATGTTATTGTGGGCATTTAAATCTCAATGCCAGGTATGTATCCCTTTTCCTTATTAGGTTTAAACCAATCAACTTGTATGAAAGGAAGTACAAGAACTAGTTTGGAAAAGGGATTCCTAACTTTGACTCCTACTTCTATCATTTCAATCTCAGTGTTAGGCAAAATTCCTCCAAGTGAACAGGGCAAAGGAGGCTGCAGAGATTAAAAGATTCTTTTGAATCTTATATTCTAGTAATTGCAGTACTGGAAAGAAAAATGAGAGAACTTTGCCCAATGAATAAGTGGTGCTCCTCGAAAGACTTCAGAAGTAAGAAATCAGCCTTGACAGAATTCTCCCAAAGAATAGCTACAATATATTATACTATATTGTACTGATATATTAGGTAAATCTCCCCCCCCCCAAAAAAAATAATAATTTATTTTTAAACTAGAAGCCTTGCCCTATGTTAAGAATGTTTTAATGTAAGCTTATGAAAAACATTGGACATGGTTTCACAATTAGAAATGTGTAGGTTTGGTAAATATACTGTACTCTTTGAAGATCCAAGTGGAAATAGGTGAGGAACAAGATGTGGGCGCATACCCGCCTACTACATTTAAGACATTAGAGCAGTGGTGGCTAACCTTTTTATCGTCACATGCTATTTTGGGCCTAGTAGGCCTCCCTGCAGCCTCCTGGGACCAAAAACAGGCCATGCATCTCCTGCATGCGCCCTGCCCCCCACGCATGCACAACAGAGACCTGAAAAATCAGCTGGCCAGAGGTAGGTGTGAGCATGCGCAGTGGAGCTGAGATGGGGCGATGACTTGTGTGCCTGCAGAGATGGCTCTGCATGCCACCTGTGGCACACGTGCCATAGGTTTGCCATCACAGCACTCGGGGGTGGGTTCCGGCAACCACTACTGCCATTTTGCTCATGTGCGTGCTGCTTGTGCACACTTTGTGTGCACGTGCATGCTTGATGTTTGTGCGCACTTTGCTGCATGTGCATGCACAGTACAATAAAAATTGTTCTGTGCGTGCGCAGAACCAAAAAAACAAGATGGCAGTGCCTATGGTGCCACCCGGAGAACCAGTTTGGGACGTAGCAGGCCTGGGTTGCTGCTGGTTCCAGTGACCCAGGCCCCCAAACCAATACCGGTTCGTCCGAACTGGTCCGAACCAGTAGGAACCCACCATTGATGGCACTAGAATAAAACAGTTGCCCTGAAAGGTTAACAGTGACTTGCTGACTGTCATGACATGACTTGCTGACAGATGGTTTAGGGAACAATGCAATGCTGGAAGCATAGTACATTCGCCATTCATTTCACCAAACTATTCTATCTTACCTCGAAACCAAGAATACAATCTCATTTCCACTGTAATCCTTCTTTTAGGGACAAGTGTGGCAATGCAGTACTACAGTACTTATCTCTGAGCTTCAAACAAGCTGTGGCAGTTACAAAAATTATGAGTTGTGTTTCCCTGTATCCACTATTTGTCTTTCCTGGAAATCATCAAAATTCATTCTGGCCCAACAAATAATCCCAGGAAAAAAAATCTTCCATAGGTTGCCTAAAGGTTCTTCAAAGTAATTCATGAAGAAAATAAATAGAAAAGTAGAGTGAAATGATGACCTTAGAAAGAACTTTGGAGAGGTAGCTACAAAGTCATATTTATCATCAATAAATCAGCCAGAAATTAACCCAAAGATATATTTTGGATTAAAGAACCCAAATCAGGTATTTTAGGGTCTGCACTAATTGCATTTATGTCCCATGGACATATGGTAGACCTTCATGTAGTGTCTCCTGCCCACCCACCACCCCACCATTGTCATAGGGGTTTTGTGGTCTGATAATATTCATGGCTGTTTGAATTAGAAGAAAATGTTTGTATTATTTCAGTTACTGTGTAAAGGTGTGTGTAATATATTCATGGTAATAAATAACATGCTCCAGCATTACACTATGGTGTCCTTCTGCATTTATTTCTATAGCTTCCCAACGTCTACCAATATTGTGCATTTACTTTATAAAAATCAATCATCTAATGCTGGTGAATAAAGAAAGCCCGAAAGCGATTGCAACAGCGCGACATTTATTTTTTTATTAAAGCTAACGGGGTTGAAAACTCACATGCTCGCTGTCTTTTCGAAAATGTGATTAGCACATCTGCCTTCCCAGTACTTCTCTCATTCCAATAATTCCTCACTGATCAGAAATGCTGGGTATTTGCTTTCCAGTTGACTGTAATGCAGATTACCAGTGGCAGATTGCAAATGCAACTGAAAATAATTTTGCAATATGCTATGCAGCGGTTGCCAACAAGGGTGATGTATATGCATTTCCTTTCTTCTTTCCCATAACACATTTTACATTTGCTGCATTGCCTCAATAGTGTTCTGTATTTTACAGTGCGCTTACCATGGACCGCTGCTATTTTGGGATTTTGACATTGTGTTCCAAAGGACATGACATTGCATTAAACTCGATAGAGGAAGTCCATCTTTCCTACTGTGCTATTTTCCCAGGGGAGGTGTATACTTTTTTCTTTCGTTCAGGCAAAAGCAAATGGTAAGAAGGACTAGTCTCTGCCACCCATTCTCTCCCCATCTTCCAATCTTCTCTGACTTGCTGCAGGAGGACTGCTTACTTTCTCCAGATAAATCTGTTGGAGATAGCATTTGAAATCAAGGCAACTATCATCTGTCTTTCTCCACAAAAGCCACTGGGGGAGGTGGCAGAGGTGGGTTGCTGCCAGTTCCAATCAGTTTGGCCCAACTGGTAATGGAATTCAAGCCCGGATTGCAGAACCAGCTGCAACTCGGGCCTGCCATGCCCCCGAACCGATTCCCTCGCTGCCACTTGGCTGCCGCCATTTTGGATTTTAGTGACTGCATGTGCACTGTTCACTATAAATTGTTTTGCACCTGCGCGAAGAACAATTTACATTGAACATGTGTACCGGCAGTAATGCCAGCAGCCCACCCCTGGAGGATGGGATAGGAATAGGAAAATGAGGTCGAGGGCACATCCCATGCTAAGAAATGTATGTTAATTAAATGGTTGAAGAAATGCTATTAAGGCCACAGCTGTCTTAAGCAGGAAAGCTATTTAGAAATTGAAAACAAAAAGGCAAAATTCAGAAATTGGATTCCTACGCAAAACAGCAATTACACACAACTTATTTGTTTAAACAGAAACATTTATTAGAACAGGCAAGACAAAATTAACATTATTTAAATTTCAAGGAACAAATTAATGCTGTTTTACCTATTTACAAACTGATCTCTAAAGTAAAAAAAAGAAAACCCTCACTCTCCAAAGGGAGACATTTACAGCATCCCTCAACAGAGGTTTGTTATTGAAGCAGAGGCCTTGCTCTAAATGAAGTTTCACATATAAAGTAAAAAACAAAGCTTTGCAAGGAAGGAAGGGAGAAGCCAAAATCCAAACAAACCCAGAAGCTCCAGTGAAGAGGCTGAAGCATCCGACAGGATCAAGGTTTAAGGAACTATATCTTGAACCCATTATATTTTCTGACAAAATCATTAGAAAAATAGAAGAAAAACTTATATACATTTTACTCAGTAAAAATATGGACAAATTATTATCATGGCTTCTTGATTATCAAAAGGTGGGTATTCCCAAAGAAGCCATCATATTCTCCAACAGATTGTAACATACAACTCCAAAGAGTGCCACACTGATTCTTTGTACCCGCTGGGAGCAGAAGTACATTGAAAGGCACAACAGAAAGAGGGTAATCCAGTTACTTCATCACCCACCACCCTTCCAGCGTTTGCAAAACAAAGCATGAGCGTGATCTGGTTAAGATCCCTCACCATTTAGAAAACTTAATAAACTTGGTAGGATTTTTCTTAGGATATGTGCCAAGAGGAATGAGAAAATATACCCTGAGGAATTCTAGGTTTGAACGTTGTTTTTTTTAACAAAAAACCAGGCACAGTTTTCATAAGGTTTGGCCTCTGCTTCAGAAATAAGGAGCGTTACAGGATGTAATTATTCCTTATCATGAGTCTCTGTAACTATCAGAATTGTGTGAAACATTTGGAAGAGGTAATTTATATTACTATTCTAGAGAGAGAAGGGGTGATAGAGGGACGGAGGCAGGTGTGGGTTCCTGAACTGGTTAGTACTGATTCGATGCGCGCCCGCCAGCCACACATTGCTTGAGCATGTGCATTTGACTAAAAATTGCTCTGCACATGCACAAAATCATGCTGGCACTGTAGAACCGGTTCGGGGGCGTGTCAGGCCTGAGTCATTGCTGGTTTTGCGACCCAGGCCTGAATTCGACTACCAGTTCGGCCAAACTGCAGCCACCCACTTCTGGAAGGAGGGGGAGATAGGGAGGGAGAGAGAGAGCGCTCTTCAAGGCTACCAGCTGATTATCTGTACATGGATATACATTCACAGCTTTTAGGTAGTCCTTCTGTGTCATCTCTACACACAAATTTATTTATTTATTTATTTATTTATTAGTCAAATTTATATAACCGCACCCTCTCCCCAAAGGGACCCGGGGCGGTGCACAGGAAGTTAAAACAAACAGTATAAAATATAAATAGTTAATATCAAATTAAATAGGTTATCCCTGTGCTGATGAGCAGAGTTTTTTCAAAACACTCACACAAGCCTTAAGAAGGCTATGGTTGTGTTAATACTTTAAAGAAAGGTTGCCTGCAAATCACCTCCCTCAAATGCTTACACAAACGTATTACCAAATATTAACCAGATTCGCAATGAGGAACGATCTACTATGAACTTATTATCAGAGAGTTAAAACATTCTTTCACAACCTGGTGCCCACTGGCCATATTGTTTTAGTTCAATACATATCAAGGGCAACAGACCGTGGAACACTGCAATAAGAGGTTGGCGGGGAAGTCTACTCACTATATTTCCATGTTAAGTTTTTCTAAAGCTCTCACATTTCCTTCAGTATCACAAGAAGGCACCAATGATATAATTTCAGTAGTATACAAAATTTAAATGTGTAGCACTATCCTATGTACAATTTCTCAGAAGCAAAGTTTACTGTTTTCAATAGTGCATTCAACATTCTTTCTTAAGAAGGTGTTTTTAGGACTGTAAGTCTCAACCAACTAAAATTACAGTGAAGATAAACATCAATGGAACTTTACCGTATTCCCTTCCTCTCTGGAAAAAAACCCCTCTATAACATGCATATTTAACTCTACAACAGTCCAAGCTGCATGCATGAATTTGGAATTCAAACTTAGAATTCAAACTTAGAACCCCCAATGTAGTATCTGTACAACACATGTCTGAATTTTGGTAAATGCAGAAGAGGTCCGTCACATAGGTTGAAAACTCTTTTTGTACAACTTAAGTAAGATTGTTTCATTTTGTTACCCTGTAAATACACCACATAGTAAAATAAGAGATAACATACTAAAAGGCAACAGATTGCAATCAGCAATTAATTTGAGACAGCATCATATATACAAAGCACTTTTGACCTTGCCAAATATGGCCTTCATCCAGGAAAGCAGGCTTCAATACACACATCCCTTATTAGAACTGTAGTATGCGTAGATGACAGAGAACAAACAGTTCCGTCCACAACCAGTTGCTCATGTTGTGCAGGCTCTGTAAGTGTATGTGCAGATATATGTGAATGTATCAGAAAGTGACAAAAAGTGATGATTAGCTGTTCAACGGGAAAATCAGACACATAATCTTTTCTCTCCTCTACTCCCAATAAAATAATGGGCTTACAAAGTTTCATATACATATTCAAGCTGTGGCATATAAAGGATGTTCAACCAGCCTACAGCACTGTTAAAACAATGAAGGTAATATGGAAACTGGTCCTACCAAAGTGAGTAATAATACAAATTCTGTTAATGTTTATATCTGAACCTGGCGTCTGCTTAAGCACCCTTGAAAGCATACTGATTCTACATTTAAGGCAAGCCACTTATATATAGTCTGCTTCCTGCTGTTGATAAATATCTATTCACTAACCGATAAAAACATCTTTAATAAAGTATTTTTTTTAAATGACTTAAAGAAAATGAATTAAAAATCTTCACCTTATCAGACTATTCTACGATCCAGTGTTTGTAGCACAATTCCATTAAGTATATGAGGATTAATAGAATTGATGGACATAAAAATAGAAACCTGAAAATTATTGTTGCAAGTTTTTACTGACTAGGTTAAAAGTTTTACTCCTTGCTGAACACTGGTGAGACATCTCTTATTTACCAATGCACTGAGTAAAAGAAGACATGGAGATGGAAAGGTGGCAATAAAACATAACAGGCAGGAAATAATGTACAAAATATACAAATTTAAATAAAACATTTTGAAGACAATTGAAAATATTAACAAAATAGATTGCATTTTTGTTCACAATACAATACCTTCAAATGCACGAGAGTAGTATATTTATATAAACAGCATTGGAAGAGAATAGCCATGCGAGTCTAGAGCAGCAGTGGGGGGGGGGAGTCTGGCAGCACTTTTTCTTGCACATTTGAAAGCTTCTACTTTTTAATACAATTGGTTACCAGTAATTGAAAAAGGTGCTACCAGATTACTGATAACTGCCATGGGTTTTGGAAGGAACTGATGAGCAAGCAATTTGTTGTTCTTGAAAAGCTGGAGTTGTAACTGGAATTAATTTGGGGATTAATTTGCATAAATCTGACTCAGTAAAACTGATTTTTATGGTAAGGGTTTGAAAGTGTCAACACTGTTTTATGTTGCACATGTTTATCCCCCACCCCCCACCCCGTGGATTAAGGAAGCAACACTTATCCGTAATTAGATATCCTCCAGGTGTGGAGAATTAAAATCTTCAGAATACGATGCCAGTTTTGAAGCATGTAGTTCAGGGATGTCCAAACTTGGGAACTTTAAGACTTGTGGACTTCAACTCCCAGAATTCCCCAGCCAGCTATGCTGGCTGGGGAATTCTGGGAGTTGAAGTCCACAAGTCTTAAAGTTCCCAAGTTTGGACATCCCTGATGTAGTTCAAATACATTTGAAGAATATCTAGTTAGCGAAAGTCGCTTTCTTTTTTTTTAACTTCTGCACAGACAAGAGTTTGCAAATTTGGCTTTAGGCTAATCAAAGCCTATTAAGATTTTAAAACAGGCAATTCCTGAAAGTAGTAGTGACTTCCATAGATTCAAAATAAGCCCTTCCCTTAAGAAAAACTGTACATTTTCTTTGAGGGAGCTGTATGTTTTGTGAAACTCTATAGAACAGGATTTTATACAAAGCGTCCAGCAGCTATACAAAATAATCCTAATATTAAAATAATAAATTACTCATATATTTACAAAGATGAGCGCAAATAAATGGCAGTCTTATTCTTCACTCTAGCAAACTTACAGCAGCAGCATTTAGGTTTTCACCACTAGACCTCAAGCTTTTGCATGTTTCTCCATTGAGATTTCAGAACGAGGAGCAAGGGGGCTCCCTGTTTGGGGCACTTTATATTTACTGGTCCAGGGTTGCTCCCTGTCTTAGTCTCTGAATATCACCATGAGCTATAAGCATCTCCATAGAGACAAAAGCAGCTAGCCATAATGAGAATATCCCACAAGAAGTTCTTGGCAAGTCTTTCTTCCAGAGAACTTTTTCCCCAGGCCTAACATCTCCTGTTGTTGAATCTTAAGTGAGAGGTAAAGCAAAACTCATTCAAGTCTTGGATATGTATCAATCTTACTCAGAACAATGTCTCGCATCCTGGTGTCATTTGGATGTAGCGGACTTCAGCTCCCCAAATTCCCTACACTGTGGGAATTATGACAGTTGAAGGTGAGACTTGGGAACCGTTATCCCAGGAGATTGCTTTTGTTAATCTGTGATTTATTCCACTAGTGACGTATGTGTGAAAAACGTTTTTAAAGGTTCCTTCATGTGTGACAGAATTTCCTTTGAAAATCATTTTCTTAAACGTCACATCAGAAAAGGAACCGCTTTTTACTGCATGCATGTATCTATCACACAGAACCAAACATGATACCCAGTGTTTAAGGCTTTTTCTAATACTATTTTCCCTAGTACAGGTAGCCCTTAACTTGCAAACATTCATTTAATGACTGTTTTAATTCATGGCACTGAAAAAAAAGTACTTTATGACTTGTCCTAGAGGTTACAACTGTTGCCCAATCATGTGATCACGATTTGGGCATTTGTAGACAGTTGCAGCGTTCTGTGGTCATGTGATCACAATTTCCAACCTTTCCAACCAGCTTCCGACAAGTGAAGTCAATAGGGGAAGGCAAATTTGCTTAATGACTGCATAATTTATTTAACAACCAGGTAAAAATGCTTATAAAATCTTGATCCGATCACATACTGACTTTTTAAATGATCGCATCTATTGATGGCTAAAGTTCCAGTCCCAACTGTGGTCATTAAGTCAAGGTCTACCTGTTAGTTTAAAAAATGAACTGGACAAAACACTGCAATTCAACCACTCTAAATTATAATGTACGGATTTACTGTCCTTTGGAAATGCAATTGCCAAATTGAGACTCCCATTCTTCAGGCTGCTTTCAGTTTTATCCACTGCCCACACACAGTATGGATTGATCTACTTAAGAAGAACAAAAATGGAAAAAAATAAGTCACTTCCAAAAATTACCTAGGGACCCTTCTCAAATTTCATTTTAATGACTTTTAATGTAATTTGACTTTTATAGAAAATCTGGCATCATCTTTCTAAGCCATTTTCAAAGACAGTGATGTATTAGGGCAGCCATGTTCAACCTGTGGCTCGCAGCCCGCATGTGGCCCTGGGCAGCTAGTAATGCAACAAGATCACAAGAACATAAACTTTTAACATTATTATGGAATTTTTATATACTACCTATATAATGTATTTTCTATGCAGCCCAAGGAAAAATCATCTTCACTCAACGCAGCCCTGGCAAGCCAAAAGGTTGGATGTCCATGTAATAGGGTGTAATTTAATAATAAGTAAAAGGTTGGAATCAGCATGGATGATATGAAATGTGACCATATAGAAGAGATTTCTACAAAGGACATTTGTCATGTATGAAACAATCCACAAAGGTTGACTCAGCTAAGAATGAAGAGTTCAAAACAAGCTCCATCTCACTCCTCACAGACTCTAAAACAAGGATTCATATGACCTAATGGGATTCCATCCAGAAGAACCCAAAAGCAAAGCTTTAGGTATTTTCAAGTCACATATACATTTTCATCTGAAAAAGAATATTTTCTAGCCAGCCCTGAGGGCTTCCCAAATCACTTTGAGCAGCCTGGCCAATTTATTTGAGAAAGGTCTGGCTGATTCAAACTAAATTGTGCATTTCTCACTTGTTCAACGCTGAAGCCCTTTAAAAAAAACAACACCCTCATCATTGTAATTGTAGCCTCCAGACTTTTGTGATGGCAAAAGGAAGTTGCTGAAGTATCGAATACAATAAACTGCTTTGTTATTGATCCACCTAGGTCTACACTGTCTGAAGAAGCTCCTTTCTAACCTTCTGGACAGGTAGATGTAACCACTAAAATTCTCAGCAATCACCATGGTGATGGGAAAACCTTGAGTCAAAATTCACACCTAATAGCGTCGCCACCAGGGTGCAACCTGGACAAAACATAGGGAGCGCCATAAATAAATACCCCCCCCTTTCTAAATTTCCTCCCACAAAATAAGCACAGTCTCTGTACAAAATGAATTCCCTTTCTTCTAAGTCAGGGGTCCCCAAACTTGGCAACTTGAAGACTTGTGGACTTCAACTCCCAGAATTCTCCAGCCAGCAGAGCTGGCTGGAGAATTCTGGGAGTTGAAGTCCACAAGTCTTCAAGTTGCCAAGTTTGGGAACCCCTGTTCTAAGTGCTATTCTTTTCCATATAACTTGCTCAAATACAACACATCAAGGGGCTAGACATAAATATCACAAACAAGTAATAATAAATTCAAGCCTCCGAGGTTTAACAGTGTAAAAGAAAAAAAGTACACTAATCATCTACACTATTTACTAGAATATCAAAACAGCAAGCCTCAACATTATTTGACCGGTGTAGAGACTTAATAACCCTCCCTTTGGAAAAAACCACATTTTTAGGAAGTGATTCTCCCTCTCTATAGATGCTTTTATTATTTCCCCTGTCCCATCCAGGGCAAACAGTGGAAATAACATAGTTTGAATTTTAAAACAGATGGCCTATTTGGAAATGTCAGCCCTAACAGGATAAGGCGAGAAACTTAATATTCTACAGTCCCAAATATCCCGCAGGCAAAACCTAAGGCTGGCTCCTACTCGGTACCAGAAAAGCTGCGTTTGTCACAACCCTCCTTCAATAAAATATTAATTTTAAATATATTATTTCAAACATAACAGTAAAGACAATGCTGGAGTTTGACCCAAGAACCCTGTGTTCAATTTCATCTTCGAGGGGTCCTTGGTGCTCTTTGAGCTTGCTTGCGGGCGTTTCATCACCTAAACTAGGTAACATAGACTAGACCAGGGGTCTGCAAAGTTGGCTCTTTTAAGACTGGTGGACTACAACTCCCAGAGTTCCCCAGCCAGCTATGCTGGCTGGGGAACTCTGGGAGTTGAAGTCCACTAGTCTTAAAAGAGCCAACTTTGCAGACCCCTGGACTAGAGTAGTACAGTGGTACCTCGGTTCACGAACGCCTCTGTTCACGATCAATTTGGATTACAACCAAAAATTTCCCAAAAAATGTGCCCCGGTTCACGAACACCGTTTCGGTTCACGAACGGAAAAGTTCGTAAAAATACGCTCCGCTTCACGAATTCCGCCTCGCTTCACGAACTCCGCCCTCGCATCACGAACAGAAAAGTTCGTAAAAATGCTCGGATTCACGAACCCCGCCTCGCTTCACGAACCGGAGCCGCGGACATTTTAAAAACAAGGTCAGAACGGATTAACCGGATTTACATTGAACCCTATGGGAAACTGTGCCTCTGTTCACGACCAATTCTGTTCGCGAACAGAGCCAGTTCAAGAATCACGACCAAAAAACAAGGTCGGAACGGATTAACCGGATTTACATTGAACCCTATGGGAAATTGTGCCTCGCTTCACGACCAATTCGGATCGCGAACAGAGTCAGTTCACGAATTAAGTTCGTGAACCGAGGTACCACTGTACTATTGAGGTTACCTAGTTGAGGTAAGGAAAGAAAAGAAAACAAGCAAGCTCAAAGAGCACCAAGGACTCCTTGTGTCAACCCTGAGCTACAAATATTCTCCTTTATTAATTCCACCTTTATGACAGGAAACGGTTGCCTTTTCTCAGCGGTGATTTACCGCACAATGTTATGTTAAAATACAAGCATGGCAAAGGCTGCCTTTGACTGGGACTGTCTGAGCTGAAATAACAATCCAAGCAAGCAATTGTCCTTGATTTGGCAGAGCTGCGTACTTGAAAAATCATACTTTCTACACAGTAGTTCTATCATAAGCAACAGACTCTGCTTCATAGGTACACAGCTGTTTGAAGCACAGGAGAGGAATTCAGCTAGCAGGTTGCACAGAAGCCTCCGAGGGCTGCAGGAAGCCAGGTTTGTCCACTTTTAGGTAAAGGAGATTGCTGTAACATTGGGTGCTAAAACTCAGGCATCACCCCTCTTTAAATATGTAAAGCACAATGTTTAAATAGCACCACTCCTTTTTTTTTTTTTCCTCTTTTCATTCCAGTCTTGGGAAGTGGGTACAGTTTATAAGCATGTAAGAGAGTTTAGGTATGATTTGGTTTGGGTTTGCTTAAATTTAGTTCTGGTGCTGCAATATAGGTGATTTTGGAGAAATAGTATAAAGGGTGCTCCATTCCAGTAGCCAGGAATTAATTTGCAAGCTTGAGAATCTTATTCGCACAATAACATTGGAAGTAAACTAGCACCCTGAAAGGCAATTTCTATTCAAAGAGTAAAGAAGAGAAATAGCTGTCAGCAAGAAGTAACTCTTGAGTTGTTGGGAGTGCATCAGAGTCTAGGTATTTGTTTTTCTTTGCGATCCCTCCCAGCTGCATCCCCATGTTAAAGGGGACATGGGAGCCCGCCTGATATTCTACCAAAAATAAAAAAAGTTCTTTCAGAATTTGGGAGAGAAAAGTATCCTGCTGTGCAGTAATGGTGATCTCAATAACCTCCCAAGCAAGAAGGCCGTCATTTACAAGTATCCATATTGTTATCCGTGCTTCTTTCTTGATCCGTTGGTGCTGAATAAGATGCCTCTACGCTGTGCCATATGCCATAGCCAAAATATATCACCAGGCCTGAAGAGGAAAGTGGAGTAGCATTAAGTAACATGTGAGGCAGCACACGGGATGTATAAGTTTAGGAATCTCTAGCTATAAGAATACAATATGAGATGATGCAGGGGGGTTAAATTCAAGGCCCACAGGGTACTTAGATTCGGCGTATGGGGCCGGCTTGGAAATAGCAAAGGACCAGCCTGTGGTGCCTCTGCTAGCTAAAATGGGATGCAGAGGGTGGGGGCATGCACACCCTTCCTGCACCCCCTTTTCGGCCTGGACAGCCTCCTGGAGCACCCTGCGGTATAAAACAGGGTGCAGGGGGGCTATGCAGGGTCCCCTGCACCCCATTTTGGCTGGCAGGATGTTGCAGTAGGCATCTGTCCCATCTGCCATTTGTCCCCTCCCCCTCCCCCCCTCCCGGCCCACAGAGGACAAACTACAATCCATGGCTCGGGGCCTAGCTATATACGAGACCGCCTCCTGCCCCATACATCCCTTCGCCCGATCCGCTCCCACAGAGAGGGTCTTCTTCGGGTGCCGTCGGCCGGGCAATGCCGGTTGGCGACACCCAGAGGAAGGGCCTTCTCTGTGGCGGGCCCGGCCCTCTGGAACGACCTACCCCCCGACCTTCGCACAATCTTGGACCTCCGCCTCTTCCGCCAACGTCTTAAGACGTACTTATTCCAACAAGCCGGCCTAGGATAGCCCCCCGTTTCTGACTTTTTAAGGAAATTTGTAATTTGGTAGGGTTTTTAATATTGGGTTTTTTAGCACGGGTTAATGAATTTAATTATATTTTAATTGACATTTATTGTATTGTGTGTTTTTAAGATGCCTGTGCGCCGCCCTGGGTCCTAACAAGGAGAAGGGCGGGGTATAAATTTAATAAAATAAATAAATAAATCCTGATCCGGTCCTTGAAGAAATCCAGTTTGACACCCCTAGTCTTGTGGAACATCCAAAGACTTAAGTGTATACTTCTAAACTGCAGTGCAGTACAACTGAGGGGGACGGATGAGTTTTTCTAGTGACTAGTCCCATGATGGTGAACCTATGGCACACATGTCACAGGTGGCATGCAGAACCATCTCTGCAGGCACGCGAGCCGTCGGCCAGGTCAGCTCCACTGAGCATGCATGCGTGCCTCCTGCCGGCCTGCTGATTTTCGGATCTCTGCTGGGAGACACACGTGCATGCGCTGGAGTTGGGGGGCCATACATGTATGCGTGGGGGGGCAATACGCTCCCCCCCCCGGGCGTTTTTGGTTTAGGAGGCTTCAGGGAGGCATGCTAGCACTAAAACAGGGATCACATGTGCATGCGCAGAGGGGATTGCATTATGAGTGTTGGCATGCACGTATGTGCTATCCCGCGCAAACGCTTTCAGCACCCGAGGAAAAAAAAGGTTCGCCATCACTGGACTAGTCTATCTTTGACTTGAGAAGCAAGTCAGAGATATTTTGCAGAGTGCTGAACTGTATTTTAATTCTGCATACCTCAGATCTTGCCATGCTTCTCACTTGCTTTCAATATTTAATAATAATAATTAATAATAATTTATTGATTTATAGACCGCACCCTCTCCCCCATAGGGGACTCGGGGCGGTGCACAGGCAATTAAAAATCCAAAAATACACCAATATACAAATACAAAATGTTAAAATCAAATTAAATTAACCCCTGTGCTAAAATCACTATTAAAACCCTTAAAACCCTAACAATACCCCTAAACATTTTATACAATTTCATTTTGCGGCTAGGAATGTAAACATTAGGCCAGGCCGGCCTGATGGAAGAAGTGAATCTTTAACTTCTGGCGGAAGGAGCGGAGGTCCGTCGTTGTTCTAATTTCAGGGGGTAGGTCATTCCAGAGGGTTGGGCCCACCACAGAGAAGGCCCTTCCCCTGGGCGTCGCCCGCTGGCATTGCCTGGTGGACGGCACCCGGAGAAGTCCCTCTCTATGGGAGCGAATTGGTCGAAGGGATGTATATTTACAAGCTTAATTGTCATAACATACCTTGCATGGGCCTATTCCTGGAGATGATTTCAAAGATTTAATCAAACTAATTAAAGCCTACTCCCAAGTCTTAATGTGTGTGAATCTGGGTTTGTTTTGTTTTAGACAAAACCTACAACACAGTCAACGGTTTCATACCAACTGCCTGGGTTAACATGCTTATTAAAATGTTTGGTTTTGATCTTTTTTAAATGCCTGGGACTCTCATACTATATTAAAGATAACTCAGTTGTAGCTTTAAGGCTTCTGACCACAAGTAAAGAATCTGAATTCCGCTTCAACCTTCAAAACTGTCTCATATTCACTAATCTGCCTATACCAGGGGTGTGCAAAGTCGGCTCTTTTAAGACTGGTGGACTTCAACTCCCAGAGTTCCCCAGCCAGCATAGCTGGCTGGGGAATTCTGGGAGTTGAAGTCCACCAGTCTTAAAAGAGCCGACTTTGCACACCCCTGGCCTATACGAATGAGAATGTCATATCATAGAGTTGAAATTTACCTATGACCATCCAGATGGCAAATCGTATCCAGGTGCCGCAATCCAGCTGCATCATGAGATAAACATTCACAAAGATGCTCAGGATTGGAAGGACAGGGAGAAAAGGGACCTGCAAAACAAAATTGTGCTTCTGGATTACATTTAGGAATATGAGGCACACCAGTTCACATATCTACCTTCTCCTGAGAGCAATAATTGGATTCTATTTGTAAGGAATTGTTTTTTCAAGTCAGAATTAGCAAGCATATGATATTGTGTATGTTCCCAAGGCAGCAAATTCCTGCAGGTTCTTCTGAGTACAGCTCTAATTGGGTAAGTCAATAAGATGCTGCAAGAATTCTCTGGAATAAGAAACTATTGACAAACATTTTAAAAGATGTCATGCTTACTGGCTTTCATCTAGGTCAGGGGTCTGCAAAGTGGGCTCTTTTAAGACTGGTGGACTTCAACTCCCAGAATTCCCCAGCTAGCTATGCTGGCTGGGGAACTCTGGGAGTTGAAGTCCACCAGTCTTAAAAGAGCCGACTTTGCAGACCCCTGATCTAGGTCAAGGATGTCAAACTTGTATCGTCACAATATCATCATGTGACGTATCATGACCCCTCACCTTTTCACTACACCAAGCGGGGGCATGGCCAGCACGTGACGCACCTGATCTGAGTTTGACAGCCCTGATCTGGGTGTTTAAAATTATAGTCAGATAAACATTGGAGATGCAATTATCCAAGTGTAGATTTGTACATACACACAAGTTTTAGACACGTATTTTTAAAAAATTAAATCCTTTCTATTCTACACATTATGATCACATTTCAGAGATGGTGTTTTAGGGGATATTATTGATAGTGGTTCAATGTGGCAAAACAGGAAGGTACGTAGACAAATTGTATGGAAACAACAGAAACTTTCCTTTGTTATCATACAATGTAAGGATCTTCCTCGGGAGAGTTAGCGTGAAAGCATATTTTGTTAGGATTGAAAATCTGTTGCCGGAATATAATAAAGAGTTTCCATGATAAGGTTGACTTTAAATATTGTTACTGAATGTTATCCTATTGTGTGTACATTTTCTGATATTTATGTTGTAGTAATACCCTGCTTCCCTGAAAATAAGCACTTATTTTGCGGCCCAAAAGAAAATAAGACCCTGTCTTATTTTAGGGAAAACACAGTAATTCTACAGAAGCTGGTCCTACCACATTCCTTTCAACCTGTATTATATTCACCACTGTGTGCCTACTTACACTCTTGTAATCCCTTGATCTCCAAAGAATGTAAATACAAACACTACTTCCTTACTTCCTAATTATTCCAGGGGTGGAATGAGCATTTGAAAGGGTGGGGGAGTAGGAAAGCACAGTCATGTTCATATGGTTTGTCCCTTAGCAATCAGTTCCCTTAATGACAGCTGTCAGTCCCAATTGTGATCCCTAAATGAGGGCTACCTTAACTTATATTCGCAACTCTCAATATATTAGAATGAGTTGACACACAGAAACAGAACTACATAATGCCTATACTCCAAAACAGATGTTATAATACATAATTAAGGTCTGCATATCATATAGGCATGCTGAATACAAACCCCCCTTGTTATCACGAGTTTGTGCATACAATGTAAACATTTGAGGATACACACAATTTCTGCTATGCTGCCAAGTGGAGAATATGTGCCCAAGAGTTATTGCATAACTACAACTCCCAGCAAATCCAGTCCTCAGTTTTTCATATTGAATGCTGAAAGTTGCAACATCTGAAAAGTCACCAACCGCTTGCCCAACTTTAACCATTGGCGTGCCTTCCTTCCTCTGCTTTATGTTCCTCTACTTTATATTTACTCACTCACTCATTTACTCATTTTATTAAAATAATTAAGATTTCATTTCTAGAGGACACCCCATAATGTAATAAGTTGGTTTATTGGGAAGATTTTGTTAGGAATACCAAAACAAAAACAGTAGCCTTGCATGCCAGCGATTATCTCCGAGTACATTCAGATAGAACAGACGAGAAGCCTCCTTCCCACAAAAATAGCATCCAGAAAGCTGAAGGCCATGTCTGAAGGTCGCATGTTCAATCTGCGTGGGAAAGTGTCTTTTGCTATCTCCCCTCACTGCTGTTTTCTGGCCAAAGCAGGCTGATCTCCACTAATCTCTCTTTCCAATCAGAAAGCCAGCAAGGGCTCCAGTTCTTCTTTTATGCATGCATGCTTTACACATCACTTGCCTTAAATGAGAGTTTGGTTTTGCTTTCAGGTTGCCTCCAAATGATGACCATGAAAACAAAGCAGATGAGGAAGAGGAGAACAAGGATGCTAATGGCCCACATTGATCCACTCATCAGAAGCTTCTTGGCAAGGACAGCCAAGCTACAGAAGCTGACAATAAGAAAACCTGAGAACAAGAAACGTTAAGATGTTGGATGCATTGTTAAACATGGTGGGGAGGAATTAAAACAAAAACCAGCTGTAGTTAGCTAAATGACGAATAATACGATCTGTGACATATGCAGGTAGACAGCCCAGGATCCATAGCTTTCAATATCCATTTTTCTGAGCCACTGTTTTGTTCATTGAATCCTGTAGAGGAGTGGTCCCCAACCTTTATGGCTTGGCAGTCCGGAGGCGGGAGGGAGGGAACTGGCCCATGCAAGTGATGGCCCGGCGCATGTGCATGCGTGTGCATGCGCCAGCCCGCCACTCATGTGAGTTGGGCTGCATGCGTGTTGCCCCACAGGTTGTGTGAGTTGATCTATGCCCATGTGGGCAAACCTATGGCACACGTGCCCAAAGTGGCAGAGGGAGCCATGTTGGACGCTGGGTATCATCCATTGCTCTTCCGGGTTTCTGGCACGCATGCACACACAATGATCAGCTGGCCTTTCTGCATGCAGCAGTCCCGAAAACCAGAAGAGCTGGTCTTCCATTTTCTGGCATGAGCGCTGGCCAGCTAATCGTACTGTGCACATGCGCAGTAGTAACAGGAAGACTTGATGCTTGGCGCGCATGCGTGTGCCAGAAGCCAAGTTCATTTTCCAGCACATGCATGCTCCCTGGCCAGCTACTCTTCCTTATTGCAGCCTAGACAAGCATGTGTATGCACGCGCAAAGCACACTCGGTGCCAAAAAGGTTTGCTATCACTGATCTATGCACACGCGTGCACACTTGCACCGGCCAGCGGCTCACTAGTTCAATTCTGTTCACTTGGGGGGCCCTGCAGTATGAAAAGGTCCTGCAGCAAAAAGCTCATCTACAGGTAATTCTTGCCTGACAACCATTTGTTCAGCAACCCTTTGAAGTTATGAGGGCACTGAACAAATGGTAGTTGTGGCAGCTTCCCAAAATTGCAGCTATTGCAACACCCCCACAGTCCCACGATCAAAATCTAGACGCTTAGCAGCCCTCTTTCATTTACAACCACAGGCTGAGCTTCAACTCCCCTCGCCCACCTATCTTCCCCCCTCTTCCCAATCTCTGCCTCTTTGGCTGACCAACACTCTGCCGCCTACCCTGCCACCTCCTCCCCGACCAACCTTGGCCTTCGTTCTCCCATTGCTGACAAGGCAGGTGTGGGGAGTTGCAGGCAGTTACAGTAGGGCAGGAGAAGCATGAGATCCTTACTCAGGGATAGCATGGCCCTGGCTTAACAGCCACAACCGAGACTACTAATGGCATTGCCATCACTAAGGCATATACAACCTAACAGCCATTTTGCTTAGCAACGGAAATTCCAGTCCCAATTAGGGTTGTTAAGTGGTTAACTGCCTGAATTAGGATGTTGTGTATTCTAGGCTTCTTTGATGGGCTCCCTTCAACTTTTCACTTGCCAATTTTTTGCCTGTTTTTTTCAGGGGTTTTCTCACCAGCATCTCTTAATTTCCACAATGGTTTTATTCTACATTCGGCTAAATCAAAACACAAACTGCAAAGAGGACATTCTCAGTTCATCAGCAAACTCACTAATCAATTTTTCAGACGGGAAACTCAACAGTCAGAGCTACAATGATTGAGAATAATACTAGCTTTTTGGAACCAGCTGCTTACCTATGACGCAAGTAGAGACATTCACTATAAACCCAGAAAGTTTGGAAGGAACTGTGTTTTGGGGAAGGAGGATAACTTTTAAGGATAATTTCTCTCCCTCTTCCGGCAGAAACGCAGTTTGAGATTCACTTGTGCTCACAGACTCATTTGCGTCTGTCTCCTCTGTAGTACTAGCCATCTGATACGCCAAGTTAGGTTGTTCAGGTTGGTATCTATAGGGAAAACAAACAAACATAGCATACACATACCAGCATAGTACTGGAAATTATAAAGATACCACTGGGTTGTTTTATTTGAGTATTACTCAAGTATTTTTGTAATTGGAGTATTAGAACATATCAAGAGAGTAGAAAAATGGAATAAAATAGGGAGAAACTGCATCATTGTCAACTGAAACTACAAGTATTAGGTTTTATTTCATGTATTCCTATGAAATCCATAAAATGAGATGCAAATTGTGGAGCTGCCAAGGCTACATATAGACAGAACGTTAAGATTAAATGTGTTATGTTCTTCTTAAGAGCTTTATTGCTCTGGTAAATGCCCCAAGTCTCAAAACTGTATTTCCAGGAATAAGGCTAAAACTGCCGTCTTCTTTAGCGAATCTGATTCTGATATCTTGATCAAGGTGTTACTCAGGTATTATATACTGCTATATTTGTCCTCAAGGAGAAAATGCCGTTGAAAAGAATGTGTTGTGTTTTATTGTAATCTGCAGTTTGCACTTAAAGTTCAACTATCGCGGGAACAGCAAAAATTGCAGAGAAAAAAATAGAGGCTCTTTTTAAAAAAAAAATTGGGGATCAACTGTTTATTTATTTATTTAATCTGACGTACATGTCAGGGAGATCTACACTTTAAAGACTAGTTCTGGCAGCTTAATTGATAGTTCGTTCGATTTTGCGCCTGCACACTTATTCACGGTGCATCACAGGTGGCAAACTAGTTTGCACCATATCTGGCTAGTGGCATTTGGGTTGATGACAAATTTTGGGCTCAGTCGATCTTGCCTCGTATCCAGGCAGGTCCAGTGCTGATTCCCTTTCTCCTTGTGCAGCTAGTCTTTCCCACCAGAATGGCATCCATTTATCTACTTGCAATAGTGTTTTCTAATTGCTAGGTGGGCAAGGCAGGAGTTAGAAGTGAGTGATGGAAGCTCACTCTGTCTCACAGTGATACAGAGCTTGAACCTGCAGAGTACAGTAATCCCTCGTTTTTCGCGGTCAATCGGGACCGCAACCTTCCGCGAAAAGTGAAAACCGTGAGGTAAGGATTCGCTAGGAAACTTGAATTGGTGGACATGTTTAAAGCAACCACTAGGGGGCGCTTGCCTCCTACCAATGCTTTTTTTTTTTTGTATTTTTTAAAAATCCACGAAGCACTGAAGCCGCGAAGAACGAGGCCGCGGAAAACGAGGGATTACTGTACAGACCATTTTTGGTTGGCAGATCCAGCGTCCTGAAGCCATTGTACCCAGTGGTGGATTTCAATTTATTTTACTACCAGTTCGCTTGTGCACGCACACAATGCTTCTGAGCATGTGCAGAAAGATCTGGGCAGAGCCTCCCATCACTGCCACTACCGGTTCGCCCGATCTGGGGTGAACCAGCAGAAACCCACCTCTGATTGTACCACCACATCTCTTGCATCAATTGCTGTTTTAAACAGGTGAACAGCATCAATTGCTGTTTGTCTGCTTAATTCTGCAGTTATTTTTATGCAGTGGTAGAGCAAGCTTTCTACACTTAATATTGGGTTTTTCATCTTCATATAAACGTGACGTCCTTTCTCATACTATCCAACTGCTTCTCTAACTTAGTAAATGAAGCTGCAATAAAGTCCTAACTCTTGAAAGTGAAAGCTGAAGGGGAAAAACAGTATTGCAAGGAAAATCTTACATGAAGCAGTTTGCCAAAATAAACAAAGATAAAAGTCCAAACATCTGTTCTGCATTTACACGGAAAGGGTAAGACGACCTGTCCCAAGGGCAGCAGAGCAGATGGGACACCAAGCTATCTGCACCAATAATGAAGCAGACGGGATCTTGGGAGTGCAGACACTCCTGAACTCTATTTTCATTGTATAGAATCATTTGCCCTGACTAGCATATCAGATTCATCCCAATGTCTCCTAGGATCTGCTGCTGTTCAGCGAGAGTTCAGTTCACATTTCGAACTTAGTAGGTAATGAAATCTAAAATTAAATACCTTTTGAGAAAGCAAATTTGGGCTGTGTTTGAGGCTACTTTGTCAGCAATGCTATCATTTCTTACCTTAGTACCAAGACGCAGGCAGCCACCAAGGAGTAAGCTAGCAGTGTCCCAATAGACATCAGGTCTACAAGATCCTTGAGGTCCAAGAGAAAGGCCATGACAGCTAATGGCAGAGGGGGGAGGAAGAGGGAGAGGCAGAGAGAGAGAAGACATGAATTAAGGGGCAGTATATTTTTTTATTTCATTTACAAGCCTGATGAATCATGACAATTTAATCCTTATCCATACTTCTGGGCCAACAAACTCTTCTGTTTCCCAGGAGAGGATGTAAAATTCGTGAGAAAGAAGCAAGAAAACCAGAGTTCAAAAAAAGGCAAACTGTATGTCAAGTTGGGCATGACTTATACAATACCGTGAGTAGGAGTAGTAATATTATTTCTGAATGAGCAAGTCTTCTAACCTTAAACATATTTGCATCTTGAAATGCATTGGAATATGTGACATTAGTTTTGATCTGCTTTATAGATGCAAGGTGTTCTCCTTACAGAGTTATGAAATGCATGTGTTTACAATAAAGGTAAAGGTGCCCCTCGCACATATGTGCTAGTCATTCCCGACTCTAGGGGGCGGTGCTCATCTGTTTCAGCCAAACAGCCAGCGCTGTCCGAAGAAGTCTCCGTGGTCATGTGGCCAGCATGATTAAATGCCGAATGCGCACAGAACACTGTTACCTTCCCACCAAAGCTGGTTCCTATTTTTCTACTTGCATTTTTTACATGCTTTCGAAATGCTAGGTAGACCGAAGGTGGGGCAAGTAATGGGAGTTCACTCTGTTACGTGGCGCTAGGGATTCGAACTGCCAACCTTTCTGATCAACATGCTCAGCATCTTAGCCACTGAGACACCAAGGTGTGTTTACAATATGCACACCCATATACATAGAGTGGTGGGGGACCTAGTAATTACTTGAGTCATTCTTAAGGAATCTTTCATACCTGCAACAGCTCCTGAGGTTATTGTAGCTAACATTGGGGTTTTTGTCCTCTCATTGATACGTGACAAAAATCTGAATAGTAATCCATCTTCTGCCATCGCATAAATAACCCGAGGCATTGGAAACATGGATCCAAGCAGGCTAGAAAGACAAGAGACATTAACATTGACTTCTTTCTTGTCTACAAAAATAAAAATCGTTTAACGTATTCCAACAACGCACTCCCTAATGCAAGGAATGCATTTTTTAAAATAATAAGTGTCTTTCCCCAAAAATTGGGAGAGTAATTATAACAGATAATGGGAAAGTTTTGCTCTTTTGCAGCAGTGAATCCTAGACCTTCACCATAATGAAAATAAGATTTAAAAAATCAGTCAGATACTTATATTTGCTGCAGGAGAAAATTGAAAACTTCTATTTCTTTTTATATTTTCTCACTGCACTCTCTTCCTTGGTTCTCCCGGTTTCTTAAAATCTTTTAATAAGTTTTATTCCCAAAATAATTAGTGAGAGACAAGTAATCCTAACTTGCAACCATAGTTAGGACTAAATCTAGGTAGACAGAACGGTAGTAAAAAAAAAAAACTTTAAAAAAGTTTTTTAAAAAGTTCTAACAATCCTGAGGCACAGCTGATTGTCACACAGCTGATCGTCGGAACTTTTTAAAAACCTTTTTTAGCATATATTTTTTACTGCCGGTTCTCCCAAACTAGTAGTTAAAAAATGCTTTATAATTTTTTTTAAAAAGTTCCGACTATCAGCTGTGCCATGCAATTTATATTGCTAGAAAGCAGGAAATCCTGCTTTCTAGTAAATCTAAATCGTGCAGCACAGCTGTCCCCTCTTCGCTATTCTACTTACTTTTGCAGACTCCGAAAAGGCTTCTTAGCACCTGCGGTGCGCATGTGCGTGAAGCAAACCCGTAGCACACTTCAGAGCATTTCACCCCTGCCCCCATCTCATACGTGTGATTAAAAATTTCCAGAATTCCTAATCAGCATGGTTTCTAGAGACACTGACTAAGAACTCTGGAAATCTTAAGTTCTATATATAAGCACCAGATTGGAAGAGTTTGTCTCCTATGACTGGTAGTGAAACCTCCCCCCCGCTTTCTCTCAGGGTTTTAGACTTACTAGAGGTAGAATAAATGACCTCTTCTACAAGCTTTATCAGTGACCTTTAATTAATATGGGGAAAATTGTAAACTGTTACTGTCTAAGGGATCGATCTTTCCAAATATACCAAACCTGAACTGTGGAGCATAGCAATAGCACTTAGACTTATATACTGCTTCAGTGCTTTTACAGCCCTCTCTAAGAGGTTTACAGAGTCAACACATTGCCCCCAACAATCTGGGTCCTCATTTTACTGACCTTGGAAGGATAAGTCAACCTTGAGCCGCTCGGAATCAAACTCCTAGTGTGAGCAGTGAATTAGCCTGCAGTACTGCATGCTACCACGGCTCCTAAAAATCTGTCAAGTTAAAAAAAGCCAACTCCTAAATTAGCCATGAACAGTTTTATTTAAAGCTGAAGACACTCGTCAGAGAGTACACTCTTACTGCACGTATGCAAAAGAAAAAGTTGTAGTCCTTACCTTGTAGAAAGAGCACATAGGGACCCAACAGCAACTGCATAGTTTGCTCCTTCCCATCCCACATACTTAAAAGCAACTGGCAGTGGGCTATTTTTATCGAGCAGATAGTAAGGCATCATGAGAGTAAGAGCAGCCGATACCCCAAAATATGCAACAAAGCAGATCAAAAGTGAAGCCACTATGCCTATTGGAATAGCTTTCTGGGGATTTTTTACTTCTTCACCTAAAAAAGGAGATATAACCCAAAGATTACAAAAGGCAGATTTAATTATTTCCATTCAGTGAAGAAACTACATTTGACATTTTTTCCTCTAGTTAAAGCAAAAATGAACTCTTTCACCAAATTAAAAGTTATCAGTAGCACATTAAATGTACTGTAAGAGCATGCATTTTACAAATCCTTTTTAACTTATTAGGAATTATTTCCCTGAATTGCCTAATTGTTTCCAATAAGGAAAACCTACACCTATTTATGAAAAGAATAACATTTCATTACATTTGTATATCATGCTAAGAGGTAAAGTATTTGCCTAGATAAATAACTTACATGTTTGAGAATCAAGCTATACAGTTTGATTCAACACCTTAATTTGTACTTTAAAATTATGCAATGCAATATAAAATTTTAGGATTCCTTCTATTGCCGTTGTCCAAATACTGCGAATATATTACTATAACTTCATTTCTGAGCTTAATTATATTATGAAATTAAGAGTAAGAAGTAGTGATATCCAAAACCACATCCAAAACTGGCATAAAGAAGTGATCTACTGTTTACATTTTGCAGTGTTGATTTATTTTGGAGTAGCAATGTACAGCGTCACACCGCATGGCATAATTAAACACTCAATCAAATACAGCTGAAAGTAATGCAAGTTCAGATTCCGAAAGTACCTTCTACTGTTTATGCCTTAAAACAGGGGTCTCCAACCTTTGCAACTTTAAGTCTGAAGGACTTCAGCTCCCAGAATTCTCCAGCCAGCAAAGCTGACTGGAGAAGTCTGGCAGCTGAAGTCCTTCAGACTTAAAGTTGCAAAGTTTACCCACCCCTGTTCTAACACATCAAATCATTATCATATCACATGTATGCATAAATTATCCTGGAATTAAGAATCATCTGCCAATGTAATCTCATGTTAGAAGAAGAGAGGGAAGACATTCAACTAGCCAGTACAAAAGCAGCATTAAAACTAAACATGTCTTCTACAGCAGGGGTCTCCAACCTTTGCAACTTTAAGTCTGAAGGACTTCAGCTCCCAGAATTCTCCAGCCAGCAAAGCTGACTGGAGAAGTCTGGCAGCTGAAGTCCTTCAGACTTAAAGTTGCAAAGTTTACCCTCCCCTGTTCTAACACATCAAATCATTATCATATCACATGTATGCATAAATTATCCTGGAATTAAGAATCATCTGCCAATGTAATCTCATGTTAGACGAAGAGAGGGAAGACATTCAACTAGTCAGTACAAAAGCAGCATTAAAACTAAACATGTCTTCTACAGCAGGGGTCTCCAACCTTTGCAACTTTAAGTCTGAAGGACTTCAGCTCTCAGAATTCTCCAGCCAGCTTTGCTGGCTGGAGAATTCTGGAAGCTGAAGTCCTTAGACTTAAAGTTACAAAGGTTGGAGACCCCTGCATTAAAATACAGTATTAAAAACAACAAAAACCTGGCACCACATCAAGCTTTTAATGTGCAGTCATCCAGTCTGTATGTAAATATAATATATTTCATGCTGAAAAGAAGAAGCACCATTCGTGCAGAGCTGCAGGGACTATTTTAAGAGATGAATCTGCAGCAGAATGGAAGGAGATGGCTCATAGTCTCCTAGTGAGTGGTACACAATGAAGGCCCAGCTAAGAATAGGAACTATTATTTTTAAAAAGTAGTTTGTTTGTTTGTTTGTTTGTTTTTTGTTACCTTACCTGTGGTGGCAATACAGTCGAATCCCACAAACGCATAAAAGCACGTAGCTGCTCCTGAAAGGACTCCAGAAAAACCATATGGCATAAACCCACCAACACCATGCGGCAGATTCTGTGTGGAACTAGAAGCAGCAAGAAATCAAAAGTGATTATGGTTACCCAGTTCCAAGAGCATCTTGCAACTATGAAAACCCAACAGGGCCAATTCACTTTACCAAGATATAGAATACAGCTGACTCCTCAAGACTTACCAATACTAAATGGCTACTATATTATTAATTTATGGAGAACAGCCTCCCCGGACACATTTGGAGCACCATTAAACAACTGCATGAATAAATGGACCTCTAGTTTTGAGCATATTAATATCAATCTGTAATAATCCAAGAATATATAAAAACACTCGTCAAATTCAATAGGACCTATTTTTGTGCTCTGTAAATATGAACAGGACTGGACAGCATGAGTCATTTTTTTCTTCATTTTTAAAGTTTGGTTTCAAACCTATTTTCAGATTTTGGAACAAGTTGAATGATCAGTTAAAAAAAATAATCATTTGAATTAAATAACAATAAGAAGCCTTCCACATGCTGTCATTAGCTTCTGGGTACACAGGAGAGGAGAGGTTCAGCTTTGTAAATCAAAGAATATTCTAATCCTGTAATTGCTAACTGCATTTTCAGAGATAATGGCCTCTGTTTAGATGCAGAGTTATTTAGTTCAATTTAAAATTCATACAGAGGTTCACTAAAATCTTAACTGTTTTAGCTTGTGCTTTTAATCTGTATAAAATGTACTAAGAAGTTTAGCCAAGCAATTCTTCTATGGCTGTGCCCAAAGTACAGAACAAACTTGCTGGTCCATTTGGTTCCAAGGTTTTATTACTTCTCTTTTTAAATTTATTTTTATTGTTTCCAAGTAGAGTCAAGGTTTTATTATATAAAAAGACTTGCATTATATAAAGGATCTTAGGTCCATGCAAATTTTTCTATCCTGCAAAAAAAACAAGGTCTTGAAACACTTTCAAGATTAGGTTGATTAAAAGGGCAAAAATACTTGCTACCTTCTAGACATTCTCCCCTTTTGGGAGTCAATCAACACATTCCAATTCTTAGGCACAAGAGGATAAGACAAGAATGACAATGGGCATGGCCAAAGAAGAAAGTAGGCATAACTGGAATGCATTTCTCAAGTTACATGTACTTTTTTCTCCTAACTTGATTGCTCCCATTGCCTTTTTTTTCCTTAATAGGTCTTAAATCTGCCAATTATAATTTACTTGCTAAATATTGGAAACAGCCTAAAGACTGAGTATCTAAAAAGTCCAGGGAAAGAGGCTATGTACCCATGGCACAGAGAATTATAGCTTTTCTCTTAGATCAACCACAAAAGGAGGCAGCCTCCTTGGCTGTCACAACTTCAGTATATTAAACCAGGACTAACAAAAGGCCTTATGTGTGATGAAAAAACTCTCACTGTGTTGCTTAGGAGGTAATAAGGGAGGAACTCAATGTTGCAAAGCAGCAGTGACATTTCAAATATTTCATTCTTCTTAGTACAGAAACTTCTTTCTATGGCGGAAGTTTTTGCAAGATGAACAGTGCATGACTTTCCGTCTGCTGGTCACAAACTCTGCAAGATCTACATAACATAAAGCGGAAAAAATGGGCAGCCCCACACTGTACTCTTTGATTTTATGTGTAATTTGAACATACACATGAAGTCTGTGAATAACCACAATTTTACTAATTCATATATGGGGCTGCCTCTACAGCAGTATTAATTTTAGATGGAATAGTGAAAGTTGGGTAAGGCTGTCCACTCGGGAGCAGCTGCTATTTCTTATCTTATTTGCAACAGAAGCACTACTCCTGTAAATAAAAGGATGCCTTCAGGTATACAATTACTTTCTATCTATAGCAACAGAATATAATTGTAAAGGTTCCCCTCGCACATGTGTGCTAGTCATTCCTGACTCTAGGGGGCGGTGCTCATCTCCATTTCAAAGCCAAAGAGCCAGCGGTGTCCAAAGACATCTCCATGGTCATGTGGCCGGCATGACTAAACGCCAAAGGCACATGGAGCACTGTTACCTTCTCACCAAAGATGGGTCCTATTTTTCTACTTGCATTTTTACAAGCTTTCGAACTGCTAGGTTGGCAGAAGCTGGGACAAGTAATGGGAGCTCACTCCGTTATGCGGCACTAGGGATTTGAACTGCCGAATTGTCAAACTTTCTGATAGGCAAGCTCAACGTCTTAGCCACTGAGCCATCGTGTCCCACTTTTCTATCTACAGTAACAGAATATAGTGAAAGCTTATTGCAACTATTTGAGGTTTGAACCACTTATGATTCAAAGAGCCGCATATGAACAAACCATCGGCAGCCTGGCACCAGCCATGACACTGATTTTTGTTAATAGAACCATCTGTATATTATTGAGTTTCAGTCCCCATCAACCACCTGATGTGTTACAAACTGTCCACTTCTCTTATTTTCATACCCGATACAGTCAGTGTGTGCTAAACAAAAGCCACGAATGCACATATTATTTCAGATATGTCTATATAAAAAATAAGAACCAACATACTTTTCTGGAAGTGAGAGATTTTCTGGGATCTGCCAGTTTTTTATTGAGCCTTTCACGAAACCTGACACCATCACAAAGCCCAAGACGAGGACGTTGACACAAGTGAACACTTTGTTAACCATTGCAGATTCTTTCACGCCAAAAGTCAGAAGTCCTAAAAAGAAATTACAGTGGATAATTGCATTATAGCTGTTTAATCAGCACCAACAAGAAAAATAAAATATTCTTGGAAAGAAGTGCTTCAGCATTTCCCAATTTATTCTTGGAAAGGCTTTTGCCAACACATTTCTCAGTTGCTAACTTCTTATATAATTTTTTTGAAACAGAGGCAAGGAAAGGAAATTATCCAAAACTTTCATTCAGATTACACACAGTAATACACAGTTAAGTGCCACAGATATGACCCCTTTTCTACTAATTTTATGTTTTAGATTACGCATATCCAAAATATTTTCATAACAACAAAGCTATTGTTTGGCTGTGTTGTGAATCTAGCCACGGACGAACTTTGTAATTACTTAAAAATTTCCAGTTGCCAATTATCTCAGTCACTTGATTTAGTATTTATAAAGTGCACCTCTTACATGATCAGAATACCAATACATGGTCCTGGTCCAAACTATCAGCCTATGAAATTGTATTCAGGGATATTTTTTAGGAAGCAAACATAATTTTTAAAAAGGTACCTAGACATGTTCTGGTCAGTCATGGAAATCTCCATTGCTAGCTTTTGTTGAGTGATGTCTCAAACAGGAATGAGACTCAACAAGCTTTCAAGTTGTTTTTACAAAGGAATGTAACCGATATGGGGAGAAAGAATTAGGAAAAAAACCTTTCAGATCTGAAAGAAGATTTGGCAACTGAAGAAATAAGACGGCACAACTTTCTCATTGGTTTTCAGAAAACAGAGCCTTATGCTATATGGCCAGAGTTGCCAAGCAACTGGAGAGTATCTTGCCTGACATCTGAGAAGCACATAATCAGAAAATGTGTACTGAGCATTTACGTAGGAGCCTTTGAGGTAAACATCAAAAGTAAATCTGGATTTTAAATCTAATTCCCTTGAACGTTGTGAATGATATATACATTTGCTTCTTAGGTCATAAGTGGGGGGAAAAATGGGAAGTTTCAAAGCCCATTCTAAAACCCATTAAAGGTAATCTTTAATCACAGTTTTTATTACAAGAAAAAAGCACAGCTAGAAACTTCAACGATTTCCAGCCTCTACCTACATAAACACATAAATAATTTTAAACAAGCCGTAGCAAAAAGTAATCCTGTCTCTGAAACCACTCAGGACAACTTGAACTAGCAAATAAAAAAAGCTTTTTAAAAATGGCGAAATAAATAAGTCTGTTCATTTTCTCTGCAAAATAAGATTTCAAAAGCACCACAAATTGTCCATCCCAAATGATATTTATTTATTTCTCTCACCTGTTAAGATTAGGATAATGACAACAGAAAAGATATCTGGGTATTTTGCTAGCACACCAGGAGCATTCATAGACATGTAACGGCCAAAGAATTTCTCAATATGCTCGCCTATAAGCTCATCAAATGTTGCACTCCAAGCTCTGGCTACACTTGAGGTTCCTGCATGAGAATAAAAATAAAATCTACCTCTTTATAACGTTATATCAATTAACATACACATGGCACTATTTCATCTGGAGTGAATGAGGTTATGCAAAGCAAAAAATATTGTCAAGGAATTTATAAAACATGTAAAAATACATATAGAAGAGGTGACCGCCCTGGGTCCTTTTTGGAGAAGGTGCGGGGTATAAATTTGAATAAAATAAAAAATAAAATAAAAATGACCAATTTGAAATTGGAATCTCATCACAAAGGGGTAGATATCCCAAACAGACGAATACAATTTTTGGCACATTTCATTTTTAAACTTTTTTTATTTTGAAGGTGCTGTGTTTTTGTTGTGCAACCCAACCAACAAGTCATGCTTTGGCTTCTGACATGCCTTTAATAGCACCAAGCAGAATTGTGCAACTGTTGTTGAAGAGTTTTGTTAACAAGTTCACTTAATCTTCTAGAGCAGGAGTTCCCAAACTTGGCAACTTGAAGATTTGTGGACTTCAACTCCCAGAATTCTCCAGCCAGCTCAGCTCTGCTGGCTGGAGAATTCTGGGAGTTGAAGTCCACAAGTCTTCAAGTTGTCAAGTTTGGGAACCCCTGTTCTAGAGGTTTCAAGAATCGAAGACAATTCAACTATCTTCCTCTAAAATGTGCGTTGCTTGTTTCTTACTACTCCCCAGGTTCCTGTCCTGTGTCGTATGAACAGGGGTTATTCTCTCAAATTCACAGGACTGTTGTATCCAAGAGTTCAGAAGTGACCATGAGGGGAGTATATTAGAGGCCAGTGGTAATGCAAATTTTTTGCAACTGGACATTTAAATCACAGAGGTAACACCAAAATCCATTTATCTACCTCACGGTACAAAACATGGCAAGTCATAATGCTCTTTCAAAAACAGGGTGATCAATTCTGTATTACCTTATATTATTCATCTCTTTTTTTACAAATATTTGGATAACTGATTTTTTTTTGTTTTTACATTTTTACTGAATATCTGCCAATACAAATGCATCTACTACCTCTAGTTTTCACCATTTACGTATAACAGATTGAACGACCTTGATCTTTGATATATTACTGTTAGTTGTTATTATTATTTAATAAATGTTTTGGCTCCCATCTCAGCCTGAAGTGACTGAACTCAATCTCAAACTTTAGTCAATTCCTTACAAAATCATTCAAATCCCATCATTTATTGTGTGATGGATAATTTAGTCAAAATGAAAAAGTCATGTTCTCTAAGCTGATACCCCTTTGAAAGCATTGGACCTCAAAAGGAATTCTCAATAATTGATTTTGTACCTGGATCACTCAATAATTGATTTTGTACTTGTATCACTCTGCCTAACGGAGTGATATTTTTTGTCTGGGAAGCAATATAAAAAGATTCACGGGGCCCACGTTCTGATCAACAAGATCAGGGGAATTCTATAAATGCATACAAAGCAAGGAAATTCTTTATGCGAACACCAAGTAGTTGTAAATAAATACAGAGCTTTTGAAGTTCAACCTACATTCCCTTCCAAACCCTTCCTATTCAACCACTCCTACTTATTTTGGAACAAATTCCATCCTTAAACATATTCATGCTGTGCTTCTTCCAAGTATTTTCTTTTATCACAGAAAAACATGAATCACTATTTCTTTACCCTTCTACAAAAAAAATTATTAAATACTTGCTACAGGAACTGCCTGTTGAAAAATTATTCTACAAAATGTGAATTCCACCAAAGATAAATATTGTCCAGCTATTATTTCACTGACAGCCAATAAAAATTATTTTAAGTAGTTTTCATCTGCAGTTAGTTGCTAAAATGATTCATGTATTATTAATGTGTTTCATTTTTTTAAACTTATAATCTAAGAAAAACACATAAACATACATTTCCTTAAGGGCACTATTTTTGTATTTAAAAAACAATCTGCCAACTTTCAACAAAATGTTTCTGAATATTATCATCTTTTATGCTTCTTACATGTATGAGCTCTTAATCCCCTAATAATTTAATTAATTCTACATTTTAATTGATTTTATTATCCCTTCACCAATTCTTACACTTAAAATATTATGACGTAACTATCATCTGGCTGAAACAATAACCTCTTGTCTCATTATTCAAGAATTGTATGTGCCTTTTGTTTGAATATGTACTATATCACTTTTGCTAAGTCATAATCAAATCACCTTCCAATTCAGAGCCCATGAAACTTATATTTGTCCCAAATTTTAATTAGAGGCTCAGGCACAGGTCTGAAAAAGAGTGTACAGATCTTATAAGAGTTCACATAAGACTGCCAATAGTCTCACGCAATTTCAGTAATTAGAAAACTAAAAGCCCTCTTGGGGCCAGATAGGCATTTATGTTTCCATCTGTAATTTAATTAATTGGAGTTTGCCATTTCATATACATAAAGAAATCAGAATAATCAGAAACTGGAGTTACTAGAAGCCACACAATGCTTTAGTTGTTTGTTTTTATTTATTAAATGTATTTGTTGTTCCCAATCTGGTAGATACTATATCTCTTGCTAACATGGCAAGCTATTATACGTAATCTGAGATTCTGCATTTAATCGTGTGTTAAAAAAAGAAGAGTATAGAACTACGCATAGCACATGATGTGATTTCCAAATCTATACCTAAATCCTGCTCTCTGAAACCCATGCTGCTCCAAAAACCTTGTTGTGCTGCAAACTACTGAGATTTCGAAGAATTTAACTCTGCCATTTTGCTCTGAAGAGCTCTGTTCAAAATGTCTCTCTTGGGCTAAGACTAAGTCGAAAAATTGGAGAGAGGCGTGGCTGCAAAGTTTAAAAGGACTCAGTGTCTGGGCAGAAGGGAGGAGTTAACCCATTCTTTGGATTCTCTGCTCAGCACACTGGAGAACAACAGGTTTTCTCTTTTTCATTTTTTTGATCATACAATCAAAACACTTATTCAAAGGAAGAAATCCCTAAGAGCTCTGATTGCTAGTATTTACTGGAAGGAAAGTGGAAGGTCATTACACAAAAATTCCAGCAAGAATTCTCCTTTCAAATTAGATAATTATATATAGATACTCCAAGATAGCAAAATATCTGTTCCTTTGCTTCTTCTTTTATTTATTTATTTATTTGTTTGTTTTTTTGTTTGTTTGTTTATTTATTTATTTGATCATATTTTTATACCACCCCTTCTCCACAGTGGGACTCGGAGTGGTGCACAGATGCAGAAGTGAAGTTTGTGTCTTTTGAAAAGGAGGAATCTTCCCACTGTTTCAGTATAAGAAATAGCCTTGACAGCTAATTTTACTTCTGATTAACAGTTCCTCTCATGGACTATCCCAGGAATCAATTATTTTCAGCCCCATTTTTGTGAGTGTTAGAAAAAAAGGCAAAGGTTTCCCTATCAGACATGTCCGATTTACGGCTGAGTGGGCCTCTCCATTTCTTGGCCAAGGGAGCCAGCATTATCCAAAGACCATTTCCGTAGTCATGTGGCCAACATCGCTATACCCAAAGGCATACAGAACGCTGTTATCTTTCCACTAAAGTGGTTCTTGTTAATCTATTTGCACTTGCAGGCTTTTGAACTGCTAGGTGGGCAGGAGCTGAGGCAAGTAATGGGAGCTCACCTTGTTGCACGGCCATCTCCCTAAAACACTCCATTAAAATACGGCAAATCAACACATTTTTAGATACTTCTAAAATAATGCCCAAAATACGATCATATTGTAATAATAATGAAGATATACTTTTTTAATCTCCACAACTCACCCCTTGAGAAGGCCCACGTATTTTGCCTCCATTTCTTTTAGTTACACCACTCTGTTCTCACCTTCAGAGGCTGAAACTTTAAAAGAACCATTCCTTTCAAAGTACTGCTCTGGTTAGCCAGTATTCTCTACTCAATTAATATGCTTTGGGGATGATCATATTAAGCTATTCTAAAGTTTAAAAGGAAGCTGTTATTATGACAGAGCACAACGCAATGTTTCATAGATCTAAATCTCTTCTTAATTGAATGGACCAATGATACAAAGGAATACCCACCAATGACGTAAGAAAGAATTAGGTTCCAGCCAGTAATGAATGCCCACAGCTCACCAACAGTCACATAACTATAAAGATATGCTGATCCAGTCTTTGGAACTCTAGCACCAAATTCTCCATAGCAAAGTCCAGCTAGCACAGAAGCTAGAGCTGCAATCAGAAAGGAAATGACAATGGCAGGTCCTGCATTTTCTTGTGCCACTGCTCCAGCCAGAACATAAACCCCTGCCCCAAGGGTGCTGCCTACTCCAAGAGCAACCAAGTCAAATGTGTTGAGGCAACGTGAGAACCGGCTGTCGTTGCTTGAACAGTCTACCACTTTCCGACGAAACAACTGCTGCCCAAAATGGATAACTTTCTGGCAAGGCATCTTCTCGACTGAACCTGTAAAATGAGAAAATATGTCTGAATCAGTATCATTGGACAGGCAAAGATGAGCTACTTCTGCAAACAGTTCTGTTACATGGTAGAAACTCCCCTAACGTAACACCCTCCAAACCTGTTGGGACTATGGACCACTTTTATTTTAAGAGATAAGAAAATAGTCAATTACTTCCTGCCACAATTTCTAAATTTAGGAGTACAAACCTATGAGTTTCTACTCAGAACTCAGTTCACTTGACTTTAGCTAAGTAAGAGTTTGTGATGGAATTACTATTTTACAAAGTAAAAAACTGAAATGAAAGAGACCGAGATATTTCACTTCTTCATTATAAATATGAAACAATTGGTTATATATTTATTTTCATGAATACATCTATGAGCAGTAATATTTTACTTTCCTTTAAAGTGGTTCTTTTTCCAAGCAGTTCCCAGCCTGAAATCTGAGTATTTCACCACCAATGTAATGCACTCCATTCTCAATTTTTACTCTCTTGTCTTCAAGTAGATAGTTCCTGGTTTGGGGTAAACAACACCTGATCTTCCACTTTTAAAAGTGCAAACATATACCGTATTTTTCGGAGCAGCCCGTTCAGGCACAGCCCGTTTACCACCGCTGCCGCCCATTCAGCGTGACCTACTTGCTGCCGCTTCCCATTCACCATCACTGTGGCTCATTTGGCACAGCCCGTTTGCCACTGGTATGGCCTGTTTGGTGCAGTCCATTTGCCGCTGCCCATTCACTACCACCACAGCCCATTTGGCATGGCCCTTTCACCACCACTGTGGCCCATTCACCACCGCCACGGACCATTCACCACCGCCACGGACCATTCACTACCGCCACAGCCAATTCACCATCACTGCCACGGCCTACTCTAGAACAGATGACCGACGCTGCACCAACCCCTCTCCCCCCCAGCTACAACATTTACTGTATAAGACCAAAATTTTCACCCATTTTGGGGGGAAATGCATCTTATACTCCAAAATGTACGTGTAAATCAATCAAAAGAATTTTGAAAGACTGTGGAAAAAACAAATGGGAATATTACCTGTCACGTACATATTGTATTGCATAATTCATAATATTCACATTCTAATGTTTCCTTGCTTTCAAAGAGCAATGGCACTATTAATATGGTGATTCAATTATCTGCCTAGCCTTTTGATCCTCAAGCAAGCTGAACAAAAAGATGCTTAATATGGAAGCATATGTGTGTTTAATTAATAATTTAGTACTTCTTCCAATAACCTTTAAAGTAGGCATAAATAGTAATATAAGGAAGGATAAGACTAGAATTTCAATTTGTGAGCTCAATATTGCTACATCTGGAACAATAAAAATAAACAGCAACTTTTCGGCTTTTATTTTAGCAATAGAAGACAAAGGAGAAGGGGGAAATTTGTCCTTCTGCAAAGACCAATGTTTGTGTGATAAGAATTCCCCAACTCATAAAAAGAAAAGAAAAAGAAAACTACTTTCCTTCTTCTTCTGAGCTCCCCAAATTCTCAGAATTTCAAGAAGGAAGTAGGTGAGGAAAAGCAAAATCCTTTGAAGTTTCTCTAAGAAATGGGTTCTTTTGAAATGCTTCTTATTTAAATAAGCTGTTCCTATGTTAGGAAAAATAGGAAATAGTAGAGCAGGTTTTTTTCATTATTCAAAGCATACATGGCATGCCAATTTATTAAAGCCCAAAGCACTTCCTTCACTTCCTCCCAATACTAGGACTCAGCCCTAGTCTTAGCATGTAACGTAGTTTTTCCCCATACATCTCTGGAAGTCCCAGATCTGCTGAAAAGGATATCATTAGAACGGGGCAGCAGCACTAATCTTATAGCCAGAATAGGTGAGGATAAACCTGAGCAAAACAACTGTCCCACTCAATAAATCATGATTATCATTCACCATGGCTCTTATAGCATTGGAGGCAGAAAATAAGTATTAAAGATATGACCCTTAGCCAAATATCTTATGTAATCAGCATATAATTCTAAATTTTAAAACGAGATAGGATAGATTCAGGAAATTATAAACCAGTTGATTTCACATCCAATCTGAGTAAAATGGAGGGAAGAAAAATAGAACATTGTATGGACAGTATGTATGTAAACAAGCATGAAAACAAGAATGATTTGATATGTGCTGGTAGCTGAATGTCTCCAACAAAGCTCCTTATTCAGGTTTTCAGGGCAAATATAGAAGCAATGTCATAAGAGGACAAGTCATCTCACGGATTTGTGATCATCAAAGAACAGGAAGCAGAGATTAGGAATACAGTTTTCACAAAGGAGGGTTGTATAAAAGGGGTATCACATGGATCAGTCGTTTAAGCCCATTTATAAACACCCTCGGAATAAGAGATGAGCAATGAGGTGGCAAGTTTGCTGATTATTTCAAATTGCTCCAGTTGATCAGATCAAAAAAGGGACTGTGCAGAGATCCAAAATGAAAGGGGTGAAAGGACCTTAAAATAGCAAAGGCAATCCAGGGTAAGCTTTGGCTTGAAGTGCAAGTTCATGTGTTCTTTAGCAGAGTTGGAATCACTGGTCAGGAAAGCAATCTTGAAGAGATCTAATGAAAGCATATCAATAAAAATGTCAGTCTGGTGTGCAGTGGCTATAAAAAAAAAGGAAACTAGAAAAGAACAATCAAAATGATTAGTGGGTAGCCAGAACTATTCTCTAGCAAGGAAATTACTTCAGGGAAATTTGAATAGAATTGTATCAGTAAAATTTACAAATAAAGCATAATCAAAGTGATACATTATTTTATAGTTTAAGGTTATTTTTTAATCTTACTTGATATTATTGTTGTTTTTACATAGACGGTTTCAACTATTTATTATCTGCAAGATGCATGAATGCTGTAACAAAAATTAGGTCTCTCTCCCATATGTTGTTTGGTTAAAGCCACCTGAATATTAATTCTCTGTAGACCATAAATAGAAATCATTCTTCCACTGTTCTTATTTTCAGATCTTCTGAAGTACATCCAAAACCATCCAAGCCTTTCCAGAAAGAAAACACTATCAAGACACCTATGGCAACTTTTGTTTTCCTTTCTCTTCCAGGCTTCTCCCTTCACCTACCTCACAACAGTTTTAGTTGTTAGTAACAAGCTTTTACTTTTGAGATAACATATTTTCTTCCAAAGCTCTTTTATTACTGAAGAACGTGAAACAAACCACTCATATTGCATCATTGCTTAAAAACAGTGGCTTCCTTCTGCAATACTATCAGAAACAATTTACTACCGTGTATTTTAATACAACTACTGCAAGCAATAATGTAAGATTTCAAGTTTGTTGATCAAACACATTTACTATGATAGTAAACACCTATATACAGATTTACCTTTAATCTGCAGTTACTTAATAAATGCAAGAAAGGAATTTCTTTTGTAATTGTTAAACACATATCTGGTTCCACCCATTTTAACAATAGTTCAACAGTATGCTTCATGACTAAGAAAAATGAAAAGCAACTTGCACCTGATCATAACTTTAATTTTAAAAAAATAAAACAAGGGGTTAAGAAAGAATTTCTTTTCACAAAATGTTAAATAATACGTGTACATTAACAAGTGCATTTACATTCTGTAAAAGTTGAATGCATACTGTAATATTTACAAATATATATAAAACAGAGTATAACTTTGGGAAGATTGAAAGGTTGTACATTATCATCTATACCAGGGGTCTACAACCTTTGCAACTTTAAGTCTGAAGGACTTCAGCTCCCAGACTTCTCCAGCCAGCTTTGCTGGCTGGAGAAGTCTGGGAGCTGAAGTCCTTCAGACTTAAAGTTGCAAAGGTTGGAGACCCCTGATCTATACCCTTTAAATAAATAAAAATGATTTTCCAATGAAGATCCCAGATTTTTAAAAGCTGATCTTTGAAAGGATCACTACGGTATTTTTAGCCAAAAAACCCCAAACAAAAATAAAAAGCAAAATTAATTTGCATACAAGTAAATAGATAAAATGTTTATTGAAAGTTCCCATTAGTGCAGAATTAATATATGCTTATCTTTGAGGTAGTTAATTCAAAGGAAGTGGAACTGCTATCAATGCTACAATTCAAAAACTAACCCTCTCAACTGCCTATGCTGCTCTATTGCTCAAGCACTGTAGGAGATGCTTCAGATGAATGAGGTATCCTACCCAGCATGCTGACCAAAACAATCAAGCAAAGAATCTATGTGCCAATAATAGCAATTATGAGTAGGAATTCATAAAGAACAGAGGGGTACATGCTTCCAGAAGATAAATTTGGCTAGCATCACCAACACTGACCATACACAATTCTATCCCATTTTATAAATGTCATTTCCTGGACATGGCAATATAGGCTGGAAGATAAATTTATTTTGGGGTGAACATTCTTAGTTATTTATTCATTTCAATCTATTTTGGATGAGTTATTCCACTAATCCAGGTAGGTCTTTCAATTTTCAGTATCCTGTTCTTTATAGTAATGGGAATACTGTCTTTAACTTACATAATTCTACACCTTAAAATACATTTTGATTTTTCCCCCTACTCTATATTCTGAGGCAGAGAATGAGTATAAAGGAATAATAGCCTAAAACCATTAAAACTCTCATTGACTTAAAAGAAGCGAAAAGATTATGGTAGAAACCCCAAACAAGAACCCAGAGCTCTGAGAGTAAACAGAATTAATAACTTATGTGTGATCCTTTCGCAGTCCCTGGTCTTTCAGCTGACACCTTCTGAACAAAGTGTACTTTTAATAACACCACTACCACATTCAGCGTCCAGAGCAGCATACATAAAGTAAATAAGCCAAAATTGGGAGGCTGAATAAGGCTGTTGTTTCTATAGCAGAGGTGGTTTCACTTTCTGTATGGAATGCAGGATAGTAAGGCATAATTTGTAGAGTTGGATTTAAAAACTCTGAAATAGTAGAAAGACTAAAATGGAACTTTTTAGATTTCTTTTTGGCAAAAAAGCTTCCTCTACAATATTGGTATAGTAAATATATATGTTTCTGAGTATTCTAACATGTTAGAGCAGGGGTCCCCAACCTTTGCAACTTTAAGTCTGAAGGACTTCAGCTTCCAGACTTCTCCAGCCAGCTTTGCTGTCTGGAAGCTGAAGTCCTTCAGACTTAAAGTTGCAAAGGTTGGGGACCCCTGTGTTAGAGGACAATGAGCTAAATCTATGGAGTCTCCTATACCTAACAATTTTCATAATCTTTCTTGGTAAAAGACACTTGTGCCAAGAAAGTCCATAAGACGCTTCATACTGTAAGTTCAACAATGCAAAAACAACAAATGCAGGAGAGAAAATTATAGCGTGAATTATATGTAAACACAGGTAGTCCTCCCTTGACAACTATTTATTTAGCAACCGTTAAATTGCAAAGGTCCTGGAAAAAGTGGTTTATGACTCAAGAGCGTTGGGCAACTGGCTTGCACTTATAACAGTTGTAGCATCTTGCAGTCCAATGCCATTTGCAACTTTCCCAGGGGCTTTCAAGGAACAAAGTCAATGGGGAAGCTGGCAGAAATCAGGGGTGGAAGACATGCGATGTCTTCCTTAATGACTGCAGGTGATACATTCAACAACAAAAAAAAAGGATTGTGAAATTGGGCTTGGTCACATGATGCCTTACTTAGCGTTTCATTGCTGAACAATTTTTCTACTCCCTTTTCTGGTTGTAAGTTGAGGACCTCCTATTGCAGTTCCTATGCAACATAAATTACTAAAAGATAACTTGTAACAGACTGAGCTCCTGTTAGTTGTCCCAGCTTCTGCCAACCTAGCAGTTTGAAAGCAGTAAAAATGCAAGGAAAAAAAATAGGAACCATCTTTGGTGGGAAAGTAAGCGTTGGTCCTTACCTGATACGCCTATTTTCAGGACGGAAGTCAGCATCTATGCTGGGTAAGACTGCTGTGCTCTCATTGGAGGCTGAGTCTGGGCAAAGTCTTTTAGTCCCGCCTTCTGGACAGACACGCCCAGTTTCAATGAAGACAATCCCAAACTCGCGGCGTCTTGACTACGAAGGTAGGTGCTGCAGCTCATCCGGATCCAAAAAAACAATGAGAGCCCTCGGAACAAAACACTGAGAAGCCCAGTAACATAGCAACCAAAAACGAACAAACGTAGCCCCAACCGGAACCCCGGGAAAAACACAATTAACCATGGATAACAACTCCCAGGGCGGGGCAAGATGCTGACTTCCGTCCTGAAAATAGGCGTATCAGGTAAGGACCAACGCTTATTTTCCAGGAGGAAGTCAGCATCTATGCTGGGACATACCAAAGCGGCATTGTCCCTGGGCGGGAATCTCACATGTCGGACCTCTCAGCGTGCACTACTGACTGGAGGACTCTCCTGCCAAAGGCTGCATCGGCAGAAGCAAACGAGTCCAGCTTATAATGAGAGATAAATGGAGAAGGGGAAGCCCACGTGGCCGCCTTACAGATCTCAAGAAGGGAAGCCTGGGCCGCCCAGGCCGCTGAGGTGGCCGCACTCCTCGTGGAGTGAGCAGTTAAGCGTCCCGGGACAGAGGAGGAGCGGGCCTGGTAAGCCATAGAGATGCAGGCCCTGAGCCAGCGGCCAATAGTCGCGGACGAAACCTTCCTGCCCTGAGAGGCCGGTTGGAAGGAAACGAACAAGGCTTCAGAGGCCCGGAAGGGCCTGGTGCGTTTCAGATAAATCTTGAGAGCCCTACGAACGTCCAACTTGTGCCATCTCCGCTCCAGAGGGTGATCTGGGTCAGGACAAAAATTGGGGAGGACCAGTTCTTGGGAACGGTGGAAGCAGGAACAGACTTTAGGGATAAAGGAAGGATCTAAGCGTAACACCACCCTGTCCTGATGAAAAACGCAGAGGTCCTCCCTGACCGATAGAGCCTGGAGCTCGGAAATCCTGCGAGCCGAAGTAATGGCCACAAGGAAGGCCACCTTGAACGTCAGGAAGCGCAATGAGACCTCCCTCAACGGTTCAAACGGGGGCCCCGTGAGGGAGTCCAGAACCAGGGGGAGATCCCAGGAGGGATACCGGTGCACCGCGGGAGGGGTCAAGTGCGAGGCACCCTTGAAGAACTGCTGCACTGTGGGCATCTGGGACAAGGACAGGGAGCCCCCGCACGTGAGAACGGACGAAATGGCCGCCAGCTGACGCCTGATGGTGTTTAGGGCCAGACCCCTGTTCAGGCCCGCCTGTAGAAAGTCCAGGACCTGTGGGATGGTAGATTGCAGGGGTCGAATGGACTTACCCGAGCACCATCTGCAGAAGGCCCGCCAAGTGGAGTCATATATACGGTTCGTCGACGGTCGACGGGAGGCCTGGATCGTGCGGATGACCTCGGAGGAGTAGTTGTGGCGCCTCAGGATGCTCCGCTCAACCGCCATGCGGTCAGCTGGAACCACCGCGGGTCCGGATGTTCCAGGGATCCCTGACGTAGAGAGACCCGGGCGTTGGGGATCCTCCACGGCCGCTCCACTGAAAGGTTCCTGAGGTCCGCGAACCAAGGCCTGCGGGGCCAATGCGGGGCCAGAAGAATCACCTCCGCTCTCTCCGACACGACCTTCTGTAGGACTCGGGGCAGAAGGGGCAGGGGAGGAAAGGCATAAAGGAGGCCGAGGGGCCAGCTGCACCGGAGAGCGTCCACCCCCTCCGCCCCCCGTGCCGGGAAGCGGGAGAAGAATCTCGGGAGCTGGGTGTTGGAGGGGGAGGCAAAGAGGTCGATAACTGGTTCCCCAAAGAGAGCCACAATGTCCTGGAAGAGGCTGGGGCACAGTTGCCACTCCGCGTTGTCCAGCACCTCCCGGCTGAGCCAGTCCGCCTGCACATTGGAAACCCCCGAGATATGCTCTGCAGTTAAGGTGGAGAAATGCCGCTCGGCCCAGAGGCCGAGTTGCCGGGCCTCGACCATGAGAGAATGCGATCTGGTGCCCCCCTGCCGATTCACATGGGCTTTGGCCGACATGTTGTCCGTAAGTACCAGGACGTGTCGCCCCCTCAGCAGGTGGAGGAAGTGGCGGAGGGCCAGGTGGATCGCCCGGAGCTCCAGCCAATTTATGCTGTGGGCGAGGTCGGCGGGCTCCCACTGGCCTTGAGCCCACAGACCCTGGCAGTGGGCCCCCCAACCGAAGAGACTGGCATCTGAGGTGACTGTCACTAACTCCTGTTCCTGGAAGAGACGTCCCTTGGTGACCGCTTGGGACAACCACCACCGAAAAGAGCGGGACACCTCCCTGGGGAGGCGCACCCTGGCCCGGGAGCAACTGAGGAGGCGTCTCTGAAAGGGCAAAAGAAACCATTGTAGATCCCTTGTATGAAGCCGGGCCCAAGGTACTATCCTGATGCAGGAAACCATGGTCCCCAGCAACTTGGAGAGGGAGGCCAAGGAAGGCCTGGACACCCCCCCAACCTGTCTAAGAAGGGCCCGGAGGGAATCCAAACGTTCCTGGGACAGGAACACCCTGCCCTCTACAGTGTCAATCAGGGCTCCCAGGTGAACCAGACGAGTGGTAGGGCGGAAGTGGCTCTTGGGAACATTAATAGAGAAGCCATGGAGCTGCAGGGCCTGGATAGCGGAGGCTAGGTCCTCGCGGGCACCCTGCTGAGAGGAGGATTGCAAAAGGATATCATCCAGGTACGCATTTAAGCGGATCGGGACCCCCCTCAGGCTAGCTAACAGGACCGCTAGAACCTTGGTGAAGACCCTGGGAGCAGAAGAGAGCCCAAAGGGAAGTGCCCTATACTGGTAGTGGTTGCCCAGGTAGGCAAACCTCAGGAACTGCCTATGCTGGGGGGCAATAGAAATGTGAAGGTAAGCCTCCGTGAGGTCGATGGAGGTAAGGAAATCCCCCCGCCTGATCCCCCACAATATAGATTGCAATGAGTGCATCTTGAAGCGTTTATAACATATGAACCTGTTTAATTTTTTAAGATCAAGAATTGTCCTCCAACCCCCAGAGGATTTGGGAACCAAAAAAATGAGTGAATAAAACCCCAAGCCCTGTTGGTCCAAAGGGACCCTCTCGATGGCCTCAATATCTAGCAGATGTTGCACCGCCTCCTGCATGAGGCTGCGCCTCTCCTGGTTGGAGGACACTGGGCAAACCCGAAAACAAGAAGGGGGAGGGGAGAAAAATTCCAACCATAAACCATTACGAACCGTGGACCTAACCCAAACATCGGAGGTGGTGTTATCCCACACATCCGCAAAATAGGCCAACCTACCCCCAATGGGGTAACGATCAACTGGGGAATTAACTACGGCGGTAGGAACGCTGTCCCCCGCCTCGAAAGGAGCGCTTGGACTGCCTGCCCTTCTGAAACCGGTCAGGTTGGCCCCTGTTTCTGGGGAAGTAACCGCCCTGGGAACGAAAGCCCTGGGAACCATAATCTGCCCCCCGAAAGGACGACCCATAGTCGAGGGACCGAAAGGACGAAGTGGCCTCCTGACCTCGAAATGGCCGCCTGGGGTAGGGCGCCGCCCGTTGGAACCCTTTCTTTGGGGCAGTAGGCAAGACCTTGCGTTTATCCTTGTTTTCCACAAGGAAAGGATCAAGGGCATCCCCGAATAGAGAGCCGCCCTTGAATGGGGCGGAAGCCAGGCGCCACTTGTGTCGCACATGCGCCTGCCACTGGCGTAGCCACAATAGGCGACGAGATGCCACGGAAGAAGCCATGGCCCTGGAAGCGAATCTTGCCGAGGCCAAAGTGGCATCGGAGGTAAATTGCACGGCTGCCACCAGCTTGCCGATGTCCAGGTGGGCCCTGAAGTCGGAGACTGGGGTGCGCAGCTGTAGATCCTGCAGCCACAGGAGGCAGGGGCGGGTGAAGAAGGAAGCCGAGGTGGCGGCCCGGATCGCCCACGCTGCTGCCTGGTGACCTCGTTGCAAGGTGAGGTCAGCCTTCTTCTCCTCAGGCTTGAGGACATCCTCCGGGGCCCCAGGCATGTTGGCCGCTGTGTGAAGAGAAACGACCGGGGCATCCACGGTGGGCATCGTCAGGAACTGTGCCATCTCATCGGCCACGTTGAAAAACCGCCGATCCGTGGAGGTTGGTTGGGGCCCCGAGGTGGGAGTGGCCCATTGGCGCTGAACCAAATCCACGAAGATCTTGGGCATCGGGATCGTCTCCGAAGGCAAGATGTCGTCATCAAACATGTTCTCCGCCGAGATCAAGGCCGGTCGTGGGGCGGTCGAGGAGGGCGCCGTAGCCGGGCCGAAATTGGACGCCGACTTAGCCTTGTAGAGCAGGGAGGTGAACAGGGCCGACGGGAACAAGCCGGAAGACGCCTTCTTTTCTGGGGGTCTGCCCTCATCCTCCGAAAGACCCCCCTCTCGGATCTCTCCTTCCTCTGCGCTGGAAACGCTGTCCAGGTCGTCCTCCTCCTCCAGGGCGTCTGCGGGAGCCGGACCTGGCACCGTAGCCGGGGCCACTCCCGACGGGCCAGGCACAGGTTGGAAGCCCGGGGCCTGATGCTGCAGGCCAGCCGCAAAGCCCTGAGACATAGCCGCAGCGATGATGGCCTGAATGTTGGCCGCATCCAGAGAGGGCTGGGGCATGGCTGCAGGAAAGGCAGCCGAAGTCGAAGGGATCGCTTCCATGCGCTGAATGCCGGGCGGCAGGAGAGCAGACTGGGAAGGAACAGGCTGATCCGGTCCCCAAATCCCCGAAACATCAATGGGGAATATGGGGTTGATGTCTGCTCCCCCCCCAGTCCCGGCCCAGGAGAAGCCATGAGGGACAAGTGGGCCTGCGATAGGCGAGAGAGGGGGGAAGCCTGGGCCTGAGCCCTGACCGCCGCTCTGCTGTGCAGTCTCTCCAGGGTTTTCTCCTTCCTCTTCTCAAAGGTAGATGAACTTGCACTAGAAACCTTGGATTTAACTGATTTCTTCGTGGCTTTCCCCCTCTTGGCAGGGGCCTTGCCCTTTCCCTTGGGTTGGGATGTGGCAGGTTGGGGAGACTGATCCGGAGCAGGCCCCACCGGGGCAGAGGAAGGCCCAGCCACTGGCTCTGGGAGTGGTGCAGAGGCCGAGGTAGAAGGCCCTTCCATAGCTCCCAATGCAGAGAAAGGGAATATAAAGCTGCAGGAAAAAAACAGGCCTCTCTTTAGGACCCTGCGGAAGCCGGTTCCACCCACGCTGCAGCCTCCTGGCACCAGCCCCCACGCGCTCCGCGCGCCTTGCAGGCCGAAGAGCCTGCCGACTAGGCCTCAAAAGGCCCGGCGCGATCCCAGGCTTCGGCGGCCTCACCGGGACGCTCCGCGGCCGGGGGGGGAAGATGGGTCGCTCCCCAGGCCCCCCAGATGACGTGGGTCGCCGCTCGACCTTCCGGGAGCGGCGGGGCGTTCTCCCGGACCGGCGGGCTCCTCCGGTAGCCCAGGGCCTCTTCCCAGGCCCACACAAGCAAAGCGGCAGCCTACGAGCCCAGGAAAGGGCTTAGAGGCCCGCAGATAGAGCGCGCTGCTTCAATAGCAGTCAAGGCGCTTAGTTTACAGTCCCCTGTACCTCTAGTTTCCAATAAAAGAGTTTTCCAACGAAGATCCAGCAGCTGCAGAAAGACGCGTGTGCCTCGGAGCTAGGCTGAATTGAAACTGGGCGTGTCTGTCCAGAAGGCGGGACTAAAAGACTTTGCCCAGACTCAGCCTCCAATGAGAGCACAGCAGTCTTACCCAGCATAGATGCTGACTTCCTCCTGGAAAATAACAGTGTTCCGTGCACCTTTAGCATTTAGTCATGCCGGCCACATGACCACGGAGACGTCTTCAGACAGTGCTGGCTCTTCAGCTTTGAAACGGAGATGAGCACCGCCCCCTAGAGTCGGGAATGACTAGCACATATTTGTGAGGGGAACCTTACCTAACTTGGAAATTGGAATAGAAATATTAGCTGCAGACTAAAATCCTTCAATTCTGTCAATTAATAAAATTACTCAACAGAAGGCAACTATTTTTGGTTAGTCAAAACAAAATAGAGAAAATAGCTCCTTGGAACCCATTCCTCTTTCACTCTCAGGAAGAGAAAAAAAACCCAAAGTATAGCCCTAGCAGCTGATTTCCAATATGAAGGGAAATTCCAGATCTCTGACCAGCTCTAAAGTAAGAACGCAGGGGTAGAACAGTGGGGAACTGTTTCTATTCCATTTATCATCTGCACAGATGTTCTCAGAAAATATACGTAACTGCTGATGTAAGCCCAGCCTTCCCAGTACCTCCAAAATGAAGCAACCTGAGACTATCAAGTTCAAAATGTCATTTCTGATTCTTTAGGGAGTATGGCTGAGAATTGGAGGTGTGGATCCATAGCTTGAAAAGAATCCAGGTGCCTCAATTTTCCTTTTTAGGCAGTAATGGATTTTTCTCAATAATTAATTTGACACATTAATCAGAGTATTCTCTGTGCTTGGGGCTCCCACTGGACTGAGTTCTAAGGAAGTAGAGAATGTGATTTTGCCTCTGCTTTTTAACTTCCTACTTGTGAAGAAATGCAAGGCACAGAACAAGAGAATCTGCTTCAGAGTGGGATGACAGAGAAATGCTGTAATTTCAACACATGATGCCTTGAAGGACATTGAGGAAAAATGTATTTAGAGGCAAACAAACTTTATTCCTGTGCTCCCCTCCCTCAACTCTGGACTTTAGGGCTACCCTCACAATTTCAAAGTTATATCTGTAGAAGTAAACAGAGAATTTCCCTTGTGCTCATATTTGCAACAAAAGATACATAGTCTTATGGGAAAGGACTGGGTGATAAACCTGATGGCATCTATGTTAAAAAGTCCTATGAAAGTCCTTAGCAACCACCCTGCAAAAAGAGATATCCATAGGACAATTATTGCATCTGGTAAGTTTTGCATATTCAAATCAATGATATCTCTTCACTTATTTCTTGTACCCTCTAGCTAAAGCTTACAAAATCCTTCCAGCCTAAAGAATCTTAAGCAAATCCTCAAGACAAACCAATTTAATTTACCTACATGGCTTATTCAACATCCACATTATTTGAATAATCTAAAATTAAAGTAAAATTCTATTTATTACTAACAGTGACTCAGAACTGTATGGACACATGTTCTAAATAATATATACTTAGGAAAACAAATGGCTGTCTCAATTAAGGTTTGTATCCAGATCAGAGGGAATGGAGCAGAATGAACAAAAAAGTTGTCAGACATTTGGCAAGATGCTTTTTCACCAGCTGAAATCTCTTAATTACCTATTGCTCGGGCATGAAAAGCTAGTGGATGGACTCAACTTCCTGGGTTCCAAGTTATATTGTTGGGTAAATACTCTAAAGTAAGTATATTATAGTGTCATCCTTGTTCACCAATTTGTTCACTGTAATCTTTCTTAAGCCTTATAATGCTTCAGAGTACAAGTAGTCCTCAACTTATAATCATTCACTTAGCAACCGTTTGAAATTGTGACGTTGTTGAAAAAGAAGTGTCTTATGACCAGTCTTCACACAACTGTCGCAGTTCCCATAATCACATGGTCATGATTAGGGTCTTGACAACTGGCATACATTTCTGATGGCTGTCCCAGAGTCACGTGATCACTACCTGCACCCTTCCCAGCCGATTAACAACAAGCAAAAGTCAATGGGGGAAGCAGGATTCGCTTATCAACTGTTTAAGTCACTTAATGACTGTAAGGAAAAAAAGAGTAAAAAATTTGCCGAACCTATATGATGCTGCACTTTAAAAATATTACTTAGGGATGAAGTGGTTTCACTTAATTGAGGACTACTTATACAAGGGGGTATTTGTCCATATTGTTGGACCAATGATACAGAGGAATACCCACCAATGACATAAGAAAGAATTAGGTTCCAGCCACTAATGAATGCCCAGAGCTCACTGACAGTCACAAAACTATAGAGATATCCTGATCCAGTCTTTGGAACTCTAGCACCAAATTCTCCATAACAAAATCCAGCCAACACATATTGTTTTCTGTAATTTGACAGAAAACATGCATATACAGGTAGTCCTTGATTTACAACCATTTAGGGACCGTTTGAAGTTACAATGGCACTGAAAAAAGTGACTTATGACTGTTTTTCCCACTTAGGATGATTGCAGCATCTTCACAGTCATGTGATGAAAATCTGGACCCTTGGCAACTGGCTCATATTTATTGATGGCTGCAGTGTCCCAAGGTCAGGTGAGCACCTTTCGTAAGATTTTGGCAAATGGGAAAGCCAGATTCATTTTTTAACCATGTTACTGACTTAACAACTCTGGCAGGGGCTCACTTAACAACTCTGGCAAGAAAGGTTGTAAAATGGGGCAAAACTCACTTAACAACTATCTCACTTAACAACTATCTCAACAAAATTTTTGGGCTGAATTGTGGTCATAAGTCGAGGGCACACATATACATCCCAAATACATATGCTGCAGACAAGTTCCTTAGCAAAATCAAACACTACTCTGCACCCCTTTGCATGTTTACTGAGATTTTAATGTGCACTATGCACAGAATTAGTCTAGGAACTCTAATCACTAAAATTGGAAATTGTGATTATAAGAGTAGGAAGTTTGTTCATTCCACATATTGCTCCATTTTTTAAAATGAAAGTATCATTATCATATCACATGTATGCATAAATTATCCTGGAATTAAGAATCATCTGCCAATGTAATCTCATGTTAGAAGAAGAGAGGGAAGACATTCAACTAGTCAGTACAGAAGCAGCATTAAAACTAAACATGTCTTCTACAGCAGGGGTCTCCAACCTTTGCAAGGACTTCAGCTCCCAGAATTCAGCTCCCAGAATTCTCCCAAAGCTGGCTGGACTTAAAGCTGCAAAGGTTGGAGACCCCTGTTCTACAGAGATGCAATGCTTTAGATTTGATTGGAAGGGGCACTCCAATAACACAAACAGAGCACGTGCCTGGGACTCATTAATGGACACAAATCACCACCCGATCTTTTCTTCTGCATTTGCCTTCAATGAATCAGATATCATATGCGTTCTTAAAATAAACTGATGAGATGTAAGGTTAGAACAATATAGCATAGCTTAAAATACAATAAAACAAGAAGCAATGCAGTAAACTAATAAAATGAGGGGAAGATGTAAAGAGATCCAAACATAATAAAGCCAGGGTGGTTACAATTAAGAACTTAAATACATATTTCAAAGTTTAAATGACAATAAAGAAAAAAAAAACTTGCTGCTAACAATTGAAAACACATCTGCAAGAAGATAATTCAATCATTTTAAGTCCAAACACTTGATTGTATTTATTATTAATAATTTGTTCCAATCTCTTTATAAAAGCCAGTAGAAAATATATTGAATAACGTCCAACAGCACAAGGACTGAGACACTTAAAAATCTCCTTTCAAAATCTGAACTCTGAAGGCATAGTCTGTGAATGAAAAGTTGTAAAAAACTATCTGTGACAGGGGACATTGGCAACATTGCATTATCTAAGTACGTTTTACGCATCCCAAATGGACTTGAAATGTTTTGGAAAAGTATGCAATCACTTCTGTTAAAAAGGTTAGAAAGTTTGCAAATCATCATATGGTGTAACGTACATACATACATACATACATATTCACAGTGCATATCAACAGTTTTTATAGCAAGCAAAATGAGTACATTGTTTGAGGATGATTTCATTTTCAGTTTTGTTTTGTTTTGCAACGTATTTTTACTTTCTTTACACTTAGGGGCTAAGGTACTTAAACTGTTCTAGCAGTTGACAAGCTTTTTTTTAATGCAGCAAACATCCAAAAATAGTAACTGTGAGGGAGTCTTGTCTGCCAGCCTTGAAGATGATAAATTAATGCATTTTTCAGGGGGGGAAACACCAATCCTGGAACTTTTCAGAGTTTCTGTCTACCTCACAACACATGGAATCATGCTACAACTACAAACATGCAGTATCTTTACAAGGTTCAGGAAGGAAGCATTGCCAACACACCCAAATTCTCTACTGAGAGACATTGAGGTTAGTAGCGAGCTAGAACTGAAGTTTATAAGGCCAGAAACATACATTACAAATGTATACACAATGTGCCAGCATGAACACACCACTCTACAAAAACTATATACCAATATATACCAAGAAAAACTATTTGTTCATTCTAAGAAAAACTCTTTTTTTATAACTTAAATTAGCTATGCCAGCTGCCATTAGCTGAACAATAGCTTTAAATCAATGGACTGTATTAGACCACAGATAAAGAAAAGTTCTATTTTAAAGCTATGGTTAATTAACTTTTTGATTACACAGTGACAAGCAAAGCTACTGCTGAAATCTGAATGAAACAATGGAAATGCTGCGCAGTATAAACCTAATGGGTTAAGAGTTTTTATTACTGATGATAGCCTTCCCAATTGTGGTGTCCAAATATGAAAACCAATTTCCTTACATTTGACAAGATTCAGGCAGCTGCAATTTGTACTGTTTTCTGGTCCTAGACTTGATGGCATTAGTTCCTGAGCATCTTTTTATGCATCTGAGCACTGATATCATGTCTTCCCTCAATCTTCTTGTCTCCACACAGAACTGTAACCTGTATATGAACTCTGAAAGGCTCAATTACTTGTCATCATTATATTCTCAGAATTTACCCAGTAGTCATTATTTCTCTTACTCCACTCTTCCTGAGATAAAACTGTCCTTTGGCACAACTGAACCAAAACAGCTTACTCACTTATCATGAAAACTCTACAGCATGAACACAACTGTTGATGTTGACACATCACTTGCCAATGTTGAAAAGCCACGGGGTGATATGCACCTCCCCTGAAACAGAATACTATCAGAATTGCTACAATTCATGGGCCCAAACATCTTCCATATCCTTAGTCTTGATGTCTATTCTAAGTATAAGTCAATAACCATCATACTTGAATAATTTTCCTCTGATGCTTTGAGAAACTAAGTATGTGTATAAAACTTAAGTTACCATCCCTCTATAGATTTTAAAGCATCAATGTGTCACAATCTCCACTATTATTGCTTCCTGAAATACATCGCAGAATTCTCAGGAATTCTGGAAGCTCGAAGCATATCTGGAAGACACGAGGTTAGAGAAGACTGCCGACTACTGTTTCTCTCTGAAGCTACAAACACTGAAAGTTCAAAGCAAAGTTTATTGTCCCGGAATATAGCACCAAGGTACAAGATTGATTGGGGTCAAATTAGATTTGGCTAAAATGTCTTAACTTTTTCTTGGTCGATCCCACACAAACTTTAAGTGGTCTATCCACTTACTAGTATGGTTCCAATAAGACACCTCCTGTGATGCTCACCAGGCTTCATGCCTGACCTGGTACTTTTTCTAAATATATATTTTAATGGAAAGGTAGCATGTTTTAGATGCTATTAGGAATTCTTTATATTTCTATTGGGAAATCATTTTCTTAAGGCCAATGGCTGAGGCCACAGCTTTGTTTGAAAGTACGCCCATCTGTCTAATAAAAAGACAACAGCAAACCAAACTGGTAAGACCACTTCAGTTAAGGAAGCAAGAAGGTGTAAGAGCAGTTTTACTATGTTGTGCTTGAGTACATTATTCTTGCTAGTCATTATGTGAGAATGCCCAGGATAAGCTGTTAAACTTCCAAATCTTGTCTACAATCAAAAAAACCTGCAGAATTTAATAAAAGGGAATTATGATTTTATTCCAGTGAAACTGGTGTCAATTAAATTAAACATTATTTCTGTGGAACAGTTGATAACTATAAATACCTATCTGACAACTCATCACATCATCAGTTAATCTAAAAGGATTACCTTCAAATTGGCATATATAAAAGATATGGGTGAATCTTAAAGCTACACACAACATAGACCAAACACCAGCTTGGCACCCTCTTTTAATATGCTGTACTTTGCATACCATTACAGGTTAAAACTAGCACTTAAAATGGGTGTGGAAGTGGACTGGAAGCTACTACAGTTGATGAAGTATAGACCTGTTATAGTTCAAGTTATAATCTAAATAACCTATTTTGGACCATATGTCTTGTAATGTAATAGTCTAAACCAAAGAATGTCACAACTGATATCTGTGCTAAAGCTAATAAAGGGCACAAAGTCACTACCGGTAAATGGTCAGGAAATCATGTAGCTGGGATCTTTTCCACACGTGAGCATAAGGATACAAATTTGTAACTACAATTCCATATGCTGTAAAACAAGTTCACTAGATAGAGGAGCATTAATGCTACAAATTATAGCAAGTGATAAGAAGATGTATCTTTTCTATTTTAATTTTGTACTTATTAAGAAGGCATACAAGTGATTTCCATAAAGAAAGGAAGAAAGCACTTCTCAAGGGAATTAAGGCATAATGAAAAACAGATAAGTAGAATAGCATAGCAAATTGCAATAGGATGCATTCCTTCAGTTTTATACAGCAAGAACCATTGCGGGTAGCTAATTATGTATTCAAAAAGTTGCTTCCAAAAAATGCTAAGAAGCTAATTACAAAGAAAATGAAAAGTTAAAAATGTCAGTTTATCTTATCACAGTTCATTCTGTCCAAACAGAAATGTTTATGCTGGAATATTGAAAGTGTCACTGTATGTCATAACAGCTGTTCAGGAAAAAAAAAACACCTTTAGGCAAAGGATGAATAGGCCTGGCCTAAGGCATCAAAACTTAGGAAGCAGCAATGCTGTTTCTCCTACCAAATCGTTCTAAAAATCCTAACGTAGCTGCATGCTTGTGTGTGCATACTGCCAAAGCATCACTCAATTTTCTGTTTTATTTTACTTTTGTTCTCCGACACTTTCTACCTGGGAGCAGATCCATACTAAGACCAAATAAATGAAAGTCTGATTATTCCTCTGTAGAGTGCAGAGATTTCTCAATAGTAACAGGAAGCTCACCTTTACGTATGATCAATACAGCTCAGTAGGTGACAATTGCAGCAATTTTGCATCATAGTCTATGCTCTATATGAACCTTGGAGATCAATGAAACTGCAATCAAACTACAATGTACTGTACATTAATTCCATAAATGACAAAAAGTATGAATTAGTCCTAACAATAGACAAAATACTTCAAAAGGCAAGCATAAACAAAGCTGAGAGCTTGTTTTCAGATAATTACACTATAATTACAAAATCATAATTGCAGAAGTAATAAAAGCATCAAAGTCTGCATTCATTTATACCAGTTCACACATGTGTTAGTTTCATTCTTTATTTATTTAACCTTACTTATCTTTTTCTTCCCTTCAGTTTCAAAATTAAATAAAGTCAATCAAGGAATGACAAAACTTTAATGTCAGTTCATTTCAGTGGCAGAGTTCCGACATAGTAGTATGCATAACCTGATGTTACCTGTTTGGGTTGCACATTTCTATCTTCCTATCACACATTAAAAATATTTTAAAGACCTAACAATGGATTGCAGGGTGTTGTGTGCAAATCAGAAAACCAAACTACTTTGAACTAGCATTGTGTGTAATGTTTTGATTTGTGCAAAATAAATGGTTCATGGCTAGCCAGAAAAGCTTGCAATCCATTTGCTGTTGAGTAACTTACTTGATCTGATTTTACATATCTTACAAACATATTATATGATAAATCATATTACATATATGATTTTACATATCTTATAGACTACTCCAACTCTACTGTATTAAGTGGCATAGAGTTCCCTCACCATAACCCTTGTGTCATCCACACCCAAGGAAGAGCATTACTTAGAAATTAATACTCTCTGCCAATCTTCAAATATACAAAAGTCGGGTACTTTCAAAATGGGACTCCTCTGGCATACCCCCTCCGCTCCCTTTTTTTAAATCTTCCACCACACACCCCACCCAAGAACAGAAAGTGGGTGAAACAAAATGTCAGCCTCGCTAGTTCCTGCTTAGCTGCCATGGAAACGGGGAGGGTGGGGGGCGTTGGGATGAGTGTGCTCTGCTGGTGGACAATGTTGATGGTTGGTGTTATCTCTTGGTTAACGGACCTGCATTCCAGGATGGTGAAGACCTGCCCACCTGATGTTGGAGACGAAAGCATATTGGACAATGCAAAGGGGGGGTTTGGGGATTGGGATGGGCTTAAGCTTAATACTTTCTGTTCGCGCCTAAACTATTCACTCTCAGCTTTATTTGGTCTGTAAGCTATTGTTACTTAGTAAAAGGAGCCTTATTCATTTCAAAACAATGTCTAAGCGTGGTCTTTCCTAAGCCAACGAAGAAGCAGGCCTGACAGAAAGCTGAGAGTCACAAAAAACCGTTTTCTGATGTCTGACCCTGCACAAGAGGAGCTTCCGTTGGTGGAAGTCCTGCCTGAAACTACTATGGGAGCAGAAGCATCGCACCCCCCTGTTCAATCTGAAGATACCAGGTCAGTGATGGACTGTTTGGCTGGCCTAGATCTTAATCTGCCAGCCGAAGATTCAGTCAAACCAAAACGTTGGTCCGAAGGGGTAGGAATGACTGGGGTAACCGTCTCCAGGCGGCGTCTTTCCCCAAAGAAGATCATTCCGGAGCTCTTAAGAGAAGAAAGGGAGTTGAAGGAAATGGCCCAGGATTTGCTCCGCCAGGCAGACGAGAAGCGGGAAGCCCTGGATAAGCTCTGGGGGAGGGAGGCGGAACGCAAACAGTTAAAAGAATCACATTCAGCCGCTGCCAGCCAAAGCAGGAGTTCAACACCATCCCCCCCTGCTCGGGCCAGCAGGGAATTGCGGAGAGAGGTCAATCCCACCCACCCCCGCCGACTTGCAAAACTTCCTCCCTTGGGTGTAAAATACGACGGGAGTGCCGATAAACTGGCGTTTTTCCTAATTCACGTCGATAATTTCATGCAATTTTACGCAGCTGATTTGGAGGATGAAATCAAAATCAGAATTGTTTCTATGACTTTAGAAGGTCAAGCTTCTGGGTGGCTGGTTTCACTGCATAATTGCCGATCACCCGCGCTGCGGGATTTCGATCGTTTTATGAATGCCCTTAGAAGGCGTTTTGAAGACCCCCGTGTTGAGAGGAAAGCTAAAATGAAACTGAAAACCTTGCAACAGGGGAACATGAGTGTCCAGGCGTACACGCAGATTTTCCAGGAATTATCGGTGTTTATGACCGGTTATAGTGACCAAGCTCTGATGGACATTTATGTTGAAGGGCTAAATAAGGACATTTATCAAACTTGTGTGAACAGATTTCGCCCCGAAACTTTAAATGAATGGATAGATCTCGCTTCAGATGTTGAGTTGGATCAAGCCCACTTGCAGGATCCAGTCCGTCCTGAGGAAAAACCACAGAAAGACACCCCCAAATCTCACTCCCTTGAGAAGGATGCCCACTTGCAAAAAGGGGGGGGGGGAAACAACTCAACCTCGCTCAGGCAGTTGTTATCGCTGTGGAAAGGAGGGGCACTGGGCAGACAAATGCAGATCAAGGCAACCTCCACGCCCGCCCCCTTCTTCGGACCGGAAGCATCCAAAGACACCCATCGTGCGCACTAAACCGGCCATGAGTGGGGTGGAACCTATCAATCTCTCTACTGACCAGCCCAGCACCCAACCTGATGACTGGGAGGCGTCTTCAGACTCTTCTGACGACAATCTGGTGAGTCACCGCTCCGGGCCCCTTTATATAAATTTAAAGCTTTTGGCTCCATCTACTGGTCGTATGTGCAATGTGCAGGCCCTCATTGATTCTGGCTGTTCAAAATGTCTCATAAGCCAAGAGACAGTATCCTCCATGGGTTTCCACTTAAAGACCCTAAAAACTCCCATAGCCTTTTGCCAAATGGATGGTTCTGTAGCAGGGGGAACCCCAGCATCTTTTATCACCGAACCAATTCAAGTTTCTATTGGCACTGGTCATACTGAGACCATCAACTTTATTGTAACTGCCATTGCCGAAAATGCTGTAATTTTGGGGGTTAATTGGCTTCGGAAATGGAATCCTCTAATAAACTGGAAGGAAGGTTGGGTACGCATACCTTTATCCTTACCTGAACATACCTCTCTACCATCAGAAGCTAATCACCCACCCCCCAGTAACCCACCTCTTTTAATCGAATCTGCTGCACCTTTGTTAGAATTTCCGTCACCTGAGGTCATACCAGGCGAGGAGAAAATTCCCAAAGAATATTGGGACCTAAAGGATGTTTTCAGTGAAAGATCTTGTGATTCCCTTCCTCCTCATAGAGCTACTGATTGTTCAATTGATTTCCTCCCTGGGGTTCAATTACCTAAACCTCGTTTATACTCCATGACCCCACGGGAGATGGAGGAATTACGTAAATTCATCGATAAGAACCTTCAAAGGGGTTTCATTGAACCAGCTAGGCCACGTGTGGCTGCGCCAGTTATGTTTAGAGAAAAAAAAGATGGCACTCTGAGATTAGTACAAGACTACTCCTATCTCAACACCATTTGTGAACACAATATCTACCCCCTTCCGCTTATGAAGGACATGCTTGCTCACCTGGCTACCGGAAAAATATTTACTAAACTGGACTTACGTGAGGCTTATTACAGGGTCAGAATTAAAGAGGGGGACGAATGGAAAACCGCTTTTAACTGCCCGCTTGGATGTTTTCAATTTAAAGTCCTACCTTTTGGTCTTCAAGGTGCCCCTTCTGTGTTTATGCAACTGATAAATGAGGTTCTCCACGAGCACCTTTACAAGGGAGTTATTGTCTATATTGATGACATAGTTGTTTACTCACAAACACATGACGAGCATGTTAAACTGGTGCGCTCTGTATTAAATAAACTACGTTCCGCTGAACTTTACGCCAAGCTCTCTAAATGTGAGTTTCACCAGGAAACGATTGACTATTTGGGCTACCGCATCTCTTCTGAGGGGATTGAAATGGATCCTGCTAAGGTCAAGGCGGTGACGGAGTGGGCTCCTCCCCGAACTCGTAAACAACTACAGAGTTTTTTGGGATTTGCAAATTTTTACCGCCAATTTATTCCGTCATTCGCGAACATTGCTTTACCCATTACAAACCTACTAAAAACAAAAGGAGAGGTTAAACCTCGTCCAGGATCCCCACTTAAATGGACCATGGAATGTCAAGCCGCTTTCGAAAAGCTTAAACGTTTGTTTGCGGTTGAACCTGTTCTCAAACACCCTGATGTGAATTCCCCGTTTGTAATTCAAGCGGATGCCAGTGATGTCGCTGTGGGAGCGGTCCTATTACAACTCAATCACAGTGGCCAATTGCAACCCTGTGCCTACACCTCTCGGAAACTCACTACGTCCGAACGTGGTTGGGCGATTTGGGAAAAGGAGGCTTTTGCTGTTCGTTGGGCTCTCATGACTTGGCGTCATTTTCTTGAGGGCGCTCCCCATCCATTTGAGGTCTGGACGGACCATAAAAATTTGGAAGCTCTTACCTCCTCTCGGAAATTGTCCCCGAGGCAACTTCGCTGGGCTCACTACTTCCATCGCTTCAATTTCCACCTTAAATATATTCCGGGCAGCAAGAATTTCATGGCTGATGCGCTTTCCAGATTACCACAATATGATGTTTCTAAACTCACTATTGTTCAGCCCATCATACCACTCACTTTACCGGCTTCTCCAGTATCTACTAGAAGTCATGCTACAGTCCAAACTACTCCACCTGCAGACCTGATTGCTCGCATTAAGGACGAACTACTTACTGATGATTGGTATTCCGCACATTCTGGTGATTGTACTATTAGAGACGATCTTCCCTGGATTGGCTCAAAGATTTATGTACCTGCTACATTACGTCCTTTTGCACACGACTCACGTTTAGCTGGCCATTTCGGTTTCGTTAAGACTGTACATCTTGTCAAAAGACAGTTCTGGTGGCCCTCACTGAAGAAAGATGTTGAATCATATATTGCCAGTTGCCCCGTATGTGCGACTTCCAAACGTGCGCCGGGGAAGCCACATGGACTCCTCCAGTCTGTAGCTACGCCAGAGAGACCTTGGAAGGAAATTTCAATGGACTTTATAGTTGACCTTCCGCCTAGTCAGGGCTATACCGTTATTTGGGTCGTTACCGATCTTTTCTCCAAACAAGTTCATTTTGTCCCCTGTACAAAAATTCCTTCTTCCAAATCTCTGGCTCGATTGTTCGTTTCTCATATCTATCGTTTTCATGGCGTCCCGCAACGCATCATCTCTGATAGGGGCACTCAATTTACTTCTCTTTTTTGGAAAGAGTTTTTGAGACTGATTGGCTCCGCCCAGAGCTTAAGCTCCGCCTACCACCCTCAGACGAATGGCTCTTGTGAAAGGGTTAATTCCGTTTTGGAACAATACTTACGTTGCTTTATTAATTTTCAACAGGATGATTGGGCTGATCTCCTCATACATGCCGAAGTGGCATATAATAACTCCGTTCACTCCAGTACGAATATGACCCCCTTTAAAATCATCTACGGACAAGACTTTGTACCCATCCCCGAACTGCCTCATGACTCGCCGACAGTCCCCTCGTTAGCCGAATGGTCCTCTAGGCTGTCTTCTGTCTGGCCAGTTCTCCGGAAAACTTTGAACGATGCCCATGACTCGCACAAATTGTACGCTGACAGGAAACGGGCGGTTCCCCCCTCCTACGAAATTGGTGATCAAGTTTATGTATCTACCAAGAATTTAGATAGCCCCCAGAAATGCAGGAAACTGGGTCCCAAATTTGTTGGTCCGTTCACAATAACCAAGATCATCAGCTCTGTGTCGGTCCGTTTGGATCTCCCAAAGACCTACCGGCAATTATACCCTGTGTTCCATGTTCACTTGCTGAAACCTGCACGTACCTCGCATCTCCGCAAACCTTTGCCTGATACTCCTGCACCTACCATGGTGGACGGGCACAAGCACTATGAAGTCCGTGATATTTTGGACTCCAGAATCCGCAGAAATAAGACTCAATTTCTAGTCATGTGGAAAGATTTTCCCCCTTCTCACAACGAATGGGTGGATAAAGAGCATCTCAAAGCTCCTAAACTGGTACGCCAGTTTTATGCCAAATATCCGCACAAACCTTGACTTTTTTCCCCTCTCCTATCTGTTGTTTTGTCTGTCCTTCTTTGTCTTTCAGGTGTAGCCTTTCGTGTTTCGCATGCTGTCCCGGATTTCCCGCTGTTCCTGGAGGAGGTCCGGATGTCAGCCTCGCTAGTTCCTGCTTAGCTGCCATGGAAACAGGGAGGGTGGGGGGCGTTGGGATGAGTGTGCTCTGCTGGTGGACAATGTTGATGGTTGGTGTTATCTCTTGGTTAACGGACCTGCATTCCAGGATGGTGAAGACCTGCCCACCTGATGTTGGAGACGAAAGCATATTGGACAATGCAAAGGGGGGGTTTGGGGATTGGGATGGGCTTAAGCTTAATACTTTCTGTTCGCGCCTAAACTATTCACTCTCAGCTTTATTTGGTCTGTAAGCTATTGTTACTTAGTAAAATGAGCCTTATTCATTTCAAAACAATGTCTAAGCGTGGTCTTTCCTAAGCCAACGAAGAAGCAGGCCTGACACAAAACCTTTCTTCTCCTGTAACTTTAATAGCTCCAACCTTCAGAGAATTTTAATTTCCTCTCCATATTACAAAAAAAATGGAATTATTAGCCAGCCAGCCGGCCAACCAGGACTAAATCTAGAAAGACTGGACAGTCTACAGTCATCTGAGTCATTTGAAACCTAAGTATTCACAAGTGGTTAGTGAAAGATCAGTTTCACAAGTGTGCAAACATGTTTTCATGTTCAAATGTGGCCCATGTAGCCAGAATCAGTGGAGCGTCATCAGGACAATGATCGTTGTTGAAATTCGTGGTAACAGACACCTAACATCAGTCTTGGTATCTCCTGTCCAGTGACAATGGCCTTCTGGATTTTTTTTTAAAGCTGGGTGAAGCTTACTTTAGGACTTACCTGAGGGTTTCAATCTATTGCATGCCACAAAATAGCAGCATATTAAAACACAGCAGCATGACAGTCTCATGGATGACTGATTTTGTATATGGCAGCTGTAGGAAGACTGCTATATGCACAAAGATGGAAATATTTTGAAATATCCACCATGAAGGAATAGTTAATAAAGATGATAGTATTTGCAAAAAAGCAAAATGAACTTCTTGATTGAGAAGATAACAAGTACATTTATTAGTGACTCAAAATCTTTTATGGACTTTTTGTTGAAAATGGAAAAAATGAACTGATGACTTATAGATTTGATCAGTCAAATATTGGAAGGGAATTATGATGTAACCATAAAAGAGGGAGGATAGATGACAATCTGCTGTAAAGATCAGAAACAGATTTTATGTATTTTCTTTTTCTTTCTTCTTTTATTTACTTTTCCTTATTCATTTGTTCTGCATTTTTATTTATTCTTTTTCTTTAAATCTGTATGGTTTCATTACTGTAATCCTTTAATGAAAAATTAAAGTCAACTCAGCAATATGGTCAGGGAACAGAAAAGATGGGGACACAGGCAGTTCACCCTCATATTAAGAAAGAGACATGATAATATCTTTCATGATATGGTAGTTACTACAGCTGTTTATGTTGACAGCAGCTATGATGAGTAGTGGGAGCCGATCTCTTGATATATGAAGTAACAATATAACTTCCTGGGAAAACTTAAGCAAAGGAGTCATCCTTCTTTTCAAAGTCAATTTTTTTACTGCTGAAGGCAGGACACGAGAGACACATATGGAAACCAGTTTTGGAACTGTGTGTGTAATTTGCCTAGGAAATATATACTGCTTTGGAGTAATTGTTTTGTGTCCCATTCATAGATCACAAGAGGAAGGAGGCAGAAAAAATAAAACCCCGATTCATAAAACAACCATTAACGAGATACACTAGGCAACCTCCTTATACTCTTTCCATAGAATAGTAAGGCAAACACGAGCTTCTTTAACCAGAAATAAACGCAGATTTTATTTAATTCGTAGGTTACAGCTGCATCAGGGGGAATATCCCGAACCGAAACCAACCCAAGTCAAATTAAGGATGAAAGGGTCCAGTTGTTGGATTTTAAGTGATGAGTCACTATAAAGAGCCGTCGCCCCCCCCCATGCACGATCCCCCAAAAAAGGACCATTTAAGGAAGGACTTCTGTCATCCCTTAAACCCACTAAGCTTAGCCGCTTCAGCGCCTGGGATCTGAGCCTGGAAAGGGATCGCCTGGAAAGCGCCCTGGGAAGGTCGGGCGGAGAGAGGAAAAAACGGAAAGACGATCCAGCCAGCCCCGCTCGCCAGCCACGATCTACCTAAGGCAGGGCGCATGCTTCCGCCCTCCTCCACATCGCCCATCGCTATAAACATTGCATCATGCAACACGCTTCTCGCAAAATGGACTCCCCAGCCTGGCATGTGGCTGGACGCCGAAGTACACGTCGATCGGTCCCAACCGCTCGGGAAAAAACTGCCACGGTGGTGGTGGTCTTTACGACCACCACCCGCAATCCAGGTTCACGGGAGAAAGCGGAGCGTGGTCGCGGCTTTCTTTCTCTTTAGCGTGGTCTGGCTTCTTCTTCATCCCCCTTCGTCTCCTCCCGCTCCCCCGACCCGCGATCTCTCATTCTGGGCATCTCACAGCCAGGCTGGGAAGCCATCCCCACTCGGGAGATGGCAGAGGAGAAAGGAAGGGCAGAGCAAGGAGGTTGGGGGGGAATAATAAACCTTGCCAGGGCGCCATCGGCTACTCACCTAAGCTCGTCTGCCGGGGATGTTTCTACTACAGCCGGTTTAAGGAGAGAAGAGAAGCGGGGCAAAAGAAAAGGGACGCTGGAGAGGAGTCGGAGTTGGGAAGCGAAGCGGGACCTGCGCCGAGTGGAAAGTGGGGGGGAAAAGGCTCACAGAGGACACGCTTACAACCGCTCCCGCTGCTACTTATAGTGACTCCTCCCTCTCTCTCTCTCGGCTGTCGTGAATGAAAGAAGGGGAGGGAAATTATAATAACAGAGGCACACACACACACACACAAAGAAACTGCCTAGGGGTTGAGGAGGGCGGGGAGAGAGATTTTTTTAAAAAAGGACGCAGAGGGGACGGTTTCTCGTAACAACCCCTCAGTTCCGTCCTCCTCCCTCTTTCTCCACCTCCGGCTTTTTTTCTTTCTCGTCGCGGGGAAAGACAAAAGCGCCGAGCGGTAGTGGGGGGAAAAATTGAAGGAGGCGCGCGTGCCGGAGAAACACCCCCGCCCCCCCCTCCCAACGGCCGAGTGGCGGCCCTGAACGCGCCCATACAAACCCTCGGGTGGGGCGCCCGACACGCGCGACAGCCGCCACCCCCTCCCCGCCTCAAGGTGTGGCTGTGGGCAAATCCGGGAGACCGCCCGCCCTTGGGCCTCCCTTCCTCGCACGCGCTGGCAATTGTCTCTCTCCTAAGGCGCGGCGGAAGCCACTTCAAAAGCCGGCCGACTTCTTTCTCTTTAATTCTCCAGCGGCGTAATTTGGAGAGCTTCCGATGAGGCCGGTTTTCTCCGTGGCGAGAAAGAACAGCTGGAAGGGGTGGTGGGGGAAAAAAAGAACAACCGGCGTGGTTTTCTCCCAGCCCGGAGTTCTCCAATTGTTTTGGACTTCAACTCCCATGATTCCCGCCGAGGAAAAGGCAGGATTCCGTGCATCTCCACTTCTATGATCCCCCCAAACCTTGAATGTTTTGTCCATTCGTTTGGGCAAGGGAAAATTCTTTAAAATATATTCCGATGTGCTGCATTTAATGTCCCCAAACTGGAAGGCACTCCTAATTTATTACTTATTATTTTTAAATCTTTTGCACGACTCTTCTGTAACTCTGAGTGTGCATTTCACTGATCTATGTCTAACTGAATTAAGGATCACGGAAACTTAATCCAGACAAAGGGTATGCAATCATAATAAAATTTTAAAATCTGAAAAAATGGCAAATTAATAAAGGGCAACACGTTAATAGCATAATCTATAATAATCACTTTTCGGAGGAAATCCCTTTTAAGTTCAATGGGACATATTTCCAGATGCACAAGTAAAGCAGGAACAAGAACATGTTAAAACAGGAATAAAACTCTCTTTAATGTAAAAGTTGAATTTCAACGTTTGGCAGGTGCTCTGTAGAGCACAAAACATTTCTATCAATGCCTGGATCTGACATAACAAAGGTTCAGGTGGCACTTGAAAGATGTAACAAATGTTTTGGGTGCTGCATGTTTTTGTGTTTTTCTCTGTATGCTGCTGTTGTGTTTTTCCTGGTAGTTAGTGTACACAGAGACAAAGCTTCAGCCCAAAGAGCTATTTCAAAGCAGAACTGCTGTGCACTCAGAATGTAAACATGGTTAAATTGTATGGATGATGTACTCAGATTTCACTTACAGACCTCGAAAATTAAAGTTTCTTTTTAGCTTCTTTTAGCTTCATTTAAGTGCTTTTTTTAAAAAAAATCTTTCATATTGTTTGAATGCAGCCAGGCTAACAAGGAAATGCATGGTAATCCTCTGTCTGGATTGCATCATTTTACTGAGCAGTGTTTCCTGAATGCAGTGAGGGCTTTCACAGCTAAGCATGGTCATTTAGCACCAATTCTGTTAATAATAATAATAATAATAATAATAATAATAATAATAATAATAATAATAATAATAATAATAATAATAATAATAATAATAATAATAATAATAATTTTATTTATATCACGCTCTCTCTCCCCGAGGGGACTCGAGGCGGGGCACAGGGTATTAAAAACAACTAAAACCAAACAGATACAGAATTAAAACCTTAAATATAAATAAATAAATAACTAAATAACTAAGTTAAAAATAGATTAAACATATGTCCCTGCACTAAAATCCCTCATAAAATCTCTTAATCTTAACAGAGACTATCCTATCCTAGGCCGGCCAAGCAAAAAAGATGTGTCTTTAGTTTCAGACGGAAGGAGCAGAGGTCCGTAGTTGTCCTAATATTGGGGGGAAGGTCGTTCCAGAGGGCTGGGCCCGCCACAGAGAGGGCCCTTCCCCTGGGCGTCGCCCGCTGACAAAGTCTAGTGGACGGCACCCGGAGAAGTCCCTCTCTGTGGGAGCGAATCGGCCGTGAGGATGTATGGGGCAGGATCCGATCCTGAAGGTAACTAGGTCCCGAGCCATGGAGCGCTTTGAAGATGATAACTAACACCTTGAAGCGCACCCGGAAGACGACAGCCAGTGCAGCTCGCGCAAGAGCGGTGTAACGTGGGCGAACCTGGAGGTGCCCATAATTGCTCGCGCGGCTGCGTTCTGGACCAACTGAAGTCTCCGGGTGCACCTCAAGGGGAGCCCCATGTAGAGAGAGTTGCAATAATCCAGTCGAGATGTCACGAGAGCATGAGTGACTGTGCGAAGGGCGTCCCGATCCAATAGGGGGCGCAACTGGCGTACCAGGCGAACCTGGTAAAACGCCCTCCTGGCCACGGCTGTCACTTGATCTTCCATGGACAGCCGGGTATCCAGGAGGACACCCAAGTTGCGCGCCCCATCCACAGGGGCAAGATGTTCGCCCCCTATGGCCAGAGATGGAATCATCTGGTTGAATCGGGCAGCCGGAAACCACAGCCACTCGGTCTTGGTCGGGTTGAGCCTGAGTCCGTTACTTCCCATCCAGATCCGCACGGCTTCCAGGCACTGGCACATCACCGCTACGGCATCGTTGGGGTGGTTTGGGGTAGATATATACAGCTGAGTATCATCAGCGTAGAGATGATACTCTACCCCAAAACCACGGATGATCTCGCCCAGCGGCTTCATATATGTGTTGAACAGGAGAGGCGAGAGGACCGACCCCCACATGTGAGGGGTCTCGAGGTCGACCTCTGCTCTCCTGCCAACACAAATTGCGATCGGCCAGAGAGGTAGGAGGAGACCCACCGTAAAACGGTGCCTCCCACCCACAACCCCCCCAGCCGATGCAATAGGATACCATGGTCGATGGTACCATAAATGTATTAGCCACTCAATCTCAATGGAGGTTTGGGGGGGGGGGAGGTGAGATGGGGAAGATTTTTTTAAAAAAAAACATCAATTGAAGTAAGTATCAGGATGCTTGGAAGATGTTTGTGCTAAAATATTAAGGAATTAATATTCAGCAGAACGTTTTAGCAAAGGCAACCTTCCATTCCGCTTCTTTTGGGAAAATAAACACAGATGGTGAAATAGTGCAAAAAGGATAAGGTTGTGACATACATATGGACAGACCAATTTTGGGAGGGGTTTGCTGGCAGAATTTATTTTTAACCACATCAAACCTAATTTATGACATGTCCCATTTTGGGTTGTTTCTTATTTATTGGTAGAAAATCATGCCACCAGTTATTAACAACTAATCAGAGAAGAACAATTTCTTGGCGAGGCAAGCAACTGTATAAATATTGTAAATAAACAAAAAAATTGTGGATTTGTAAACCTCAGGTGATCCAACCCTGTTTTATTTATGATTCAAGGAGGGTATTTTATTCTTATAAAGCTATTTCTGTATGAATTTGCTATTCAGCCTACGTTTGGGTAGAAGAGCTTTTAAAAAGAAGATAACTTCACAGAGCTTCAGTCTCACCTATGTACCAATTTCATCATTTATAAATGTACTTATTATAATTTATCCTTCAAAAGAATCCCAGATAATGAGCTACTTCGAATACTTTTAGTCATCTACATATGCATTTTCCACATCAGAAACGTGGACAGTAGCAACAAGAGGGAAAGATGGCTTCCTTAGTGATACGTAGATCCCCATGGAAGATTCTTTTCAGATAATTCTATGTGGTACCCACATTAGAGCGTTTTTATTGTCAGAATATAATTATTCTCCTGAAATTTTAAAAGATGCCATCTTCCTGTGGTTTGCATATGTCAATTCCACTGGGTTTTTAATTACATGTTTTATCATTTTAGATGCTAAAACTACAAAACACGTAGTTTGGTGTGTATGTATGTGTATTGAATTTAATTGTAGATTCATGTTTTTGTGTTTGTAGAAACATAGTCAAAGGGCTGAGTCCTTCCAGGAAAAAAACTTATTTCTAATAAACTCTGCCCTTCCCATGGAGTAGGAATCTTTTTTATAATGTTGGAAGTAAAGAGTTCAGGGTTCGTTCCCAGCCAGGAATCACCACCGACGCTAAAAGAGAATTTCGTGAAGACAGCTGCCTGGAAGTTATGAGCGTTATTAAAGGAAAGGAAAGACGGGAAGGATGAGATGCAGCTCTGACGTTCCCGGATCTGCAGGACACCCTTCATGCATTGGTTTTCCCCTTTATACATTTTTCCTCCTTTGTTTCTGATTAACAAAGATTTATTTATTTGGGACGATTGCTATGAGTAGGTGTCAGCTTTAGGTAAATGGTTACGATGTTTACCTTGGCTTAGATTAGATTTTATGTCTAGTGGTTATCGCCAGACTCGGGGTTTTCCTGTGCTTTGGTTATTCTTAATCCTTTATACTATGTTTCCTTTTGTGATTGCACTCAACCCCTTTTGGCTATGTGTATGGTTTTTTCTCCTGGCTATGGCTCTAGCCCGTATGTATTTATTAATTTCTAAAATGAATTTTCCGGTACCTTCCTACAATAAAAAGAAGAAGTGCATATGCCTTGTGATTGGTTTTAGAAACTGTACACCTGACACTTTAAACTATATAAAGCAACTTATCATATGAAAGGCAAGAAGCTGGGGGCTGCCCTACATTCTTAGGAATCTGATTGGCTGGCCAGTTGGGGGGAACTGAGTGGGTCCTTGGTGGTACTTCTAAGATGGTGTGTGTGTGTGTGTGTGTAAATAACAGGTTAACAGATTAACAGAGTTGGAAGGGACCTTGTAGGTCATCTAGTTCCAACCCCCTGCCCAAGCAGGAGACCCTACATTTGCCTCTACCTAGGATTGAACTCATATGCCTATTGTTAGGCAAAATGGGCCTTTCCAGATAATATCAAAGTTGGGGAAGTTTCTTATTAAAGGAGATGAAATGGTGAGGCAATCAGGCTGAATGTTGGGTTTTTTTCTAGGTTCCCATTCTATAAGAGCTGCCCTTGGATTTTACTATTTATTGGTGAGAAGGTTTCTATTCTTTGTCTATTCATAATATGTTTGATTTAGAGGGGCTTTCTTGGTGGGGAGCAGGAGGGTCAATTTGGGTCTGATAGGATTAGGCAAAGGTGAAGCTTTGAGCTTGAGGTCAAAAATTTGACCATAGTCACGTCGAAAACATGGAAGGAGAAGAGGAAGGTGTGCAGTCTCCATTGTGTTTGTTAGATTTATTTTCTCTCCTATAATTAATATTGTATGATGCCCAACTCAACAACTCAGGGCAGCCAGCAGGCAGATAGACATCAAAATTATGCAGAAAAGCTAAAGTAGAACATTAACATCATCATATCAAAAAAGAATTCCTAACCAATAAAATTAGAACCAGGTTATTACAGTCATTTTTCTTTGAGAAGTAAAGAAAAATAAGAGATTGGTAGCTGTCACCTTTGGGAAAATTTGAATCTGTCCCCCCACCCCCACCCCAAACAGTATGGAACTTCCACACGTCATTAAACAATAACTTCAAGCTAAGTTCAAACTTTGTAGTCCTTGATGCCCCAAAGACTCCACGGTTCAACCCCGAGCTATGTATATTCTCTCCTATTGTAACTTCATTCAAACTTAATGGCTACAATTTGAGCATTGTTTGCACTGTTGTTTATACCTATGTCAGATAGAGATTATAAAAAGGTTGGAGTCTGGTCTGGTTGGGGAGTCCAGAACAACTACAATAGCACCTGCCTAAACATCTGCGTTAAAAAGGAGTGACAAATATTTTGCAAAATGTTGTTTATCTTCATTTCTGCAGATACAGCTTCTTTGATGTACAAAATACCTATGGTATTTCTAACTGATATAGCTGCCCCACAGTGCAGCTAAACTTCAGTTTGTTTTCCTTTCTCAACATTGCTCGTTCATGCCTCAGTAACAACCTTGACCCTAGCTTTACCAAAATGCCAAGTGTTTAAAACATTTAAGGCAGGGGTGTCCAAACTTGGGAACTTTAAGACTTGTGGACTTCAACTCCCAGAAATTCTGGGAGTTGAAGTCCACAAGTCTTAAAGTTCCCAAGTTTGGACACCCCTGATTTAAGGAATGAAATAAATGACTAGGAAAAAAAGGAAAAGGACATTGTGGATAGAAAATAAAGTATCAATAAATACTCAAGAGAATTTTAAATTGTTATAAAATTAGCAAATTATTATTTCATAGGTAAATTAATTTAATATATAAAATTAAAACCCTTGTATCATCTTGAAAAACAGTACCACTACAAAACTCTAAACTATAATATTTATAACCATATCATGCTTAAATGCAGATAATCTTTTTGAAAAGAAGAAAACAAAAAAATACTAAAAACAATCAGTGAAAGCGATATTAAATTCTGAAATTCTGTTCCACCATACCCAAATGGTGATTCCTCAAACTATTTCTAAACATTGAAATTGCTTCTGATTATTACCTTTACGTGAAATATTTCTTCCTTAATACCATTTAACAGTAACAGAGTTGGAAGGGACCTTGGAGGTCATCTAGTTCAACCCCCTGCTCACCTATAGTAGGGATTTGAACTGCCGACCTTTCTGATCATCATACTCTAAACCAATGTTTCTCAACATTGGACATTTTAAGATGTGTGGGTTTAACTCCCAGAATTTTCTGGCCAGTAAACTGGAGAATCATAGATTAGCCAATTGGGGTTATTTATTAAGATGCTGGCCTAAAACCAGGAGACTCTGAGTTCTAGTCCCACCTTAGGCATGATAGCCAGCTGTGACTGTGTGCCAGCGATTCTCTCAGTGCAACCCACCTCACTGGCTTGTGGCAAAAGTAGGAGGAAGTATGTATGTTCCCTGCCTTGACTTATTTCAAAACAATAATAAAGGTAGAATCAAAACATGTCATAAATAAATAAACTAAAGCTTCATGAACTGAGTCTTCTGTGATCAGACTTCATATGTATTCAAATATAATATTTCAAATAATACTCGTGCACTATAAAAAAGTAATTGATATGAACAGATTATCATTTCTGAATTATGCATACTATACTAGCAACTCAGAGGGATATAAAAATGTAAGATGTGCAGATAAAAATGAAATATCACAGGACCAACAGAATAAACTAGGGCTAAAATAAGCAATTTATGTTGGGTGAAATAAATGTGTGTTCAGTGCTTAGGAGTGTTGCTTCAACTGTTCACAAGTCTGGAATAGATGCCATGGCACTAGAATATTCAGGTCCCCACCTCTACATAATCTCCTACATATTGTTCGTTACAGAAATGTCTCTAGGAGGTTAGTATCAGAAGTCTTCCAGTAGTCAGAATTTCAACAGCTAGTTGTCATTTCAATCGGGCCTCCCAATCAGGAAGTTGTGAGTTCAATCCTGGGTAGAGGCAGATATAGGGTCTCCTGCTTGGGCAGGGGGTTGGACTAGATGACCTGCAAGGTCCCTTCCAACTCTGTTAATCTGTTAAATGGCTCAGAAGCAAGGAACAAGCAGAAGCAAGCAGAGCATGTTCTTTTGAGCAATACCAAAATTTAGCAGAGCCAGTAGCAACAAGTGGCATCATCCAAATCCTATCAGTTGAAAGAAAAGAGATTAATCTGTCAATTTCTTCCCTTAGTCAGGCACACAAACCAGGTTCGAGGGCAGAATGTCGAATGGATAGGGCCCTCACAGAGTTCATGTTAATTCAGCATATCTAATTAAAAGAATTAAGGAAAGCAAGTTCAGACTTAGTTACAAAAAAGAATGAACAATGATTTATCTTCGCTATAAAATCAGGACAAAGAAGTCTTCAAGAAAACTCTCTGGTGAAAAAATGTGTTGCGTGCTCCACCCAAGTCTATAATACATATGTTGACCTGACATCTCAGCAACTCTCTTTTTGCCACAAGAATATTGCAGTGCATCATGATGTTGACCAATGGTGGGTTGCAAATATTTTTTACTACTGGTTCGGGCGCGCTCCTGCACATGCTCCTGTGCATGCTTCCGTTCCCATGCAAGGCTTCTGCACATATGCAGAAGCATCCGGGTGGGTGGGCGGTGCCTCCCACCACCACTACTATCGGTTCAGCCGAACTGGGCCAAACCAGGAGCAACCCACTACTGATGTTGACCATATTAGCTGGAGATGACAGATATTGTTATAAGACATATTTGGAAGGAATCCGGTTGAAGCCAGCTGTTTTATACACAGGGTTAAATCAACTCTTAAAAGTCCTCGGCCAGATCTACAGTATTTCCTAACACTAAAAAGGCACCTGGTTTCTATTACTTAGCTGGTTGTTGAGAGAGACTCCTGGTGACCTTCTACTTAGCATTAAAAAAAAGTGCATGTATCCACTCCAGTTCTGGAAACTTTCTCTTTTATTATGGTCTTACATAATACACAGCCATGGATTCTCAAATTAACTGAGTGATTTGGGCTTCCACAGCACAGTGAATCATATGCTAAATGAGGACGCTTGACATACTGACCTACAAAATTAACCAACCATATTTTAGACTAATATATTATGCAAACACTTTTTTTTTGCTGATCCCTAAACCCTACATTCTTCCCATGATTAACTCTGAGTGAACATATACACTTGGCACGTACTTGTGCTGTTGTTTGAGAATAAGCCCTACTAATTCATATTTTCCATACAATTCTTTTTTCTTCCACAGAAATCCTAGCCAGAATCTGCTGGCCCTCATAAACAAATAAGACCATCCTGGAAAAATTATAGCGAGTTGTCTGCCCTTGTGTTTTTACTCCTACTGTGTTATGTGAGCACTTAACTTTGTTATGACCATGGCCTCAATCTATTCTTAGGCACCATGTGAAAAAAAAAAACCTGTACTGCTTAGTAGAAATCCCCAAGCTTCTCCAAACCATGCTTCTAGATCAGGCATGTCCAAAGTCCGGCCCGCGGGCCATTTGCGGCCAGGGGGTCGGTTTAATACGGCCCTCCAACAGGTGGTGCTTAAGATGACGGTAGCCTTGGGTGCTCACCTCGCCTGCTCCCTCGCCCGCTGCGGGAGGAGGCGTCCGTAACCTCCGGCATACCGGCCCTTCTGCTGCTTCCCGGGGTGGGGAGGGGAGGAGAGGGGAGAGAGGGAGTGACTGACAGACACAGAGAGAGACAGAAGGGGAGGGAGGGAGAGACAGAGAGACAGACAGAGACAGAGAGAAAGAGAGGGAGGGAGAGAGACGGAGAGAGACACAGATAGAGAATGACACAGGGAGGGATTGAATCGGAGACAGACGGGGAAAGAGGGAGAGACAGACATACAGAGAGAGGGAGGGAGGGAGAGAATCAGAGAGAGTGACACACACAGAGACAGGGAGAGACAGAGAGAGGGAGGGAGAGACAGATAGATAGAGACTGATTAAGTGAGTGAGAGACAGACAGACACACACACAGAGTGACAGAGAGAAAGAGAAAGAGAGAAAGAAAGAAAGAGAAAGAAAGAGAAAGAGAGAGAAAGAAATGGGGAGAGAGAGAGGGGAAGAAAGAGAGAGAGAGAGAAAGAAAGAGAGAGAGAAAGAAAGAGAAAAAGAGAGAGAGAGAAAGAAAGAAAGAGAGAAAGAGCGAGAGAAATGGAGAGAGAGAGGAAGAAAGAGAGAAAGAGAGAAAGAGGTAGGTAAGTTTTTTTAAAATTTATTTTCAATACATTGTGAAAACTCAACTGTCAGTTGATCTTAATGTTATGAAATGAAAAGTATGTCATTTGCAATTAACTTGGCATAAAATAATTTATTTGCATTTAATTGTAATGGTTCAAAGAATGTTCGGAAAAATGTTCGGCCCTCCACCATGTTCACTTCATCCAATCTGGCCCTCTTTGAAAAAAGTTTGGACACCACTGTTCTAGATGTATGGATTGATACATTCTAAACCATAGTTTGCTTATCCATGATTTCTTGCATACGGCATGGTTGGCTGATTCATATAAAATGACGATGCTCATCCATTGTGTTCAAAAAGGACTTTGACATCCAACAGGTTGTGGGCGTCCACAATGTGTCCGCAGGTGGCGGTTAAGGCCTGTACGGGCATGAAATGTTCTCCCACATGTCGGGCAGACATGATATATAACATGCAAATAGTAAATAAACTCGGGAGATTTTTTCAAATCCACTCAATGTGCCATGGTTGCTATACAAGCTATCCAACATCCAGAAAAGAGTTGACTTATCAAGCAGTTATTTGCGCAACCAAGCAAATTATAGGGAAGTGCAATTTAGGGCTACCAAAAAAGAAAAAAATAATTTGGCTATTATCTCGTGGCCATAATTTTTCCCCCCAATCCTGATATAGTCGTCTTATTGAACTGGGCTCAGAAGCCAGGACAAGAGACGGCACAAGGCAGAAGAGCACATTCGGAGGCTCCAACAGCACTGCCAACATCTGGGATGCCACTGGGTGCTGATATACTTAGCTTAGGGACTTCTGAAAGCTCTGCCACTTGCAAGCATATTTGCCACTGTTACATCTCTGTAACAGTTATAATGGTTTCCACCAAGGTTCTCTGTTTAGGCGGGAACAGAGGTTTAATCCGAGTGGCTGACAGTCTGTCAGTTCCCTATAAAAGGGCTGCTGCCAGATAGAACCTTTGCTGTTTGTACATAGTTGATCTGTGCTAATAAAGAGCTGTTCTTACCAAGACCTAGTCTGCTTCTTCTATTCGCCCAACGTAACAGCTACCACATGTAAGGCAGCTCCAGTTCTTCCTTGGACAAGATACACATTGAAGACCTGTGTTACCAAAGTGTGTCACCAGCTGAACTCCATAAGAAGAGCCTTTTTTTGCCATGGCACCAGAGGTGGGTTGCCAATTTCTTTACTACCAGTTCGGGCATGCGACGCTTCTGTGCATGTGCAGAAGCGCCTGGGCGGAGCCTCCCGCCGCCGCTACTACCAGTTGGGCCAATCCGGGCCAAACTGGCAGCAACCCACCTCTGCATGGCACCCAAATTAGATTGGCCCTGTCCCTGCTGGTTACAAGGCCTTGAAAACTTAGTTTAGTGCCTCAGCTCAAGGCACTGGTTATGCAATCAACCCATTTTTCTTGTGTTGATAGTTTGCTTGGACAATGCCTGGCTGTTATGTCTTTTGCTTTTTATATTCCATGTTGTCTGTATATGTATTTATTTTATCGTAAACTGCCTAGAATCATGGTAAAGTCAGAAGGGCAGCTATGTGAATCGAATGAATAAATGAATAAACTTCTGCACTTCAGAATTAAACCCATGGTGAAATAAATTCTAAATAAAGCTGACATGTTCCAGCAGGAACATCCTAATACCATGATGGCAAACCTATGGCACGCGTGCCAAAGGTGGCACACAGAGCCATATCAGTGGGCATGTGAGCTCAGCTCTGGCACACATGCATGTGGCGGCCAGCTGATTTTTGGGCCTTCTGGGTCCACCAGAAGTCAGGAAATAGACTGTTGTTGGCCTCCGGAGGGCCTCGGGGGGGGGGAGGCCATTTTTGCTTTCGCCAGGCTCTTAGAAAGGATCTGGAGCCTGGGGAGAGCAAAACTGGGTCCACTGTGCCATTGCATGCCAAAAGCGGGGGTTGCAAGGGGGGGGGATGTTACACATGCATACGCAGGGGGAGGGCGCATAGAATTATGAGGGTGGGCATGCGCGCATATGACACCCCTGCACTCCTCCCCCCCCCCCCCCACTTTTGGCACGCGATGGCAAAAAGGTTAGCCATCACAGCCCTAATATCTTGGCTCCGTTTGCAGTTATTTAAGACAGATTGGAAATCAGAGTGACCGCCTGGTACCAGTAGAAAGATCCCACTACTTAAGACAAACAACTTGCTGAGCGACAGTATTGAATAAATCTATATTGTACAGCAACAAAGAATAATAAGTTGGTATGTGGGGAATCCTTCTTCTGAGCTCTTAACCCTAAGTTGGTGTGATTTGTTATTTTCATGTTTGCATCTTTTATCACTTTAGGAGAAAGGTAGTCTTTCCATAGCCTTTTAAAACATGTCTCAAAAATAATAATCAAAATCCCCACACTTGCACATTTTTCTCCAATGGGAACTGTAAGCATTTAATTCCTGAATGCATCCTAGCAATCTTTTTGACCTGTAGCACAGATGCATACATAACATTGTGATCTGCCACGCTGATAGGCCTTTGGTATTTTCCCCTCCCCTCTGAAAACCTGTAGTTTTGTTTCAAGTATCCTAAAGGTAGTATATCAGGCTACCATAGACATTTTATCAGTACTGGAAAATTTCAGGCTATTCTGATGTATTTACTTTGTTTCACGCATGGAATTTGACAAGGTGGTTTTCCACAGCCTTCCATTTCTATTGCCTTGTTTTTTCCCATTACTGTGAAATCAGAGATTAATGGAAATAGTAAAACAAATGCTTTGTTTCACCAGAGAGTTTTTCAACACGGTATTCTGGAATTGGGGCTGTCAAGACTGCCATGATGGATTGGACTTTAAAAGCCACAACTGTATTTCTGTAATCCTTGACGTACGACTACAATTGAGCCCAAAATTTATGTTGTCAAGTGAGATATTTGTTAAGGTAAGTGAGTTTTGCCCCATTTTGCTCTACCATCTCTAGTTATGATAACCTTTGAAAGGCTAGTGCTGTCCCACCTGAAAACCATCACAGATCCACTGTTAGACCACCTGCAATTTGTATACCGAGCAAATGGATGGACAGATGATCCTGTTAATATGGATGTGCACTACATCCTACAACATCCTGAATCTCCAAAGACCTATGCAAGGGTCCTCTTTGTAGACTTTAGTTCAGCATTCAATACTATCATTCCAGACATTCTTCTAACTAAAGTAAACCAGCTAGCAGTACCGGAACACACTTGTAAGTGGGTCCTAAGCTTCCTAGCAGACAGGAAGCAGCAGGTGAAGCTAAGCAGAATCACATCGGATACCTGTACAATTAGCACAGCCCCCCCCCCCCACAAGGCTGTGTGCTCTCTCTCCACTTCTTTTCTCTCTCTATACCAGTGATGGCGAACCTTTTTAGGCTCACATGCCATAAGGTGGGGGGGAGCGCAGGGGGTCGTGCACCAGTGTGCTGCACCCATAATGCAATGGGCGCTCCCCAGTGCGCATGCATGCATGATAGGCACTCCCCCCCATTTTTTACATGCATCCGGTTTGCTCGTAGCATCGTTTTTAGTTCTCCAGAGGCTTCAGGAAAGCTCCTGAAGCCTTCGGAGGGCCTCTGAGGGGCTGCAGGGGGGGCTGTTTCCACCCTCCCCAGGCTCATATAAAGGCTGGGGAGGGAAGAAAGTGGCACACGTGTCATAGGTTTGCCATCACTGCTATATACCAATGACTGCATCTCAAAAGATCCCTCTGTTAAAGTACTAAAGTTTGCAGATGATACAACAGTGATTGGTGTCATTTGAGATGCAGGTAAGAAGAAAGGATGGAATGTTATGAGTAAGCAGCCCAGGAGGCAGGTATGGGGAGCTTGACATGCTGGTTGTTGTCAGGTGAGAATTTATGTGTCAGTATACATTACCTTTGCCAGTAAAATACTCCAGACAAAGAGGCATCGTTAGCTTTCAACAAAAACCAAATCACATTGCATGTCTTCTCATGAGCAGGTCATTGTTCTTCTTATGTCTGTTTACTTTTGTAAGAAGGGTGGAGATCCAGAGAAAATAATTGAAGACATTTCACAACAAATGGCACTTTTATAGTTTATAGTTTATAGTTTTATTCAACAACAACAATAATCCATAAATGTTTTCAATTATGTGAAATTGAATGTAGGTGGAAGCATTTTGAGTCCTCCTGCATTAAGAATAGAAACATAGAAATTGTTGCACAGGAGAGCATGATTTGTGATGCACATTCATAACTTGCACTCTCCCCCCTCCTGCAGACACCCATGCAAAAGGCCATGTTTGCTGAGGGCCTGAAGAAGAGTGCATGTAGAAGGGCATGAGGGCATGTAGAAGAGTGGTGGAAGTCACATGGGCACAAAGGGACGCCTCTCTGCAGCCTCAAGATCTCAAGATGGGGACCGCAATCCACGTTCTGTTCCTTTTGTGTTTGTGGATAGCATACATACAAAACGGATGGGCTTTGACAACATGGTGCAAGTGGAATCTTGGTTTTTCTAATCCCCCCCAGGGGTGCCACTGTCACTACCTATAACTCAATTTGTGTGTGTTACAAATACTCCAAATATTCCAAAGGAATATTAAAACCACAGGCAACCCACCTTATACAGGTAGTCCTCAACTTACAACAGTCCATTTAGTAACCATTCAGTTACAACATCACTGAAAAAAGTGGCTTATAACCGTTTTTCACACTTACAATCATAGTAGTAAACTCATGATCAGATGATTTACATTCAGATGCTTGACAACTGACTCAAATTTATGACAGTTGCAGGAACCATATCGTTGCCTTTTGTGACCTTCTGACAAGCAAAGTCAATGGGGAAACCAGATTCACTTAACATGTTACTAATTTAATAACTGCAATGATTCACTTAAGAAATGTGGCAATAAAAGTCTAAAATATGGCAATAAAAGTCTAAATAGAATAGAATAGAATTCTTTATTGGCCAAATGTGATTGGACACACAAGGAATTTGTCTTTGATGCATACGCTCTCAGTGTACATAAAAGATACATAAGGTACAGCACTTAATGATAGTCAGAGGGTATAAATAAGCAATCAAATCATACCAGGAAACAATCATTATAAATCCTAAGGATACAAGCAACAAAGTTACAGTCATACAGTCATAAATGGGAGGAGATGTTTGATAGGAACAATGAGAAGATTAATAGTAATGCAGACTTAGTAAATAGTTTGACTGAGGGAATTATTTCTTTAGCAGAATGATGGCATTCGGGGGAAAACTGTTCTTGTGTCTAGTTGATTACAAACTAGCAGAAAGTTTGCCATGAGAAATAGTTAATTTGGGTGAAAAGAATCCAGAGATATACAGGCATGTACTGTAATTAGAAAGAATCAGAAATGGTAAAATATGATCTTCAGAAATGCTACTGTAAATAAGGGCAAGTAGAATTAGAAAACTGAGGGGAAAATTAAGGCGGCAGGCAGAATCAGATTTGGGAATTCCAGAAAAGATAGAGTGGAGAAATGACCTTCATAGTTTTAGATAGATGGATGGATGGATGGATGGATGGATGGATGGATGGATGGATGGATGGATGGATGGAAAATAGGGAAAGCTAGTAAAAGCAACCTTGAGAGATGAAAGAAGAAATAAATCAAAGAAAGACATCTTGATTTCTTTCTCATGAAGAAAAATTTCATGAGAAAGACTTCTCATGAATAAGAGGTAAAAAGAGCAGGCAGGAGATTGCTTTCTTCAGCACAGTGCCCAGCCAGGGATTCAAATCCGTTGGCATACTTGGCAACATGGATAAAGAATCTGACAATTTTACCCATGAAGGGATTACTATGTGGGTTTGGCTGAGCCAAAGGGAGGAGGAGCAGATGGGATTCAGAGGGATTACGAAGGAGGAGAACTGAGAAGGATCAAGATGCAGGAAGGGTGGGGGGAGCTGCCTGAGGCAACCCAGTGACCTGGGCATTTGGCAAGAGAGGAGGAAGAACTGATCTGTGGGAATATGTACAGTGAATATTAAAATGTACTGCCTCCTGCCCCATACATCCCTTAGACCGATACGCTCCCACAGAGAGGGCCTTCTCAGGGTGCCGCCGGCCGGACAATGTCGACTGGCGACACCCAGGGGAAGAGCCTTCTCTGTGGCGGGCCCAGCCCTCTGGAATGACCTACCCCCTGAATTACGCACCATCACTGACCTCCGCCTCTTCCGCCAATGTCTAAAGACATATTTGTTCCAACAAGCCGGCCTAGCCTAACCTCCCATGGAGACTTTTAGGAAGTTTTTTAATTGGGTATTTTAAATTTGGTTTTAGTACAGGATAGGATTATTTAATATTTATTTTAAATTATATATTTATCTTTGTATTTGTATGTTTTTTAAATTTCCTGTACGCCGCCCTGGGTCCTCTGTGGAGAAGGGCGGGATATAAATTTAAATAAAAAAAAATATTTAAGGAAATTATCGTTTCTGAGTAAGCCTTTAGGACAGGGGTCTCCAACCTTTGCAACTTTAAGTCTGAAGGACTTCAGCTCCCAGACTTCTCCAGCCAGCTTGAGAAGTCTGGGAGCTGAAGTCCTTCAGACTTAAAGTTGCAAAGGTTGGAGACCCCTGCTTTAGGAAACGCAGAAGGATTCATTCGCAATGAGTTATCATTGTTTAAAATTATTCTTCTGCCTATGTAACACTGTATATCTATACAGTTCCTAGTTTCTCAGTACAAATGTTTAAAAATGTTCTAAAAAGATTGTCCATAGTTAAATGTTTATCATTTTCTTACAAGATTCATGTTTTAAACTCAAAGCCATGTATTGTCCTAAAATAGGAACTACTATCCCAGTGGTGGGATTCAAACAATTTAACAACCAGTTCTCTGCCCTAATGATTTCTTCCAAAGATCAGTTCACCAAACTGCTCAGAAACTTAACAACCGGTTCTCCCGAAGTGGTGTGAACTGGCTGAATCCCACCACTGTTAAGTATCCCCCTCTCTGGGAAATTCCGGGAGTTGTCAAGGTTGAACATTCCTGGTCTACAGTCATACAGATAATAGTCATTGGAATGACTCTTTTAGCCAGAGTTGTTTGATTAGGGGAGGTAAACCCACACTGGCGTCTTTTTGTCCAGCAATTAAGCTCTTCTAATCTCTACCTCTAATCTCTTAAAACTATAAATCTTTCTCTTTCAAAAAAGTTAAATATGGAAGGTATACACACGATGACCAACCATTTGAGTTCAATTCTAGAGGATTTGGTTAACAGTTGTTTGATAATCCTTAAAGTTTCATTGTGTAGCCCAATGTTTGGTGTTGTGGTAGCTCATTTAAAGAATCAAAGATTCTTCCAATAGTGGTGCAACTTATGTAAACTATTGACCCACTATCAAAACTAATTTAGTCAAAACTAAAATTGACCCATCGTCAAAACAACGGTTGCAGGAACTGGCTATGTCTAGTTTAATGAAAAGAAAGACTAGGGGAGACATGATAGCAGTGTTCCAATATCTCAGGGGTTGCCACAAAGAAGAGGAAGTCAAACTATTCTCCAAAGCACCTGAGTGTAGAACAAGAAGCAATGGGTGGAAACTAATCAAGGAGAGAAGCAACTTAGAACTGAGGAGAAATTTCCTGACAGTTAGAACAATTAATCAGTGGAATAGCTTGCCTCCAGAAGTTGTGAATGCCCCAACAATGGAAGTCTTTAAGAAGATGTTGGATAGCCATTTGTCTGAAACCGTATAGGGTTTCCTACCTAGGCAGGGGGTTGGACTAGAAGACCTCCAAGGTCCCTTCCAACTCTGCTGTTGTATTGTATTGTATTGTAATTGGTGGTTGAATATGGAGGGGTAAAGACAAAAGACAAAAGACAGGGAGTAATTTTTGTGCAGTGCAAATAATACTTTAATACATTTATTTATTTTATTAAATTTATTTGCTGCCCATCTCACTGCAAGCACCCAGGATGGTAAACAAATGATTGTTGCTAATGTTTTCCTTCCACAGTTTGCAGTAGTGAATCACTAACTGCAATATAAATATTTTTATTTCAGGTTCCTATATTTCTGAAGTTTTGAAAGAATTTTAAAAAATGGCAAAATGTAACCAGAAATAGTAATGGAACAAAGCAAATGAGTTCATCTGCAGGGGCTGTCATAAATGACAAGGTGTCAATTAGATGCATTCTTTCCCCAGTAGGAATCCGTGTCATTTCTGTGACAGGTTCTTTGTGTCCCATAGCTTTTCAGCAACCGTTTGAGTCTTGGCTCTTTCAGATACAAAGTTGGAAATGAATGACAGGTTTCATGGAATAAAAATCATGGATTCATTGTATCATTTTAAAACAGTGAATCCCGGGTAAAAGCAGGAAATTCCAGTTTATTTATTTGTTTCTCTGTTTGTAGGCTACATCTCTGTTTCTATGTATGCTACCTGTGCATACATATCTACATACCTTAATAGAGCCTTGGTGGCACAGTGGTTAGAATGCAGAACTGCAGGAGTTCAATTCTGAAAGTTGACTCAGCCTCCCATCCTTCTGAGGTGGATAAAATGAGGACCCAGATTGTTGGGGGGCAATAGGCTGACTCTGTAAACCACTTAGAGAGGGTTGTAAAAACACCGTAAAAGCGGTATATGTCTAAGTGCTATTGCAATAGCTATATGTACAAAATTTAAAAATCCACGAAAATCATAATAAAACAAGTCACAGCAAATAAAAAGGTGAGATCTTCATAGCCTCAGTGCCCTTCTGAATAAGGCTATCTAAAAGTCATAAGGATGGAACTTGGGACATGTTGTTGCAAGAGAGAGGAAGCTACTACTGAGAATGTTCTCTAAATGCTAAAATAGAGAATGCATTCTATCTGTTAAATTGTGAAAAGTAGGAAGGTTCTATCTGGAAGGGATGGTCCCCCAATAAGAAGCTGTTGAACCACAACTTCTAATTGTCTGAGCCAGGATAGCCAAATTCAAGGATGCTGAAAGTCACAATATAGTGACAACTCAAGAAATGGGAATTCTCTATAGTTTCTCTCAGGGGTGAAATTCAGCAGGTTCTTACAGGTACTGGAGAACCGGTAGCGGAAATTTTGAGTAGTTTGGAGAACCAGCAAATACCACCTCTGGCTGGCCCCAGGAGTGGGGTGGGAATGGAGATTGTCCCTGCCATGCCCAATTGAATTTCACCACTGGTTTCTCTCCAGAATAGTCAGCAGTCTTAGTCCTACCTGTAATATCATGATCGGGTGAGTGGAAGGATGTAGTGAAGGGAGAGCCAACTCTATGAAGTTTATGATTGTTGATTGCTAATTGTATCCAATAGTCCACAGTCATGACAGAGGAAGCACTTCAGTTAGCATTCATATATTTGCATGATGCTAGCTTTAACACAAGAAGGGATGCAGTGGCTCAATGGCTAAGATGCCGAACTTGTCAATCAGAAAAGTCGGCAGTTCGGCAGTTCGAATACCTAGTGCCACGTAACGGAGTGAGCTCCTGTTCCTTGTCCCAGCTTCTGCCAATCTAGCAGTTCGAAAGGATGTAAAAATGCAAGTAGAAAAAATAGGAACCACATTTGGTGGGAAGGTAACAGCATTCCATGCGCCTTTGGCATTTCATCAGCCGCCCACATGACCAGGGAGATGTTTTAGGACAGTGATGACTTTTCATCTTTGAAACAAAGATGAGCACCACCCCCTAGAGTCAGGAACGACTAGCACATATGTGCAAGGGGAATCTTTACCCTTATCTAGCTTTAACACTAGATATGTAATTGAAAGTTCTGTAATTTCCAGGTTGCCTGGCCAGCAATAATTCTAAGCATTACATATTTGAAAGGTCACAAGTCAGGAATATTGAGGTAAACCTAATGGATATCAAAGACATCCAGATGGGAAGTCTAATGAGAAGTCTGATAGTCAACAGCTGCATTTCATAATTCCCAGGTTTTTTTAACTGAACATCTATTAGCAAAGAGTTACAGAAAAATCTAACATTTTGCTGCCATCTTGTAGTTGTCCATATTTTTGTGGCCAAAATAGCATATATATAACATCTCTAGAATGTGTAACTGTAGTTCAAAAGAATTCTTGTATCTGAAAAAAAGTGTCCCATGATGAAGCATAGGAACATGTTTCCAAAACTTTGCCTCTTTTCAGATTTGGCAAGTTGGGAAATGAACTGGCAGAGCAATGTTTTTGATGCCAGAAGCATAGTTATATGCCGTTTTTTCCTCTTTGATCACTTAAATGCATCACAGGTAATTGTAACCAAAGGCAAGGATGATGCAAGAGATAATAGAAGTTATTTACAGTATTTCTTTAATTGCCTCCATGTTGCTAGTGAAAGCTTCTTAGGGTGTGATGCCCCGAGAAGGCATTGCAACTTTCCACTCCTTAATCTAAAATCATTACTAAGGTGTGGCATCATCTGCAAATAGCATCTGGTTTTTTAAAAAAATATGCAATGTGTGTTTTGGAAGAAATCTGACTGGATTTCTTCACTGGCATCAGTCTAACTTAATTTCACAGTGCATTCCAGATTGTTGTAACTGTAAACAGATAGATTTCTAGCAGAGAAAAATTCCATAAAGTATGGCTCACGATGTTTAGCATTCCCTTTCTTCATTTAACTATGAATGTTGGCAGCTGAAAAGTTTCCCATCAATTTGAGGATGAAAATAGGTATATCACATTAAAAAAAATAAAGATGCCCTCCCCTCCAACTCTTTCCCCAAACCTACTGTATATGTGTGACATACAGTATTTATATCTGGTCTGTTCAAAAAGGCTTAGACATTTTCAACAGACCAGAAATAAATGGATGTGGCATTTCCTGTGACAAACTTAAAGCAGGGATCAGCAACCTCAAACATTCAAAGAGCCACAAAGGTCATAACTGGAAGCCCCTGTTCAATTCTGGAGCTGCCTTGAAGTCCGGTTCCCCCACCATAGAGTCTCCTCCTAGCGCGGTGTCCTTTTTACTTTTACCAACCAGAAGTCCAATTCCCCCATCATAGAGTCTCCTCCTAGTGCAGCATCCTTTTTCCTTTTACCAACCGGAAGTCCAATTTCCCCATCATAGAGTCTCCTTCTAGTGCGGCGTCCTTTTTCCTTTTACCGACCAGCAACAGGGAGCTCAAATGCAAACCAGAACAAATTGTAGTCTTCATTCTTGGGTAGTTATATAAGATGGAGGCTCTTAATAAATTATCCCCCCATGAGGATGAAAAGGGAGAACATTTGGTAGAGCAGGGGTCCCAATCCCAGGCCCATAGCCCACTACCGGGCCTTGAGCTGTTCGGAACCAGGCCTCCTAAATGGTGGGTGAGTGAACACACATGTGCATCCCCACTTGCGCAAGCAGTGGACAACTGTGTGTGCATGCTCCATTTGTACAAGCAGCAGCCATGTGTGTGCGCTGCTCACGCAAATGCAGCTGTGCATACATGTGCTCTTGCCTGCCGCTCACACGGAACCAACCCCTCCCTAGCCCTGGTCCACAAAGCCAGAAAGGTTGAGGAATTCTCTGGTAAAGCAAAGAAAGTCCAGCCTCCAGTGGTGAGTCAGAATTGTCCCCCATTGCCTTTTAGAGATCTTTCCCTGACAACCCCAGCTATAACCCAAAGTTTACCCCACCGACAAGAGCTTTGCTATCTCTATGGAGGCAAAGAAAATGGAGGAGGGTGCAGTTGCACATCATAGGCTGATTTGGAGGTAGACTGGAACCCCAGTGGTCTATTTCTTGCATCAAGACTGATTGAGGGTGGTGTTCTCAAGGGGTGGCAGAATCCTTGATATTTAAGGATCCTGCCCATGTAAAATCATGGATTGGAATAGATACCCAATTTGACCAATTTTATACAGCATCCCACACTACTTTGGAGTTAGAAATGATAATGTTTTGCCTTGAACCCATTTTTCTGAGGAAAGATCAAAACCTATATATCAATCCCATATGCATTTACAATCCTCTACTGAAACCATAGGGTCTTATACCCAAGCAAACCTTTTCAAAACCATGCGGAGCAACTACTCCTCAGTAAGCTCAACTATGTTCAGATCTGCCTGTTGCTGACCTACATTACAGATTTACCATTAGGGTAAAGCAGGATTATCCCCTCATATTGTTAATAGCGCTGGCTACAGAAGTTAGTTGCAATTGTTTTATTGACTGCAGAAAATTGACAGCAATTATTTTATGACATATAAAAACACAATTCCTTTTCTGTAATTTATGTTCCTAGATGGATGCTCCTAGATCAATGATAGCTAACCTTTTTGTCACAGCATGCAGAAAGCGTGCATGCAGAATGCAATGCACATGCAACACCCCCTCCCCCTGCACATGTGCATGAGACATCTCCACACTCCCCCACCCCCCACGGATGCATGCACAACCCCATGTGCCTTGTGCCCCATTTTGAGCCTAGTAGGCTTCCCTGCAGCCTCCTGGCACCAAAAATGGGCTGCTGGCAGGGCGCGCACCACTCCCCCCCCCACTCCCCTCCAACCCCAGCGTATCTCACACACACACACGTTTGTGTGTGCATTTCCCAAATGCACCCCATCCTGCACATGCACGGCAGAGACCCAAAAACCAGCTGGCCGGTGGGAGGCAGACGTGCATGCGTGGTAGAGCTGATAGAGGGGCGACAGCTTGCATGACTGCAGAGAGGGCTCTGCATGCCACCTGTGGTACATGTGCCATAGGTTCACCATCGTGGTCCTAGATGAAAACAGCTCCTGCAAATCCAATTCAGGCTTGAGATTTCAAAAATCACTTGTTATCTGGATTGTCACTCTGCAGCTTGCCAAAATGGTTGCCTGCCCTTAACTAGCTGTGCCTTACTCATGTTTGCATTTGTATCAGCTCAGAGAAATTATAGTTACAGAAGTCCACCAGCACCTAAAACCAAGGTAGTGGTCACAACAAGGAGACTGAAGTCCTGCCTCAATGTTAGACCTATAAAGAGGTAGGACTTTGATTGCTCTATCAGGTCTGCCATTTTGCCTTTTTTTTAAATGCTCCCTTGCCTATCTGAGTGCTAGTGCTGAGTCCAAAGCTAAGTGAAAAACTTGGGGTCACATCTGGGACAAAAGTTAGAAGCTTTGAAACAGTTAAGTCCATTAGTCCCATTTCTTCATTCCCTGGAAAATTAGTTTGATGAAACACAAATTGCCAACTAAATTTGGGTTGCAGTGCTAAGATGGAAATCCCAAATGATCGCAATGGAACTTATTTCTGAGGAAATAGACCAAACATGGTGCTATAAGCAATCAACATATGAACTTCTTTTTGTTTGAGCTATGCAAATGCCACCACTATTTTTTCCCAAGCTGTAAAAATAATGAAATTTGTTTTGACAAGTATATTCAGAGCTGTGAGAGTAAGAGGTTAAGGAGATTTAACATTGCATGGAACATGAAATTCCATTTAGATGGGTTTGGAGGATTAAGTGTAGTTGCTGGCCACAAAAAAAGGAACTGGAATTTTCAAGCCTGCAGGTAATTTTCAAGTACAAAGAAAGCTGTTGCTTCAAATTTATCTCAGACATTTAACTTCCTCGTTGAAGAAGGAATTTCAAAGCCCAAGCCAACAAAAGTGATACACCAGCCTAGCTTTGAGGTTACTAAGATTTTTTAATGGCAATTGTATTTTCTTGTTCTCAGGAAATATGAATTAGTTTTCCATTGTAGAAAAATAATGTTTCAACATTAATGAACAACATGCCAATTTTCAAAGAACCAAGGTCTACTGATTTTGGACCATCTGGCCTGGCATTTTGTGTGCTGAGAGACTGAAAAGGTCATGAAGAGCTTTGCTTTTATTGAAGACTAGCTTATAACCTGATGTTGCCTGGGTGTTTATTTATAAGGGGAAAATATCCGGACCAAGCGTAATTTCCAATGTTGGATTTTCGCCCTTACCAGAGGGAGCCCCCTTGTGGAGTACTGTGAAGCCGTTGTTGCGTGCTATGAGCTTGTTCGGCTTCTTTACAGATGCTATATGAGATTTTTCTATATCCTGACCATCTTTAGGCTGTGCCTCAGCATGTCTTGGTGTTTGGAGTCTGCTTCAAAACTTGCTGTTCCTTCTGTGATCAATTGAGTCTGGCCACTTTTGAAGGGTCATATTGTCCCATTAAGGAGAAGGTGGGGGCTGTTTTAAATATCCTTTCCAGCAACACTGAAATTCTAGATCTCAGGAGGAAAGCAGAAAGGTCCATCCAAGGTCCACATCTTCAGTGGCTTCCCAAATTCAAATTCACACTTCCAGGAATTATTTATTCTTATTTTTATGATGGGTATCTTCAGTTTCAGACTGCATAGTTGAGAGGGAACAAAACCCACAACTCTCCTCAATACACACTTCCAGCCTCCAAGTGTCTCCAGGATCATACCCAGTGATGGGTTTCAAATAATTTAACAACTTGTTCTCTGCCCTAATGACCGGCTGGGTGGGTGTGGCGATAGTGGGCATAGCCAGGGGGTGTGACAGGCAGAACTTGGCCTCCTGTGTCCCCTGGAATCAAAAACGGGCCAACTGCCCCCCTGAGCCCCATTTTAGGCTTAGTAGGCCTCCCTGCAGCCTCCTTGGAACAAAAATGGGCTGGGGAGTGCTATACCGCCATCCCCACATGCCCCATTTTGGGCCTAGTAGGCATTCCTGCATTTACCTGGGAGCTAAAACGAGGCACGTGGGGACTCCTCGAAGGGGCAGGGGCAAGAAGGGGCAGGGCAGCCAGCAGTTTAACAACCGGTTTGCCCGAACCAGCTGAATCCCACCACTGATCATACTCCCAAAGTGTGTTAGCAAATAGCAGATTTTGTGCAGCACAATGTTTGCTTCATATTAGATATTTAGGAAAGGAAATGGAAGTGTAATGGCTCTGTAGTTCCCATAAGGGGACTTTGGTGGTGCATAGGGAATGGATTAGTGACAAAAATGTTTCCCTTAATTTGTAGTGGGAGAGAAGGGACTTCCAAAAGTTTAACAGTGGGAACACTAGACTGTTATGAAGCCAAAGGGACTAAAGATACTGCCATTCTTCCAATTCCCAAATCAAGCAAACTCCACACAAATAAAGCAACAGTGAATAAAATATGTTTGTTCTTCCTTCTTGTGGTAACACTTCACCAGAAGTTCTTTCCAGGACAGGAAAACTGATAGTCATCAATATGAAATATACAAGAATTTATTCATTCAACAGTTCACAGTTTACCCATCCAGACTCGGTATGCGATGAACCATAGATTACCAAATTAGGAGGAAAACCTCCATCACACCTTCAGTGGCTTCCCACCTTCTCTGTAAACTCTTCCATATTTTCTAGTTTTCCAGATCACTTAGTGGTTACTTTGTAGCTTTACACTAATACTATCTCTCCCCCCACCCCCATACTCCAGGGAAGTGGGTCCTACCCTAAATGCCTGAAACCTGGTTTCAAGAAAGTCCACTTGGGAAGTTTTCTGAATCTTTACTGAGCTGTTCTTTGGTAGTCTTGGTTACTTCCTGAAACAAGGCAGTGTTGCTGATCTTGGATAAGGTTACACCCGGGTACTGTAGGAAGTTAAAACCCACCCCTCTTCTAGAAAATGAATATTTCCCCTAAAGAGAGAAGTAGAAACTCAGAGAGGCAGAAACTCTGCTCCCCACCTTTGTCAATAGACCATTAAGGCCTGAGCAGGAGAAACATGTTTTAGACAGGAAACAGACTCACTCTTAATAGCTCCCTGTACCTTGGTCAATGGGCCATTAAGGCCTGAACCAGCCTATTCTGCATAACCAAGATCTACCCCATCTCATTGCCCTTCATTGCATCACCCACTAAGTTTCAACCAAATTTAGCACACAATCTACAAAGTTAGCTAAGACCCCCTTGCTCTTGGGGGTCTTACAACCAATCAGAATACATTTCTTACACAGGAACAGGAAACAGAGAGGTAGGGCCCAGAGAGGGCATAAAACCAGGGCACTAACAGCATCTCTTCTCTTTTCTGCTCAGGAGCTCAAGCCATGTGATCCTGTCTACCATTAAACCATCTTTCCAAGCAGCCTCCATGTTTCCAGTGTTTCCCCCCCCCCCCCCCCCCACACACACTTGGAACTGAATCCAGATGGACATTTCTTCCAACAGTACCTTATCTCTATACATTGATCTTAGTGGGCTATTTGGTTTTGTGACAAAACTCCAAGAAATGTAGCATCAGAAGAAATGCCTAGAACGCTAACAGAGAAAGGTGAATAATGAATTCGATCAAATACTTGTATGAACCAATATTAGGAATTAAAACCTATATTTTAAAGATAATAAGGTTAACAAAACATGGAGGTCAATAGAAAATGAAACATTTTGAGCGCTGCAATCTGGAATATTTCACACATCTGGCCAATAAAGTTATTTGAATGTTTTTAGAGTCAGACTCTGGCTTGGCAGGTCCTGTGGGCCTGACTGGGGAGGGTACTTGCTCCATTGTCTGAGAAAAGTTTGAGCCTGTGAGTCTCAAGAAAGTGGAGAAGATTTTGCAAGAAGTTAAGTGCTGCCACCTGGATGCAGATCCTTATCTCTCCTGCTCATCAAGGCTTGCCGAGATATAATGGTTGGTTCAAACAGTGATTAATCCTACTACCTTGTGGCGATTCATGCGGCAAAGCGGAAATAATTCTCTGCATAAATTGCATCTCCTGATAATTGCCCAGCGGCCTTTTTCAGGGTGACCCAGGTGTTTCTGGGAAAGGTAGACTCAGAGATTTATCTGCAGGGGTATTTTTCTGACAAATAAAAGTTACTTGGATTTGATCAAAGTTAGCTGGATACTGGAGGAAGCAGATTATCTGAACTTCTTTCAGATATTTAGATCTGGGTACAACAACGAGGAAGCACTAACTGCCGTAGGTTGTCACTCAGCCTGCCACACCCCCGAACTGGTTCTATTGCTGGTGCCGCCACCTTGATTTTAGGTTCTGCGCATGCGCAGAGCACTCTTCATATGCAGAAATGCACTGAACTGGCAGTAATTCCAGCAGCAACCCAATGTAAGCAATGGCTTACAACCATTGCACCATCCTCATGGTCATGTGATCAAAACTCAGATGTCTGACAACTTGTTCATATTTATGACGGTGGCAGTGTCTTGGGCCCGTTTGTGACCTTCTGACAGGCAAAGTCAATGGTGAAGCCAGGTTCCCTTAACAACCGTGTCACTAACTTAACAACTGTGATGATTCATTAAAAAACTGTGGCAAGAAAGGTTGTAAAATGGGACAAAATTCACTTAACAAACGTCTCACTTAGCAACTTAAATTTCGGACTCAATTGTGACTAAGTTGAAGTCTACCTGTATTGAGAGCTTAAGCTAGCCTGCAGCTTTCTACATTGCTTTCAAAGGTTCTAATAGAGCTTTTTCTTCCCACTGGAGTCAAAAATTTTCCCTCCTGCTGAATATGTATATTTAGTCTCTGTCCTTGAAATATTTGGCTAGGACAGGACAACCTGTCTGCTATGTTATTAATAACAGCAAAAATAATGATTGTTTTTATAGTAATTTTGGAACCTCAATTAAAGCAGCATTTTAATAGAGTGGTTGTCAGGCCTGCAGTCATATTCCTTTCTGGATCTTTGGCCTGCCACACTCTCTTCCATTTTACTATGCTGTTTCATTAGTGGGGAATTGGGAGGGGGAATAGTAAGTAGTAGAATGCGTTGTTGTCAAAATAAAATTCCTTTCTAGAATCCAAGGTCATCCTTTGTCTCTGCACCTCTGCACCTGACCGGAGCTGGATGGGTGGAAGTGCCAGCATGGCAGTGGAAGATTGGACCATGTGATGGACTTGTGTGGGTGAGGGGACAAGATCTTGAACTTTCAACTGGGTGGGGAAAACTGGGAAGCCTTCAGATTCGGGTTTTCCCAGATGTCCCAACATGGCTCTCTTAATAAATTGAAACTGTGAGCAATACTCAAAGTATCAGCAATACTTCGCTGATTTAATTTTGGATGTTATTTGGAATCCTGACAGTGGTCCCATCAGACATACCTGAATGTTTTATCCAGAAATTACCATATAATACTTTCTATAGGACAATATGTAAGGTTGCAATATACAATTGTTGTATCAAAGAATTACAGAATTAGTCATAAAGCCCAGGTGTGCTGCCATGACACTTGTGGATTATCTGTCCTTGCATTAAAAATACCCTGGCAATTACCATACAAAAGTTCAGTCTTCTACATCAGGAAGAATTTTGGAAAGGAGCAGCACTACATAAATGATGACTTTCTGGATTTTTTCCCACTTGCATAATTGATCCGTGGAATTCACTATGTGTTGAGTTCTAATTTGGATACTTAAGACTTGATACGTTTATGATGCAACATTATCAATTATTTCTCCTCATAATGGCTACATAATGTCCGCATAACCACCACACCTCTGAAAACTACTTGCAGTGCAAAAGTCATTCTCATCATGCTAAAAGGCTTTACGTTAACTATGTAGCTGGCAAATTAATAGGACAATAAATCATAATAATTAATAGGACTAAATAAATTGTTAATCCCAAGACTTTTCTTAAATTTTGGGAATAGCTGATATTTCATAATGTTATCCGAAGCTCCTTATCTATAAAAAGAGGGAGAAGCAGCACTCATCTCACAGAAATGTTAGGCATTTTAAAAAATCTAATGCTGGAATTATTTTAAAAGGATCTCAATGGGCTCTCACATGCTAGTGACGGACCCCATCACTAACATCTCTATGTTGGAAAAATTAGGCAAGCACAATGCACAAACCTATCTTTTGTTGCTTTGTCGGCGACCCATCTTAATAATAATAATAATAATAATTTAATTTCTATCCCGCTCTCTCTCCCCAAGGGGACTCGAGGCGGGGCACAGGCAATTAAAAATACAAATAGACCACAAACAAATACAAAATACAAAGTTAAAAATAAATTAAATAAATCCTGCGCTAAAACCCATAACTAGACTAAAAATTACCCCTAAAAAACCCTGACCTAAAAAGAGACTACCCAAGGCCGGCCAGACGAAAAAAGTGCGTCTTTAATTTTAGGCGGAAGGAGCGGAGGTCCGTGGTTGTCCTGATATCGGGGGGAAGGTCATTCCAGAGGGCTGGGCCCGCCACAGAGAAGGCCCTTCCCCTGGGCGTCGCCCGCTGACAAAGTCTAGTGGACGGCACCCGGAGAAGTCCCTCTCTGTGGGAGCGAATCGGCCGTGAGGATGTATGGGGCAGGATCCGATCCCGCAGATAGCTAGGTCCCGAGCCATGGAGCGCTTTGAAGATGGTGACTAACACCTTGAAGCGTACCCGGAAGACGACAGGTAGCCAGTGCAGCTCGCGCAACAGCGGTGTTACATGGGCAAACCTAGAGGTGCCCATAATTGCTCGCGCGGCTGCATTCTGGACCAACTGAAGCCTCCGGGTACACCTCAAGGGGAGCCCCATGTAGAGAGAGTTGCAATAATCCAGTCGGGATGTCACGAGAGCATGAGTGACTGTGCGAAGGGCGTCCCGATCCAATAGGGGGCGCAACTGGCGTACCAGGCGAACCTGGTAAAACGCCCTCCTGGCCACGGCTGTCACTTGATCTTCCATGGACAGCCGGGTATCCAGGAGGACCTGGTTGGGCCACGAGGGAGGACATCCCCTCGTTGAAATGTGCCCACCAGGCTACCGCGCATTTCATCAGCCGCGGGCCCTAGGCAGGGGTGGTGGGGTAGCGGTCATTATTAAGGAAGGCCTTGAGCCGAGAGAGACCATTGTGCCTCAGACTTCCGGCTGTGAGTCCCTCTGCGTGAAGTGGGGCCTAGGGAGGCAGTTGGGCTTGCTGGTTGTATACCTGGCTCCCCGCTATGTAGCAGCAGCCCTGCCCGAGCTCCTGGAGGTGATCGCTACGGTGGCAGTGGAGACCCCCAGACTTATAGTCATGGGGGACTTTAACCTGCCATCGTTGGGCGAATCATCCGTGGCAGCTCGGGAGTTCATGGCTTCCATGACGGCCATGGACCTGACCCAAGTAATTCAGGGCCCCACCCACGAGGGTGGACATACGCCGGACCTCATCTTCGTCTCGGGCCAATGGAAAAGTGATCTGGGTACAGGGGATATAGTCATCACACCCTTGTCATGGTCAGACCACTCACTTCTCCGGCTCGACTTTCCGACCGCTGCTCCCCTCCGCGGGGAGGCGGAACCAGAGTCACCAATCTGGTACCGCCCCAGGCGCTTGATGGACCCAGATGGGTTCCAGACAGCGCTTGGGCCATTTCCTGTATCCCTGACCCGCGCCCCGATGGAGGACCTCACGGCCGCATGGAATAGTGCGGCCGTGGGAGCCTTAGATCGGGTCGCGCCCTTGCGGCCTCTCTTGCGGCGGCGAACCACCCTGGCTCCTTGGTTCACTGAGGAGCTGCGGGTGATGAAACGCCGCAAGAGATGCCTAGAGAGAAGATGGAGGGCTAGCCGCTCTGAATATGACCGGACACAGGTAAGAGCCCATTTACGGACTTACATTGTGGCGCTGAGGGTGGCCAAACGTCATCATTGTGCCACTCTCATAGCATCCGCAGAAAACCGCCCTGCCGCCCTGTTTAGGGTGACCCGCTCCCTCCTTCAACAGAGGGAGCGGGAAGCCCCGCTACAGGGTAGAGCAGAGGAATTTGTGATTTTTCTGCAGGAGAAAACCGCCCAGATACAGAGTGAGCTAACCCCCATTCATGGCCCAGTGGGATGCCACGGGGGAGATCTTGTTTGGGAGGAGTTTGACTCCGTTACTTCCGAGGATATGGACAGGCTACGTGGGCGACTGCGAGCCACCACATGTTTATTGGACCCGTGTCCCTCCTGGCTTGTACTGGCATCCTGGGAGGTGACACGAGGCTGGCTCCAAGAGGTTGTCAACGCATCCTTGAGTGAGGGTTCCTTGCCTGCCTCCCTAAAAGAGGCCATGGTGAGGCCCCTCCTCAAGAAGCCCTCTTTGGACCCAGCTCTTTTGAACAACTACCGTCCAGTCTCCAACCTTCCCTTCTTGGCGAAGGTTGTTGAGAGTGTGGTGGCACAACAGTTTCCCCGTCACCTGGAGGAAGTTGACTATCTAGATCCGCGCCAGTCCGGCTTTCGGCCCGGGCATAGCACCGAGACGGCATTGGTCGCGTTGGTAGATGATCTCTGGAGGGCCAGAGATGGGGGATGTTCCTCCATCCTGGTCCTATTAGACCTCTCGGCGGCTTTCGATACCATCGACCATGGTATCCTATTGCATCGGCTGGGGGGGTTGGGGGTGGGAGGCACCGTTTTACGGTGGTTCTCCTCCTACCTCTCTGGCCGATCGCAATTTGTGCGGGCAGGAGAGCAGAGGTCGACCCCGAGACCCCTCACATGCGGGGTGCCTCAGGGGTCGGTCCTCTCGCCTCTCCTGTTTAACGCATACATGAAGCCGCTGGGCGAGATCATCCGTGGTTTTGGGGTAGAGTACCACCTGTACGCTGATGACACCCAGCTGTACATATCTACCCCAAACCACCCCAACGATGCCGTAGCGGTGATGTGCCAGTGCCTGGAAGCCGTGCGGATCTGGATGGGAAGTAACGGACTTAGGCTCAACCCGACCAAGACCGAGTGGCTGTGGTTTCCGGCTGCCCGATTCAACCAGCTCTCTCCAACGCTGGCCATAGGGGGCGAACATCTTGCCCCTGTGGATGGGGCGCGCAACTTGCTTTGCCTAATCCTTTTCTAATAATCAACCAAATATTACAAATGGGAGAAGTGCTACAGCCCCCATTTATAGTTTGAGATGCAATTCAGAGTATCCTAGTTTAGCTACTACTAATTCACTTTACCAGGCAAATAAATGCCGATCCCTCACTCTGGTTCCAGTTTGCCTGGGAACTTGGTATCAGTTTCTCTTTTTCTGAGATTTTAGGGTATTTATTAAGCCAACGGCCATTTGAACCATTACATTCAAATATCATTGTGTTCTTTTAGTAATTCTCATGGCCATAGTTTAATTACAAAGCATATGCTTGACATACGTACGGGTTTAAGTCTCCAGGTGCATGAAAGGTGGTGCTGTTTCTATGACACACCTACATGGAGGCTGAACTGATATTTCACTTTCCCTCTTTGTATTTTTAGCTCTCTTTCTTGTTTCTTAAGTGTTGTTTTTGTCCCTATTTTTTCTTTCTTTTGTTAAGCTTAATCCAGTAATGGCCAACCAATGACACATGTCAAAAGGTGACATGCCGTGTTTTAGGTGATACACTAATATTCACGAACATCCCACAACAACTATTCTTGAAATCCTGCCCCACTCTCTTGTGGTTTTCAGAGGCTGTGGATGCCATGTGAGAATAGGGTATGCTGTTGTGTAGTCTCCAGATCTTCAGGAAATTCTGCAAGAAGGCTATGCTCTCATACGTCGCACAGTTTTCTGAGGCTGTAGAAGAGCAGTCTCTGAAGCTGCTTCAACAACTAAGGCCTCTTGTGACCTAGAGCAGCCTTGAGTAGTATAAGCAGAAAGACAACACTGTCTGAAGTGATGTGCAGCAGATTCTAGGGAGTGCTGGGCTGTGGGAGCAATTGTGCCATTCCCCAAAGGCTCGCCCAGCTCACCACTTTAGAACCAGTCTCAGCATTCCCAAGTGCCACTATTCAGACTGCACCACCACATCTCTTGTCTCTGTAAGAAGATAAAGGACATCACAGAATTCCTTGAGGCAAGGGGCAAGACATAACATTAGTCAAAAGATGCAACTTTCGTCAGATATCATAGGGCAAGTACATCATTACAGTATTTGCACAATGATGTTGGTTTGACGTCATAGTGGCTTGTTATAGAAACCAAAGGGAGGAGAAAACTTAAATGTGCATCATCTTCATCTTCCATAGAAAAGGCCTGCATATACCCATATATGGGCCTGAAACAAATACAATCAAACTAAATTGTAAAACTCACATCACTCCTGGTATTCCAAACCTAGTAATTTAATGATTAAAAAAAGAACTAGGAGAGTTCTGTTACAATAGAACTAATTTAAAAATGATGCAGGCCAGATCAAGCGCCCCAAATCACAACCAGGTACACTACAATATTCTTCTTTTATTTAGTTTACAGAAGAATCTATCAGTACAGGTTGCAGAAGGAAAATGTTTAGTGCTATTTACAATTTGTTTAAAACTCTGCTCTATACAAATTTAATTTTGATCATTATGAACAATATTTTTGTAGGCCTACTGCATATAAAGCATTTTCTGAAAGCAGTAACATTGAATAAAGTAACCTGATTACATTTAAATGAAGATCATTCAAAACACGGAACGTTTGTAATGGCTATGGACTCAAATACAGAACACAATGTCAGTCTGCATCTTTAAAAGCCTAGATCTATTTATATAGTTTATTGTTGTATTATTTTACCCGCCAATCTATACTTAAGTTCTATAGTCATGTTTTTATAAGTTTTTTTTAATTAAATATATTCTACATATTTTTTACTTTCAACTAGGAAGATTTCTCCCTAGTAGAAAAAATATAAAATCTTTATATAATTTTTACAAGTTTAGATGAAACTACCTCATGCTTTAGTGCTGTGCAAATTTTTTAGCATATCTTTTTTTTAATTACATGAAATAAAATAATGGCATCCTTTGTAACTATTTATGCTTTAAAAAAAACAGCTTTTGATTTCCAATACAATTGCAAGCACTAATATCAAATGCAAATAACAAACAAATGAACTCATCATTTAGCATTTTTTTCTATTTTATCCTCTTTTTCTTTTAATTATCTCTTTGAAGTTACTGTTGAGTAAGCATGACACTGGACACTAAGATCTGATGAATAAGGATGACTGAAAAACATCAATTGTAGATATTCAAAGACATAAATTGATTAATAAATGAGGTCTTTAATATTTATGCACAATAATAAAAGCCTATGAACTACAGGAAATTACCCCTCCCATATTAAGGCTAGGAAATGCACTCTCTGCACTTATTTGTGCTGTCTAAACAAGCACTCAACAAATGTACGAAAGAAGAGTGCATATCAATTAAAAAAAAGTTGCAAGAGCCCTCTACAGAGTGCTTTAAAATTACAGGCACATAGTTTGTTGCAGTGAGATTTTTTTATATATAGACAATTTTAGTAGTTAGTGTTTTGTGCCACTTGGTCATCAAGGGTGACTTAGGTAGAATTTACTTAGTAGTTACTCTTTCCCGCCCATCTATCTCCCTGGTTTCTATTGGCCATGACTGAATTTAAGAAAAAACTATGGGTTTTTTTCAGTGCTGATTCATTTCTCGGTGTTGGAAATACTTAAGAACATTTGTTGATGAGGTCTATATATTGTCAACTGTTTTAGTGCAAATTGCCTCTAGTATTCGTGATTGGTTAATGTTCCGGTTAAGAATGATTTTAAGGTAGCAAAATGATTTCTGCTGGAGAGTAGTTAATTTTTTTCTTGGAGAGAAAATTCATTGGCAAAATGATGCATTAATAAGCTTGTTCAACAACATAAAGAGTAGAAATAAAAAAGTATTCATTGTTCTAGAAAAAAAGTGTGACCAGGTTCATGTAATATTTCAGTTCAGTGGATTCACAGATAGGCAGAAAGGGTTTTTGAAACAATGTTGGTCTCCTCTAATCCTGCAGCATGAGAGACAAAAACTATTCTACATCACAAGTAGCAGATACAGTGGCGCTTCTACAGGATCACACAACAATTGCTCTCTCCAGTTTTTTCACGATTTCTCTGCCCTACAGAAAAATAAACAAAATGTTTTCAAGATAATTAATGCAAAACACCATATATGCATTATAAAAGCTTTATAGTATTACTATAATGTTGAATAGGCTAGTAATAGGGTTTTACATGGGATGAAAACAATTGCTATCCTATTTTCTCAAAAGATTCACTGGAATATTTTGAATTGGCTATGTTCTGATGAAATACGGGCCATAAAAATAATCAATGGGAAATGTCACAAGTTTCCTGTTGTCTTATTTTTTTATTCTTGGAATACAAAAATTGATTATAGATGGTAGACCACACTGATTATTATCTACCATGCAATGTACTGAAAATTGGCCAACAGATTTCATGGATGTGTGTGTGTTTGTTCGTTTCTGTAAACATAAACAATAGTTAAGTGCTTTTGTAGCCTGTATGAAGAAAAAAGCTGTCTCTCTCTCTTCACTTTAATCTAACAGTTGGGTTGAGCATTCTCCCTAATACACATACAAGATATGGATTTTTTTACAATTGACACCCGCCTTTCAAAACTCAGAAAGAAAATGCAGGTTTATGAGCACTAATTTTCCAACAATAAAAAGATTAAAAATAGTGCATCAGATTGGCAGCAATAAATGCTTAACAGACAACCCTTACCTCTCACCTCACCCCCTTTCTCATCACACTATTTTCAACCAAATTCTGCAGGGACAGAACAAATGTGTACAGCTAATATTGTTCAAGTCTCCATGGCCTAACCCAACCCATGAGTTTTGGCCTCAGATTAATCTGGCAAATTAAATGTTCAATTCTGAATTCAAATTCAATAGTTCAAAGGAACCTAAGAAAACACTAGATTGATCATAAATGTAACATATTTACAACAAACAAAAGTTGTTTTCTTCCCAATTTTCATTTCCAAATCCAATTTTAAAATATGTTGCAATTTGCTAAGCCTACCTTGAGAATTTGGCTCTGGCAATGTCTCTCTAGCCACCAAATGCATCACTGTTGTTTTGCCAAAGGGCAATTTTAATGCTGAAAAAAAAGAAAAAAATGTTTTGTAATGCTCCTCTATAATGCACAATATTGTTCCATCATTTCAACTACATTACAATTGTTTCCTGACTCTGCTAGTATTCATAGTACACATTTTTTTAAAAAATTATTAGCATTTCTTTAACTGAATCTCTCAAGCCACTTACAGAATATAAGCTGTAAAAGCAAAAAGTAAAGTATTTTATTAACTTCTGCAAACCTATTGATGTGGAAGGATAAATTAAAAGTCAATGTAGCCACAATTGATTCATTCATAATTGAACAGCTGTTTTATATCATTTCATACTCACTGAACCTTCACATTAGTTGTTCTGTATTACCCATCATTATGCCAATGATTGCGTCAACTATGGATGGAAAAAACTGTAATACAACATATACTACAATCTATATACAGAAGTTCAATACACTGATGATTTTGTGTGTGTGCGCACGCACATGCATAAACTCTTTTGTAATTGAGCTTGATTCCTGTTGATTTTATGGACCTGTCCATTTAGTATTCTTGTAATATAAAAGTGACTTGCTATGGCTATGCACTTTCCTGGAGGTTTTGTCATCAAAGTCCTAATCATGGTTAACTCTATTTAACTTTTAAAATTGAAGTAAGTTTGACCACTGGCTGCTACCATGCAGGTGTAACAGGGGTGAAATTCAGCAGGTTCTGACAGGTTCTGGAAAACCAGTAGTGGAAATTTTGAGTAGTTGGGAGAACTGGCAAATACCACCTCTGGCTGGCCCCAGAGTGGGTTGGGAATGGAGGTTTTGCAATATCCTTTCCCCAGGAGTAGGGGGGGAATGGGGATTTTGCAGTATCCTTCCCCTGTCATGCCCATTAAGCCATGCCCAAAGAACCGGTAGTAAAAAATTTTGAATTTCACCACTGAAGTGTATAGAGCCAGATAAGAAAATGTGCTTTTCATCTGATGTGGACACATTCATTGCACACAGGATCTGATGCTCTTTTCTAACTTTGAATCCAAATATCTGCAGAACCCTAGAATACTGTAAATATAGCAGGTTTATTTTGCTGTCTTAACTTCAGCCCCTGCCTGAAATGTCGCTGGAAACAAGTTTGGTAATTTCAAAACTCCATGATGTTTATTTTTCAGATTAATGTTATAAACTGAGAAATTAGGATTTCATGATTTCCCAGTGTAAGGTTACACTGGGGGGGAAAGGAAGGTCAAAGCAACTAGAAAAGCTGAAAAGGAATGAAAAACACAAGGATCTGTTGTACTTCCTCTAGCTAGACTGATTTATATTGCTACCTAGCAGGTTTTCTATTTCCTGCTGTGAGATAAATGGAGAGGAAATAGCCAGAGACAATTTCCTCATGTGCTCTTTTAATTTTAGCTTTTCAATGGACATCTCTGATGGCTTTCTTACAATACAATACAATACAATACAATACAATAGCAGAGTTGGAAGGGACCTTGTAGGTCTTCTAGTCCAACCCCCTGCATGGGCAGGAACATTATACCATTTCAGACAAATGGCTGTCTAACATCTTTTTAAAGACTTCCAGGGTTGGGCAATTCACAACTGCTGGAGGCAAGCTGTTCCAGAGGTTAATTGTTCTTACTGTTAGGAAATTTCTCCTTAGTTCTAAGTTGCTTCTCTCCTTGGTTAGTTTCCACCCATTGCTCCTTGTCCTGCCCCCAGGTGCCTTGGAGAAAAGTTTGACTCCCTCTTCTTTGTGGCACCCTCTGAGATATCGGAACACTGCTATCATGTCTCCCCTGGTCCTTCTCTTCATCAAACTAGACATACCCAGCTCCTGCAGCCGTTCTTCATATGTCTTAGTCTCCAGTCCTCTAATCATCTTGGTTGCTCTTCTTTGCACTCTTTCCAGAGTCTCCACGTCTTTTCTACATCGTGGCGACCAAAACTGTATGCAGTATTCCAAGTGTGGCCTTACCAAGGCACTATACAGTGGCATTAACACTTCACGCGATCTAGATTCTATCCCTCTGTTGATGCAGCCTAGAACTGTGTTGGCTTTTTTGGCAGCTGCTGCACACTGCTGGCTCATATTTAAATGGTTGTCCACTAGGATTCCGAGATCCCTCTCACAGTTGCTACTATTTTTCTTGATAGATATTTAATCTGTTAGTCCTTCTCAAACCTCAATCACAAGGCCTTGCGGGAAGCATCATTATAAAAAAGCCATTAAAAGTAGGAAAAAATGCCAGATTTAAATATAGAGGCAAGAGTACATTAACAATGGTACAAAAAAAGCATTCAATGTAACACAGAAAATATCCTGAAAGAATGTAAATAATTCATAGAAAACTAGTAAGTGATAAAATCTATCTGGGAAAAGCCTACATCAAGAATCCCAATGCTTCCAACAGTCCAAGAAATATTTTTTCTTTGTGTTTCAAAGTGTCTTAATCCTGCACATTGCATTGTGACAGAGATAGTAGTAGAGAAAAAAGAAACAAGTTTATCAGCTCTAAAGACAGAGTAGGAATCTTCAGCTTCTTACTTGAACTAGTTCTATTTCAGTATTCAAAAGATTTTTTCCTGCACTCATTCATTACATCTTTTGTCTCAGTTTCTTTCCTTTTTGTATCTTGTTAACAAGATAAGCCTAAATGCAGGATTCTACTGTTAGTTCAATTTTGTTCATTTTCTGGAACCTAAAAAATCTTCATATTTAAGTGCTCTGGTAGAAAATAGAGGTAATGCCATCTGAGATGTCATTAGCAATCTAAGAATAACCTGGCAGGTACTATAGATGCCGTAGATGTTATTAAGTTAAAAGGAATCAGTGAGGCACACCACAAGGGGGCACAACCGAACAGCTTTTCTACTCCAAGTGAGATAATACCATTCTTGTGTAACTAACTAGTAGCGTGTATCTAAAAAGCAATGCTAGATGTGAGAAAATTTATTTTGAATCAGCCATCAACATTTTTTACTCATAATTATAAGATCTAGGTCACTTCTTTAACCTTCGTTTCATTTTGATTATATTTTCTAACATTCCCGTGCAATATAAAAACCAAAAATATAATACTGTTATAACCTCAATTAAAAAACAATTCATATTAGAAGTATTCTCTGCTTCAATTTCAACTATAGCATTTGGTGAACTTTCCAAAAAGTGTATTTTAACTTTCGATTGTTCCCAAATCAATTAAACATCATTATTTTATTTTTAGTTCATTCAGAAGATGTTTATGAGCCAATTTCTTTTATTACCTCCTAGTGTCACATTGCCATGAAGAAATCTTCCTTGATAAATAAGTCTCAGAATATTTGGACTGCTCACTTGTTCTTCTTCCCAGTCTGGAAAAGCAACAAGAAAAATAATACAATTCAATTATCTAATTTTGAAACTATATATTACTTCTTATAAACTTCCAGCAAGGCTAATCACACACCAGTTTATAAATATTCTTTTGAGTATGTTTCTTTTCTTGTCATAAGGATAGGTTTTTAATTTCAACATTAAAGGGACAAGTCAAAGGGAACTGAACTAAAAAATAACTCCAGAAATTCTTTCTAAAAGCACTCAAGATAAATATATCTTGATATCCGTTTATATTGAAGTTATTTTGTAATTGATATTAACAGCTCAGTGCAAATGAGAATATAGAAAAAGTAGGTCATTTAGGGAGTAAGAATCAGAATAGTAACTGTTTAGAAATACCTTAGAAAAAGATCTGTTTCAACTTTGTGGGTTAAGTATCAGTCTATTTACATGTATACATCACAATGGGATGACTCTAAAAGAACATACTTCATTTGATTGTTTGTGATAAAACATTGAGATAATTCACTAAGGACATAAGGGTGAGAAAAGATTTCAGTTAAGAACCAAATTAATTTTATAATTAATTTGTTAATTAAATAATTAACGTAATAATTCATCATTATTTGGCTCAGTCAAGAGTAGAAATGGGAATGGACTGGAGAGAAAATAAAAGAAACCAATAAAACTAGAATAAAAGTATAATGACTGTAGATAAAGTACAAGTCCTGTATGTACAAAAACAATTAGAAAACAGATTCATCTTACATAAAAAGAGGCAGGGGGGCAACACGGTGGCTCAGCGGTTGATAGCAATAGCACTTAGACATACATACCGCTTCACAGTGCTTTACAACCCTAAGTGGTTTACAGAGTCAGCATATTGCCCCCAACAATCTGGGTCCTCATTTTACCGACCTCAGAAGGATGGAAGGCTGAGTCAATCTTCAGCCTGATGAGATTCAAACTGCCAAATTGCAGGCAAACGGCAGGCAGCAGAAGTAGCCTGCAGTACTGCGTTGCTGGGCTTGTGGGCTGGAAAGCCAGCAGCCCAGGTTTGAAACCTGAGCACCACGCAATGGGCGAGTTCCTTTCCTCACCCCAACTCCTGCTAACCTAAAAGTTAGAAAGCATGCATGGGCGTGCGCACACACATACACAGAGACATATATACACACATACATTGGTGGGATTCAGCCGGTTCATACCGGTTCAGTTGAACCGGTAGCTAACTTTTGGGGCAGTTTGTCAAACTAGCTGAATCGCCTAGCCCAGGGGTCGGGAACCTTTTTGGCTGAGAGAGCCAGGAAAGCCACATATTTTAAAATGTAATTCCGTGAGAGCCATACAATAGGGGGAAGGCGAGCCATACAATAGGGGGAAGGCGAGGGGACGGCCCCGGGCTGATCTTCAGCTCAGGTGGGCGGATCCGGGAGGCAGTCTCACGGGCTGGGCATTAGAGCGCAGATGGCTTCGGCTGAGAGCTGCAGTCGCCTGCGGTGGCACTTAGCGGGCTACATGCGTTGAGGCGAACGGGAGGCGCCGATCACGGTTTGGGCGTCCCCTTCTCTGCCAGTGGGAGAACTTCCCGCCTCATGGCCGGCCAGCCGGTTCCATGGTGCGCCACTTGGCGCGGGACCCCGCTGACCTATTTTCCTTTCGGGAGGAAAATTTCCTCTTTTCCTCTTTTTTTATTAAAGATTTGTCTGCGAGCCAGATGCAGCCATCAAAAGAGCCATATCTGGCTTGCGAGCCATAGGTTCCCGATCCCTGGCCTAGCCCCTCGCTGCTCCCCTCCCAGGCACTTCTCACCTAGCCTTCTGGCCACTCACTTGGCCTGATAATGTAAGACCAACGCTGGGGGAGGGAGACCCCCTTAGGGAGGGAACATGGTGAGGCCTGGCTGCCTTTCAGGCCTGGCTCTTGGCTTCTGTGGGACCTCCAGGCGGGAAGCCCAAGAGAAATACTCCTAGATGGTTCTGCCCCAGGCTCCTAATGGACCCAGAGAGGTTCCAGAGGGAGCTTGGGCCAATGCCCATGACCCTGCCTCGCGACTCGACTGAGGACCTAGTGGCCGCATGGTTAAGTGCAGCCGCAGGGGCCTTGGACCGAGTCGCGCCCTTGCGGCCTCTCTTGCGGCGACGAGTCACCCAGGCTCCCTGGTTTACTGAGGAGCTTCGGGAGATGAAGCGCCACAAGAGACGCCTAGAGAGCAGATGGAGATCCTCTCGCTCCGAAGCCGACCGAACACTAGTGAGAACCCATATTAGGGCTTACTTAGTGGTGATAAGGGTGGCCAAACGTGAGTATTGTGCCACCCTTATTGCATCCGCAGATAACCGCCCTGCCGCCCTGTTTGGGGTGACCCGCTCCCTCCTTCATCAGAGGCCGTGGGAAGCCCCTTTGCAAGGGCGAGCAGAGGAATTTGGGATTTATCTGCAGGAGAAAATCACTCGGATTCGGAAGGAGCTACCGTCCATCGACAGTGGTCCGGTGGGACTGTCCGAGACTAGTCTTGAGGTTCCTTCTTGGGAGGAGTTTGACTTTGTTACCACCGAGGATATGGACAGGCTGTCAAGGAAACTTAGGGCGACCACATGTTTATTGGACCCGTGTCCCTCCTGGCTTGTACTGGCATCCTGGGAGACGACACGAGGCTGGCTCCAGGGCATTGTCAACGCATCTTTGAGTGAGGGGTCCTTACCTGCCGTCTTGAAAGAGGCGGTAGTGAGGCCCCTCCTCAAGAAGCTGTCCCTGGACCCAGCATTATTAGAGAACTATCGTCCGGTCTCCAACCTTCACTTTCTGGTGAAGGTTGTTGAGAGTGTGGTAGCCCAACAGTTCCCGCGACACCTGGAGGAAGTTGATTATCTAGACCCGCGCCAGTCCGGCTTCCGACCCGGTCACAGCACCGAGACGGCATTGGTTGATGATCTCTGGAGGGCGCGGGATAGAGGTTATTCCTCTATCCTAGTCCTATTAGACCTCTCGGCGGCTTTTGATACCATCGACCATGGTATCCTATTGCACCGACTGGGGGGGTTGGGGCTGGGAGGCACCGTTCTGCGGTGGTTCTCGTCCTACCTCTCTGGTGGGTCGCAATATGTGTTGACAGGAGGGCAGAGGTCGACCTCGAGGCCTCTCCTATGTGGGGTTCCTCAGGGGTCGGTCCTCTCGCCCCTACTATTTAACACATATATGAAGCCGCTGGGTGAGATCATCCGTGGTTTTGGGGTGGAGTACCATCTGTACGCTGATGACACTCAGCTGTACATATCCACCCCAAACCACCCCAACGATGCCGCCGAAGTGCTGTCCCGATGTTTGGAAGCCGTACAGATCTGGATGGGTGGTAACAAACTCTAGCTCAACCCTGCCAAGACTGAGTGGCTGTGATTTCCGACACCCCGGTTCAGCCAGATTACTCCAAGTCTGGCCATTGGGGGCGAAACACTGGCCCCCGTGGAGAGGGCGCGCAATTTGGGTGTCCTCCTGGATTCCCGGCTCTCCTTGGAGGACCATGTGGCGGCCGTGGCCAGGGAGGCATTTCATCAGGTACGCCTGATGCGCCAATTGCGCCCCTTACTGGACCAGGCTGCCCTTCGCACAGTCACTCAAGCTCTCGTGACATCCCGACTCGACTACTGTAATGCTCTCTACATGGGGCTTCCCTTGAGGTGCACCCGAAGGCTACAGCTAGTCCAAAACGCAGCCGCGCGGGTGATTATAGGAGCCACTAGATGCTCCCACATAACACCGATCCTGCACGAGCTGCATTGGATTCCTATGGCCTTTCGGGTGCGCTTCAAGGTTTTGACGACCATCTTTAAAGCGCTCCATGGCTCGGGGCCTAGTTATATGCAAGACCGCCTCCTGCCCCATACATCCCTTAGACCGATACGCTCCCACAGAGAGGGCCTTCTCAGGGTGCCGTCGGCCGGACAATGCCGACTGGCGACACCCAGGGGAAGAGTCTTCTCTGTGGCGGGCCCAGCCCTCTGGAATGACCTACCGCCTGAATTACGTACCATCACCGACCTCCTCCTCTTCCGCCAATGTCTAAAGACATATTTGTTCCAACAAGCCGGCCTAGCCTAACCTCCCATGGGGACTTTTAGGAAGTTTTTTAATTGGGTATTTTAAATTTGGTTTTAGTACAGGATAGGACTGTTTAATATTTATTTTAAATTATATATTTATCTTTGTATTGGTATGTTTTTAAATTTCCTGTACGCCGCCCTGGGTCCTCTGTGGAGAAGGGCGGGATATAAATTTAAATAAATAAATAAATAAAATAAAGTACCTGGTCCAAGCACACAGCGCTGATGGCAGCTCATGACAGGCGTTTCATCAGACCCGGGCCCTAGGTAGGGGTGGTGGGGTAGCGGTCATTGTAAAGGAAGGTCTTGAACCGAGAGAGACCATTGTGCCACAGACTACCGGTTGTGAGTCCCTCTGTGTGAAGTGGGGCCTAGGGAGGCAGTTGGGCTTGCTGGTTGTATACCTGGCTCCCCGCTATGTAGCAGCAGCCCTGCCCGAGCTCCTCGAGGTGATCGCTACGGTGGCAGTTGAGACCCCCAGACTTTTAGTCATGGGGGACTTTAATCTGCCATCGGTGGCGAATCATCCGAGGTGGCTCGGGAGTTCATGGCTTCCATGACGGCCATGGACCTGACCCAACTAATTCAAGGCCCCACTCACGAGGGTGGACATACACCGGATCTCATCTTTGTCTCAGGCCAATGGAAGAGTGATCTGGGTATAGGGGATATAGTCATCACACCCTTGTCATGGACAGACCACTCACTTCTCCGGCTCAACTTTCCGACCGCTGCTCCCCTCCGCGGAGGCGGAACCTGAGTCACCAATCTGGTTCCGCCCCAGGCGCCTGATGGACCCGGAGGGGTTCCAAACGGCGCTTGGGCCAGTTCCTGTACCCCTGACCCGCGCCCCGATGGAGGACCTCGTGGCCGCATGGAATATTGCGACCACGGGAGCCTTGGATCGGGTCGCGCCCTTGCGGCCTCTCTTGCGGCGGCGAAACACCCTGGCTCCTTGGTTTACCGAGGAGCTGCGGGTGATGAAACGCCGCAAGAGATGCCTAGAGGGAAGATGGAGGTCTACCCGTTCTGAATCTGACCGGACACAGGTAAGAGCCCATTTACGGACTTACATTGTGGCGCTGAGAGTAGCCAAACGCCATCATTGTGGTACTCTCATAGCATCCGCAGAAAACCGCCCTGCCGCCCTGTTTAGGGTGACCCGCTCCCTCCTTCAACAGAGGGTGCGGGAAGCCCCGTTACAGGGTAGAGCAGAGGAATTTGTGACTTTTCTGCAGGAGAAAATCGCTCAGATACAGAACGAGCTAGCCCCCATTCATGGCCCAGTGGGATGCCACGAGACAGATCTTGTTTGGGAGGAGTTTGACTCCGTTACTTCCGAGGATATTCACAGGTTACGTGGGCGACTGCGAGCCACCACATGTTTATTGGACCCGTGTCCCTCCTGGCTTGTACTGGCATCCTGGGAGGTGACACGAGGCTGGCTCCAAGAGGTTGTCAACGCATCCTTAAGTGAGGGTTCCTTGCCTGCTTCCGTAAAAGAAGCGATGGTGAGGCCCCTCCTTAAGAAGCCCTCTTTGGATCCAGCTGTTTTGAACAACTACCGTCCAGTCTCCAACCTTCCCTTTTTGGCGAAGGTTGTTGAGAGTGTGGTGGCACAACAGTTTCCCCGTCACCTGGAGGAAGTTGATTATCTAGATCCGCGCCAGTCCGGCTTTCGGCCCGGGCATAGCACCGAGACGGCATTGGTCGCGTTGGTTGATGATCTCTGGAGGGCCAGAGATGGGGGATGTTCCTCCATCCTGGTCCTATTAGACCTCTCGGCGGCTTTCGATACCATCGACCATGGTATCCTATTGCATCGGCTGGGGGGGTTGGGGGTGGGAGGCACCGTTTTACGGTGGTTCTCCTCCTACCTCTCTGGCCGATCGCAATTTGTGTTGGCAGGGGGGCAGAGGTCGACTGCGAGACCCCTCGTATGTGGGGTGCCTCAGGGGTCAGTCCTCTCGCCCCTCCTGTTCAACACATACATGAAGCCGCTGGGTGAGATCATCCGTGGTTTTGGGGTAGAGTACCATCTATACGCTGATGATACTCAGTTGTATATATCTACCCCAAACCACCCCAACGATGCTGTAGCGGTGATGTGCCAGTGCCTGGAAGCCGTACGGATCTGGATGGGAAGTAACGGACTCAGGCTCAACCCGACCAAGACCGAGTGGCTGTGGTTTCCGGCCGCCCGATTCAATCAGCTCACTCCATCGCTGGCCATAGGGGGCGAACATCTTGCCCCTGTGGATGGGGCGCGCAATTTGGGTGTCCTCCTGGATGCCCGGCTGTCCATGGAAGATCAAGTGACGGCCGTGGCCAGGAGGGCGTTTTACCAGGTTCGCCTGGTTCGCCAATTGCGCCCCCTATTGGATCGGGACGCCCTTCGCACAGTCACTCATGCGCTCGTGACATCCCGACTGGACTATTGCAACTCTCTCTACATGGGGCTTCCCTTGAGGTGCACCCGGAGACTTCAGCTAGTCCAGAATGCAGCCGCGCGAGCAATTATGGGGGCCGCAAGGTCTACCCATGTAACACCGCTCCTGCGCGAGCTGCACTGGCTACCTGTCGTCTTCCGGGTGCGCTTCAAGGTGTTAATTATCATCTTTAAAGCGCTCCATGGCTCGGGACCTAGCTATCTGCGGGATCGGATCCTGCCTCATACATCCTCACGGCCGATTCGCTCCCACAGAGAGGGACTTCTCCGGGTGCCGTCCACTAGACTGTGTCAGCGGGCGACACCCAGGGGAAGGGCTCTCTCTGTGGCGGGCCCGGCCCTCTGGAACGACCTTCCCCCCGATATTAGGACAACCACGGACCTCCGCTCCTTCCGTCTTAAATTAAAAACTTACTTTTTCCGTCTGGCCGGCCTGGGATAGTCCCCTGTCTTGGGGTTTTACTGGGTAAATTTTAGTTTAGTTAGTTAAATGGGATTTTAGCACAGGCTGAGTTTAATTTGGCTTTTAAATTGTTTGTATATTTTATTGATGTTTGTATGTTTTTTACTGTTTTTATTCTACCTGTGCACCGCCCCGAGTCCCCATGGGGAGAGGGAGCGGTTTATAAGTATTAAATGATGATGATGATGATGAGGCAGGCAGGCAGATGTCCTGGTGCTGCATGTGTGCACCTCACCTGGTGCTGCATGTGTGGAAGCCAGAGCAATGGCTTCTGCCCCAGCACAGCACTCTTTCCTGAGGGCTGCTAGCCCACCTGCCAACTGGGTTGGCCAAGAAGTGGTGTGCCCCACCATTACAGGCTGGATGTGGTACAAAAGATGTAGGGGAAGGCGAGCAGGTGGCAGTCACCCAGAGCAGATCTCCCTCATCCACCATAGGCCTTACCTTTATGCACAGCTGCAGTGAGCAGAGTGATGTGAGCCCCATGGGCTGCAAGGTAAGGCCAATGGTGGGGGAGGGAGATCCGTTCCAGGCCTACCGTGCTCGGCCGAAGGGCTGCCTTGGGGGGGATATGGCAAGACTTGCTCACCTGTGGAGCCGGGCTAAAAGGGCAATCATTTTGGGATTAAATTCCAAATGAAATTGGGTCTTCAGGGTAAGGAGACACAAAGTACTTTCAACTGCAAGTTTCTAAAAATCTATTAAAATGAATGTCTAGACGCAACTCTTTAACTCATTAGTCCAGAGTGAGCAAAAGAGATAGGGTCCCAATGAAGGTCTTAGCATATTCAGTTCAGGAATAACAGTGTTGAAAGGGACTTTGGAGGTCTTCTAGTCCAACCTCCTGCTCAGGCAGGAAAACTGAGGATGCCAACATCTGAGTGGAGGGCCTGGGAAAGGTCTCGGAATAACAGAATAACATTTAGAAGGGACCTTGGGGGGGATCGTATAGCATTTCAGAGAAATGGCTGTCCAGTCTTTTCTTAAACACCTCCAGTGATCAAACAACCAGAACTTCTGGAGACAAGCAGTTCCACTGGTTAATTGTTTTCACTGTCAGAAAGTTTCTCCTTAGTTTTAGATTGCTTCTCTCTTTGTTCAGTTTCCATCCATTGCTTCTTGTTTTGCCTTCTGCTGCTTTGGAAAATACATTGCCCACCCCACCCACCCCTTTCTTTGTGGCAGCCCGTCTTTTGTGACCTGCCTAGCACACTCTTGGGAAAATCATGCGAGCCATTTCCTTGTTTCAGTGATCCATGAAAATACATACATAGTATGTAGATCCAGATAATAAAGTCGAAAAAAGTTGAACATTTTTACAGAACTATAGATATGTTGAGGCCTTTGAGGCAAGTGGCTGGGAGGCGAGGCGAGGCTTGCCGTGACATGGAGCGGCTGGAAGGGGAGGGGCATGGTGAGGAGAGGAGAGGCTCCCCTCGATGTGAGTGACATTGAGTTGGCCATATGTGTATGTGTGTGTATGTGTGTGTATTCAGGACACACAGAGACAAACAACAGCAAAAACTGAATGAAGAGAAAGTCCTTATCAAACTTGGTCATGAAGTAGAGTTGTGGCTTGTAATCATTGCATTTTCCATATAACATAGATAGGCCTGCCTATACACTCTGCTTACTGCCCCTACTATTAGGTAGAAAAATAAATGCATGAAAATTTGCTTTCAACGTGGGAGAAATGTTATGTTCTCACTTTTGTATCACACACAAGGGTATATCCCTGCATTCTACTTTAACAAACATATTAGCAATGTGGGTTAGTAGAGGGGCTACTAAAATCCATGCTTGAGATTGTGTATGAACTCATACTCTGGACATTGACATAGGCAGCCATTATAAGCAGGATATGGATTAATTTCGTTATTATTTAATAATATTTTGTATTTATGTATAATTGATTTTAAATCTCTGTTCGCCGCCCCGAGTCCCTTTATGGTGAGATGGGTGCGGGTTATAAATGTGAAAAATAAATAAATAAATAAATAAATAAATAAATAAATAAATAAATAAATAAATAAATAAATAAATACAAAGGTTAACATTAACTAAGTTTCAGTTTTAAACTGAATTGGGTTACCATAGTTTAAAAAGAAAATCTGAGTTTGCTTCAGAATTGATCTACATAATTGTGGGGTTTTTTTACTAGTTCAGGAGGGAATTCATTAATCAGAGGCCATGATAAATACAGTTCAGACAAGCCATCAATCACCATGGCCAAAATACCTGGAAAATTATTTATTTAGCCAGCTTCGCTTCCAGCCAGGTTACGCATAAGAATTTAGCAGCTTAAAGCTGCAAGATGTAAAAACTCTAAGATTCAAGTTTAGCACTATAACTATGCTAATCATTCAGTTGGAACATTTAAGTTAATTTGACAATAGACAAACTGCCACTTTGTTATATTCCTAAATCCCTCAACAACTTGTGATATGTATTGGACTGGCTGGTAGACATACTGTGTACCAGTGGTAGGTTCTTTAATTGAAAATTTGTTCAGAGAAGTTCTGACCATCCATATGCAACAGAAAACTCTCAGAACTGGCATGCTCTCCAATGGAGCTTCTAGTTAGTGGAATAGAATTTCTACAGATTATAGTTACATCATATTTCCACTTTCTAGTTCTACTCTATTCCATTATCAAATAGTCTAGTGAACCTTCTCCCCAGCTTTTGGGGAGGGGGGGGGTAAGTATCCCAAAGCTGACTTGGAAGTATATTTTGGACTTTTGTCTTGATGAGACCACCAGTCTCTTTTTAATTATATGACTATGCTTGTAGGTCATGTTCCCTTGAATGTTGAAAAAAGCAGTATAAATTCAATGAACAAATTCAGATTGTCCAGGTTAAACGTTAATCAATTCTCACCAGCTGTTAGTAAGCATGGATGATCATGAAAAATGGCAAAAAGTACAGTCCAGCATTTGGGGAGTCTTGCATGCCAACCTCCGAGATCAAGTTTGAAGCATTAGTATTAGATTACAATCAGAGGCGTAGCGTGGGGGGTGCAGGGGGGGCCGGGTGCAACATCTGGGGGGGCGCGCTCGCACTCGCAGCTCTCTGCCCCTGCCTGGCTCACTCACTCTCTCTGCAGTGCTGGCTGTGCGAATCCGATCCGAGCCGCCGGGTCGCCGCCCACTGTGGAGGGGTGTGTGTGCCAGGCGTGCGGTGTGGTGGGTGCGAAGAGAGAGCGAGGGACTATCTGGGGGAGGGACAGTGCAGCGGCCGCCCAGCACCGCTGCACTGTCCACGGGTTAGGGGGGCGCAAATTAAATCCACGGGTTAGGGGGCGCAAATTACTTGCCTTGCCCTGGGTGCTGACAACCCACGCTACGCCACTGATTACAATGCCCCCAAAACACATGTAATAAAAATGTTTTTTAATAACATAATGTAATATACCAAGTGTGTGTCTTTGCAATAATATTAAATACCCATTGGTAACATTAACGTAAATCAACCACAACGTATTATACAATGGGCAGATTTTGAAAAACATTAATAAACATATAGCAATTAAATAACTGGCCATAATTAGTTGCTTGAAATTTTATCTTCTTTAATGCAATTCTATTAGTTTTCAAAATGACTAGGCAGAAGTTATAATGATAGTTTTAAGTCATACATGACTTGGTGCCTAGATATATTAAGGATTGCCTAATCTTAGAATTGCTCAATCATCAAATTACAAAGATAAGAGCAATTAAGCAAAGTATCTATACTGAGATGTACTTTGCCAATAGAACTCTCCTCCAAAATTTGATGAACTTGGTGTCGCACTAAAATTTTCATTAGCTTTCTTTGCTCTTGCTGCTGCAGCTATTGTATTTTTCTTTTTACCATTTCTACAATCTCAGACATTTAAACTTTACCAATTTTTAAATGTTGCCATTATTGTTTGAAGGATTTTTTTCCCAAGCCTTTATTTAAATGTTTAATTATAACATTAGTGGGATATATATTGCTAAATATGATTTAATGGTAATGTCTCTACATTCCTAATTATACTTAAGTGCTGCAGAGAGCAATGCAAATCTAATTCCAATCACATGGTCAGTTACTTATATGCATTTATGTTTCATCAATTTTAAAGGCTTATCCATGCAAAGGAGGGCCCAGGTTTAAAAGTTTTAACATTATAAACGTTATCTGCTGATAAATATGTGCATGAATATATATTTATAGGGGGACACCGGGGGGGGGGGGAACTACAGTCAGAATTATAATGCCTAGCAGACAAGTTGTCTTTGGAGGCCTGGTTCCTATTTTCTACTTCCAAATAGCACATGGAGAATATAATATAATAAATATAATATAATTAATATAATATAATATAATATAATATAATATAATATAATATAATATAATATAATATAATATAATATAATATAATATAATATAATATAATATAATATAATATAATATAATATAATAATATAATAAATATAATAGAATAGAATAGAATAATAGAATAGAATAGAATAGAATAGAATAATATAATAGAATGGTTTTATAGATGTGTAATTATTAATAATATGCAAGGTGTTATGAATGTGAGCCATAGCACATTTAAAATCTTAAAAAAACCACTCTTTCAAAACAACTAAGGGTGTCTATTTGGATTGTGAAACAATTTAAAATGAGGTGGTTTGAATTTGAAATATTTTGCATTCCATTAGCCCTTTCCTTCTTGACATTTTTCCTGCTAGATAAGAATTCAAAATGTCAGTTTATGAAAAACGTAGTTCTAGTGTACAATTTTGTCCCTATTGGTATTTGCATTCAATATTATTCAACACTCACTGATTTTAAACCGGGGGGAGGGTGGTGGTGTTGTGGTGGTGGAATACCACATTGGATAAAGCACATATAGAGCGGGTGCATATATTTTGAAATGCATATATTAGCATTTAAATGTTTTATTTTTGATGAGGATATTCTTTCTCCCCATTCCAAAAGATTGGAATACTGACTAAATAATAAACATTAAGAATCTAGTACTTACCCATTGGCCAATTGTCATATACATGTTTTGCTATGTCCGCTGCTGAATCATTTGGTGAGAACAAGAACTCTTTCGTTTTTCCACTTACCAAAATGAGGCGCAAATTTATCTGTAGAAAAAAGTAAACGATCAGGAAGATCTGTTCTAACTTATAGAAGTAATTTTTTGCTATAAGTGTCTAAAGCATTCACAGAAAAGGAACATGTACTATATTCAGAAAAAAAGAAAAAAACTCCCTTGTGTTGTATGATAATGTAACAGGATTGCAGGTACTACAGGTATAAAAAGTAATATCCCTACTTTTTTCTTTTTCTTCAGTTTCTGATACAAACATGCAGTAATATATTTACATATTGGTTGAAAGAAAGAGACAGTTCTAACAAAAACTAACTGGATGATTAGAAAGTATTAACTATTTTTAGAAAACAAAATCAGAAAAACTGTAACAATAGCCTAAAATACTGAGACTTACTGATTTTAGGACACAGAAAGGTAACATCAGAAAATCAAATATAATTTTGTAGAACAGAAAACCCATTATACTATATTAGATTATCCATTAACACCAATTATATTTAAACATTTTGGTTTAAATGACCAGTTATTTAACATATCAAATGCACTCTTCATGTTCAAATACAAATATCAAATTGATTGAATTGATATTTATAGGCAAAGAAAATCCAATTTAATCCCATGGTTAGCCATGTAGAAAATGATACATATGAAAGGACTGCTGGCATGAGATTATAGCTCCCATTTGGTCAATGTGTTTGACCAACGCATCATGAATTTAATTAGCACAGTTTAAATCAAAAGTGGAAAAGAAAAACTTGAAGTAAGACCGCAAAGAAAGGTGGAAACTAAAATGTGGGTGAAAAATAATGAAATCACTCAATATGGTTTGAGCACCACACAGAAATAAAGAGGAAAAAATGAAAATTGGGTCATAAAATGCATGCCTTTTATCTTTATTCTAATAGTTGAAGTAGAAGAAATAATAAAATGAGGCCAAATATGATTTAATAGCAGAAATGTGGTGACAGTTATAACAATATAGTAATGAAAGAATGCATTTGTTCAAAGGAAATGAAAACAAAACAAAGGGAAAAGTAATACTGAGGGTTAAAAATATCCATTCATGCTCAGAAATCCAAATGAATACATCTGACAACACTGTACAGAGCATTCAGATTAAAACAAGAGAAAGAGGAAAAAGAAGTTCAATATTGTTGTTGATGTCTACTATTATTTGCATAACCAAGTAGAGGAAGTGGATGAGTCCTTGCAAAAGCAAATTGCCCATCTTTCAAAGATGCATGAAGTTGCAGTGATGGAAAACTTTAATTACCCTGACATCTAGTGGAGAACAACTACTGTGAAGCATAGACTTTCCAGGAAATTCCAGACTTATCTTGCTGACCGTATTCTCCTTCACAGGCACCAGACGATCAGTTGTTTTATGCTTGACTTAATGCTAATCAATAAAGAACACTTAGTTGAGGAAGCAGGAGGAACAATAGGGTAATTGTAATGATGGAGTTCTTGGTATAAAGGTAAACTAAAACTGAGGATAGTCATTTTATATTTTAGACTAAACTTTAGATTTTAATAAACTCCGAGCTATGCTAAATCAGTCCCATGACAGGGAAAAAAAACTTATGGGAAAATAAGCTCAAGATGATCTCAAAATGAACTAAAGACTTCAAAAGTTTCAGTAAGGAGAGAAAAAATGAAAGACAGCGGAAGCGGCTAATACTTCTACCAAAATCTTAGGGAGAATCTGAAAACAAAAGTTTCTCATCTCTCCCTCCCTCTTTTTCTTTCTCTCCACTTCTCTCGTTTCCCTCTTTTCCCTCTCTCTCATTCTCCCCCTCCAGCTTTTTCTCTCCCTCTCCCCCCCCCCCCACTTTTCTCTTTCTCACTTGTTTCTCTTTCCTCTCTTATTCTCCAGAGTATACTGTGGAAGTGGCCACTGATGGGTTATTATCACAATGGCCCCTCCCACAGAACCCTGAGAAACATCATTCAAGTAGGTACCAACATTTGTTCTCGCCCTCCATCACTTTCCCATTTCTTTCTCTCATCTCTCGCATGCACACACACAAGCAGGATACCTTTCTGGAGTGGGATCATGACAGTGGTGGCAGTGGTGACTCCTCCTCCCACTGCCACCACTGCACGCTCAGGTGTACAGCCAGCCGCATTGCGCAGGAGAGCCAGAGCTCTTCCCTTCCTGCCTCCAGCACTGGTAGCTGCTCCTCCCCATTCCCCTCCTTCCTCAGACGAAGGGGACCATGGCTGGCACTGAGCTGCTTGCAAAGGATGCGGAATCACAAAAAGAATCCAGTCACGGGGAGTGCTGGGAAAACACTAGGGGCGCTTCCGCCGCGTGGCTCTGCAGAGAGGCTTGCGCCTTCTTGGGCAGAGAGCAGGTTGCATGACCGGGTCGGCAGACTCCCGCAGGAGAAGGGTCAAAGAGCCACATGCAGTTCTGGAGCTGCAGGTTGCCAACACCTGGTTTAGGTTATAGTGTGTTAACTGGATGTTAAGAATATTTGTTTATTCTTAAACATAAAATGAATTTTCTATTAATCACACAAGCATGTGGTTGTATATTTGTTTAATTCCAACCAAAGTCAGCAGAAAAAAAATTCTATTTATATTCTATACCTAATCTTTAGTTCAGCCATTTAGTAAGATTGCAAGGTACAGAGGCAAAGTGTCTACCGAGATTCTCAGTCATCCAAATCATGGTTGTCCCAAAGTTCCTTTTTCAAAAGGCAACTGGACTTTGTTTTTTCTTGAAGATGTTTCACTTCTCATCCAAGAAGCATCCTCAGTTCTGATTGAATGCTGGGGAATAGAAGGATTTACATTCCTTGCAGTCATCTGGTTGTTAACACTTTGAAGGTCAATAGTCCTCTGAGAGTCATTGAGGCCCTTCTGAGTTTTTCTGTTCCCTCAGGGTTACCTGAATCAAAGTGCAAATGGGTGTGGAATCTTCTTGAAACTGAATGGACTGTGTTATAAACAGGAGATAGGTAGTGTCATACCCCTCCCCCTCTGTTGAGAGAAGGCTGTTCAGTTTTAACGTAGATTTTTTTACCCCTCTTTCAAACCAGTGATCCGCTCTGCCTTTTGAAAAATCGCCTTTGGGATATCAGGAGCGGGCAACTTTTAACAATCAGTGCTACCATTTCTTTAAAAAGAAAGGATCATACTGTTTAATGAAGTCAACATCATACTGTACATGTGGGAGGATGTGATACTTTTGAAAAATGGTTCCTTTTCTCGTTTTTAAAATTACTTTTTAAGTAATGCCACCCTGATGTGGCCCTCAATGAAATTGAATTTGACATCCTTGCTCCAGAGCAATCCAATAGCAGTATCAAGCAATCACACCTATATCCCAAATGGGCACTACTTTGAGAGTGGGACTCCCCAGATATCAGTGATACACACCAGGTTTGGCTCTCAACCATGAGTTGTGCATGAAGGAGGACTTCTTCGAGGCAACTGTCAGCTCTCCCAGGGAAACTACACAGGAAACATGACTAGATGAACTGATTGTATTTATCTTAAGTACAATAAACATTAACAAAATCTTACAAGTAAGAAAGTACAAATGTGTTACCACCATTGCTAGATCAGTTAAGGCAAGTCCTTACTAAGTTTTTTCTCTGACTGTTAGGTCACTGGGGGCTCCTGCTTCTCTTGCAGATTGTTTTCTAGACATCTCTTTCCCTCATTCCCCAAATTCATCTACACATTCCATTACACCAACAAACAACAACTGGAAACCAGCTCCATTGAGGCTGGTGATCTAGTACCAGAAAGAGCATCAGGGAACTTGCTATAAGATACCAAACCCTCTTTCCCAAAAAGCAACCGGACTTCTACTGTCATAATCTCTGTCTCTGCTTGTCACCATCAGGCTATTTTTTTCTTACTAATTCTCAGGACCCTATCGATCTAGTCTTCTCCAATCTTTAAAGACCCACACTTAGGTATTGCTTGAATTCACATGAAGTTGTATGTACAATGCAAGGCATCGGTGAGTAGCATTTGTAACAAGCAGTAACTTGTTAATAAAATTTTATTACTTTCAAATATTGTTATCACAAAAATAGAATCTGAATGAAAATACTGTTTGTCTCATTACTGTGCATGTCTGAAGGAGCTGGCTCTATTTTAGCAGAAATAGTAGCTCAGATATGAATGAAACAAAAACAAAGAAGTTCTGTCACAATATTTTTGTATACATCAAACATACATATGTTTAAGATAAAAGACAGAGCTGCCCAATTCCCTGGAATAATACTGCAATAATGATTTTTGACACAGCTTTTCCATAGCTGTGCATAAAACACTGTATCCTTCTTGCCTTCCATGCATGATTCATTAACTACTGCATCACAAAAACATAATTAATTCACTGGTTCAATCAATCTCTGTTTTACAACAAACTTGCAGAATTGTTTTAATGCTAATTAGCAAATATCGAAGCTTTAAGTGAACACAATATAATTTAGTCAGGTAGTTACAAGGCCAAAAATGTCATTCAGGAACCTTAATCCTGGGCATCCATATTGAGACTGTTCCATGCTCTACACCAAACTGATCTTTCTCAAACAGAATAGGGAGTATTTGGAACCAATCATTATAAAGCAGTTACTGAACAAGCACTTCTGGACAGAAAAAACAAAATTAATCCTTGAGGGATGCTAATTTTGAAATTAGCATTTAAAGATAACTATATAACTGAGCAAAGCCAACTAAACTACAATAATAAGCATGTATTAGGAATGCAATTACACCTTATAAAGCATAAAACTAAGATCAGAGGATTGCAGTTGTTATGATAGAACTGCAAGCACTGCTAAAGTTATTTTCTCTAAAATGCTATTTGAAACAACTATTCAAAAATAAAAAAGAGGAAACTTAAGAACAAGGCCAGGAAATTGTCTTCGAATAACACTGGGTCCCTCAGCCAAGGAACAGAGATGAGCACTGTGCCCTAGGGTCGGAAACAACTGATAGGGAAACATTTAGCTTGGTCATTCACAAACCCAATCAAACCCAATTGCTTGACATTCTAGCTGCATCCAAAATAAGTGGATCGAAGATCAGAATTTTGGGAAAACTGAATACCAAGCTATTTTATTTTGGAAATATTGATACGTGATTCCTCAAACCTTACTGGTAATACTTCATGCCATCATCATTTTCCTCTCTTTACACAAAAACTCTCACTTTTTCTTCTCATGGGAATCAATCTCTGCACCAGGATTTCCAAACTGTGAAGTGTCCCTACTTTGGGGAGGTGCAGACAGAGCCCAAGGAATGTGCATAGAACCTTTTATTTGCACTTTATAATAAATTCATCTTTCCTAAAGTTTCAGTGTATTGTTTTCATTGTTCATTTGTGTTCAATTTTGTGTTTGGATTTTTAAGGGAGATGTGCACATTAAGATTATACTAAAGGGAGGTGTGATGGCAAAAACTTTCAAAATCCATGCTCTATTCCATGCCCAGAGCTTCATCTGTCCTTATTAAAATGTTCAGATTTCTTATTCTCTTCTTTGGTGGGGAAGTGAACAGAAAGAATGACTTTAAATTCAATTCATAATTCAAATTTCAAACTTTACGATAAAATGTTTCTGGTAATATCAGGAACAATTATTTTTTTTGTAAGTTGCATAGTGTCATTTTGACTGTTTTGGATTATAAGAAATGAGAAACCATATTTTTATAACTGCCTTTATACAATAAATTGTAAACATATGATGTGTACATTATTTTCCAAATGTAAAATCGATCACATTGATATGTTGTATTTACAAATTTATACTGCTCTTCATAAAAAACCAACAACTATTTGAAATGCATAACACTAACCCAATATAAAAATTAGTTTCCCTTAATATAAAATATTTTACAAATACAGAACTTTTTCCAAAATTGTTCATTATATATTAAAGTTGAAAGAATGTTTTTAAAAGAGTAATCATCAAATCAGTAATTTTATAATTAATAATAAATTATAAAATAATTGTTTTAATAAACATTCTATTTGTTTTATTTTTAGGGTAAAATAATTTTATGCTTCTGGAGTTATTCTGTTCTGGCCTTAAAAATAATATCCACAAGGGTGTCAGCAGACCTCAATCTAAAATGAATTACAGGTTTTAAAAAGTTCAGAGTAAGTTCACAGTTCAGTGATAGAGCTCACGTTCTATATTCAACATCCATTATTGCAATTAAGGAATTTTAACTATCACAGCCAGGAAATGCTTCCATTTGGAATCTTAACAATTAGTGCTACAGTAGAAAATGTTCAGGAACTGACTTAGTATTTCATTTGGCTAAATTAATTTTATTAGAGTACCAATAAAAATTTTACACTGTGGGTCAAGATTTCCCACAAAATTGCAATTCAGAGGAAATTATAAATTGTCATTAAACATTATCAAATTTCTGAAGACAAGAAAGGAATACTATCAAAACTCACTCCATGCTTTTCTGCTTAAGCTCACAGCAAAGCTTGAGAAGCAAGTGGTTTATTTACTTCTTGCCGAACCCTAATCTCCTGAAAGAATTACTTTTCTTCAGGGTAGATTATTACAAGTTCATATATCATTTTCAGGGTCAAAGTTCAGCATTCCTAGAGTATTTCTAGGCTAGGTGGGTAACATATAATTTCAATAAATAAATTCTTATATTGAATAACATTGTTAAATAGATATAGGAAAACTGTGGAACTGTTTTCTTTGAAATATGTATTAGGTAAGAACAGAGAATGAGGTGGCTGGATGGAGTCACCGAAGCAGTAGGCATGAGCTTAAATGGATTCCAGAGGATGGTAGAGGATAGGAAGGCATGGAGGAACATTGTCATGGGGTCACAAATGGGTCGGACACGACTTCGCAACTAGCAAATGTTTTTCAGAATGAGGGTCATTTTCTTTATGTTGTATAATAGGAGTCTTACTCCCCAAAAATAATTGATATTAATATGATTGTTCCTCATGCATTTCTCCTTCTAAATACAACTCAGTGGCAATTTTGGAAGTTCTGTTGGTATCAAAACCAAAGCTTTCTGGGGATAGATGCAGCCTTTATGATCTACAGTGATCCCTCGTTTTTCGCGGCTTCATGTTTCGCGGCTTCAGTGCTTCGCAGGTTTTTCAAAAATACAGAATAGAAAAAAAATGCATCGGTAGGAGGCAAGCGCCCCCTAGTGCTTGCTTTAAACGATGTCCACCAACTCAAGTTTCTGGTGCGAATCCTACTTCGCGGTTTTTCAGTTTTCGCGGAAGGTTCCGGTCCCCATTAACCGCGAAAAACGAGGGATCACTGTATGCTGTTTTTCCAATTGGGCCAGGATGATTAATTCAGAATAAACATATTATTCACTCTAATCCTGAGTATGTAAAATAACATAAGAATTTGGGGACATAATTTCAACAGCTGGGGAAGAGAATATAGTGCACATAATCTCATTACCCTTGCATCAAAATATGTTGAAATGAAAGCAGTCACTATCATGTGAATTTAATATTCTGGGAATATAGGTAAAACTCAATGCAATGCTACATAAGTGCATAAATAGCAAGACAGTATATAACAACTCAGTAGTCATTAGATTAACAAATTAAACTACATGCTCTAACATTTCCACTAAAAAGTGCTATGCAATCAAATTTATATGCTCTCCAATAATAATCTTATTGGATAAGATCCAGTAATTGGATACATAATCCAGACCAAAGCTCAGATGTAATAAATACAGACAGTCCTCACTTAACAACCCTAATGGGGACCAGAAACTCTGCCACTAAGCAAAGTAGTAATTAAGTGGGAAATAATTTGACTGTCACAGAGCTTTCCAATCAGAAAGAGATAATCTAATTTCACATTTTTGGCTTTTTAGTGCCTATTAACCACTCCCCATCCTTTGGAATGTTCAAGTGCCAGCTTACTGTTTTGTATACATTGAAAGCAATGTAATCATGCTGCAGCCCTGGACTGGGAGTCATGGATATGCCAAACAGCTTATTCTCTTGAAATCCCTTTGGCTCCAATCTCTCCACTCTGTATGGGTGTGCAATTTTTCCTTTGCTTGATTCTTTCCCACTGCTAGCAAGGAAGAGTCTGGCAAAGGAGAGATTGCCTACAGAAATCGCTTACTTTTTTTTCTTCCCCTAGCCTCACAGAGCAGAGAGAAATTGCAGAGAAAGAAATTTCAAGAGAGTAAGCTTTTTTACACATCAAGAGCACTGTGCCTTCACCAGCAGCAGGAAAAAATCAGGGCAGAATAAGGGAGATTGGAGAGAAAGAGAGTTCAAAAGAGCACTGTAAACACCCTGTCCAAGGCAAGAGTCGGTATACCATCCCAGACAAATGCATGAAAACCAGATATGAAGACAAGAAGGAAAAGAAACAAGAGCAATATCAAAATTGTCTGGATCTGCAGATGAGGCTGTAGGACTAGAGCAGGGGTGTCAAACTCAAGGCCCGGGGCTCAGATCTGGCCTGCGGGGTGTTTAGATCTTGCCTGCGGGGGTCACCCTGGAAATAGCAAAGGACTGGCCCATGGTGCCTGTGTAAAAATGGAGCTCAGGACAGCTGCCTGCAGCCCTCCTGAGCTCCACCTTCACTGGCAGAGGGTTGCAGGCCATCGCAGCTAAAAATGGAGCTCACAAGGACCGCAGGCAGCACTCCCCAGCTCCGTTTTCACTGATAGAGGGTTGCAGGAGGCCGTTGCAGGCAAAAACAGAGCTTGGGAGCCCGTTTTCATTGGCAGAGTGCTCAGGCCACCACAGGTATCCCCAACATGAGTGATGTTGGGTTGTCCATGGCCACCCTGGCCATGTTCACCCCAACCCCCAAGGTTAAAAACAACCCTGATGCAGTTCTCAATGAAATTGAGTTTGACACCCTTGGACTAGAGTAAAAGAAAGAGGAGATATTATATTATACAAAATATACAATAATATATAAAACATAAACTCCAAATTAATAAAACCCCAAATATAGTGCACAGAATCCCAAAAGCCCTGTAGAAAATCTCTGTTCTCAGCTTTTTCCCGAAAGCAAGCAAATTCAGAAATAAAATATCCAGAAGGAGCTCCAGTCATTCCATCAAAAATAATGCTTCTGGAAAATTTAAATAGAATACTATTAAAGATATCCAAGGCATAGATTCCAACAACTATTCTGTTAACAGAATTTATCTTTATGTTAAATTTGTATTAGTTTTGGAAAAAGTGTTTTAAGCAAATGGAAAATTGGAAAAATGTAATATTTTTAGTATCTTTTACAGATACACGATGTATAAAAATATCTTACAATGATGCTATTCCATAAGCAAACAGTTTTTTATTATTTTTTTAAAGTAAATATGTTGTTCAAACATAGTAAGCAAGCTATAAGCATTCACATATAACCAGAGTATGCAACAATGGCTTATTTTAGATTTTGTTTTGGCCACCTCTGGAACAAAAATACTTATCTCTAAATAGCTGAATGGATGTTTGGCTAATCTTACCACCCAGGTGACATTTAAAACAATCACAACCTGCTGCTTTTTTGCTTATTGGGTTTTATGGCTTAGCCTTAGTGTAACTTGAACATAGATTTTTAAAAAAATTATATCGCTTATTACATTTTTATATCACGCTTGACGATTAAATTTGAAAGTTTGGTTGATTTAAACATTTAAAACTGTGAATTAATTAGTAATTTTGTCACAAAATATAAGATTGAATTCTTATCCATCATAGCTTACTTACATAGATTAATCAGTTTCCTTAGTTAAATAGAGAATTAATACCATTAATTCAGAAATGCAAGTTTCAGTGAAGTAGCCTGCAGTGCTTACTTTCAGCCGCTCTGGCCTTTTTATGAATTTGACAAACAGAATCACAAGACCAAGAAGGGTTCCTTCCAACTCCAAAACTTTTAGCCAGCAGATCAATCCGTTCCATGTTTTCAATTTAATCTCTATAACAATATATGAAATGCTGCCCAGACTACTTATTTATCACAATAAACAAGAGAGCACACAAACTAAGAAAGCATCAATGACTTTTCCTTCTATTGTGAAAACGGGAAGACCTTCTTTCCAACCCCCTCTTATAAAATGCTCTCTCTTTAGTTTAGAAGTCATAGCAATCTCATTAAGAAAAATCTTTCTCTTGCATAGTTTTATAGATCATTTTGGAGTAAATTATTAACATTTACATCATATATAGTTTAAATTAACAATATGTAGGATATTATTACTATGCCATGAGCATTTTTAATTCATGTACTCCATAAACCTTTAGTATTTTTCTAAATTCTTTGTTGAAAAAAAACATAATAAAAGACTAAGAAGAAAACAAGGAAAAAAATAACCTCACAAAATCCCTCACATTCTTCCTAGATTTTTCTTGTCTTCTACTCATAAAACCGATGCTATCTAGAAAGTCATATTTAATATAATGCTAGACAAGATGACTCATTGGGTCATCTTTTCAGAGATATTTATTTCCTTATCAGATCTCTCAATGCTTTCAACAATGGCAGAGTTTCTAGTGAACTATGTTCACTGGAATTGTTCTTAAAAATTTGTGGAAATATTTAGAGGTGTGTCTGCTTTGAAAGTAGACTATGCTAAATTATATAGCAGATAATAATATTAATCTTTATTGTCATTGTAAAAATTACAATGAAATTGGTTAAGATAAACACAACACGTGTTTTATAACACTTTATAATATGTTATAAATGTCTTTATAATAAATTTTTATGTGATAAAACGTTTTATAAAATTTGCCAACTTTCAATTCTACAGGACTCCTAGTCCCTGATTTTGGATGCAATCTACACATTATAGCCCCTTGGTTCAAAACATTTTACACTACAACATACCTTTTCACCCAGTTTAAATGTTACACACAAACAGGAGAGTTTTAATGGTACATAGAATGCCATATTTAGCAACTGTGGATTAAACACCAATCTTTTCAATGAACAACATTCTTTTCAACTGATACCTAAATTGAATTCACTACATATCATGATCAAAGTAATTTCTACCTCATTGAATTACCAAAACCATGTTTATTTCTGGCATCACATTAATTTGAATATTTAAGTAAGAGAAAAAATGCTTCACTAGCTATAATAAATAGCTACCAAATTGTACCTTTATGAAAAAAATAGGCTACTTCTGGTAAATAAAAAGGCAATAGGACAAGCCTATGTAAAGTAATTTTTTTTAAGGTAACTACTCTCTGGATATTGCCAAGAACTCAAAATGCAAGAAAGATAATGCCACTGATTATTTTCATACTTAATATTTTAATTCAATATTGCAATTTAACAATCTAATTAGTTCTTTAATATCTACTCCTTCTATACTGACTATACTAAAGTAGCTTATACTATTTTGATAACATTAATAAGAAGTCACCATGGGACGATACTCTGATGATACCAGTGGTGGGATTCAAATTTTTTCACTACCAGTTTTGTTGGGGTGGCTTGGTGGGGGTGGCGTGGCTTGGTGGGCATGGCTTGGTAGGTAGGGGAAGGATACTGTAAAATCTCCATTTCCACCGCACTCCAGGGGAAGGTTACTGCAAAATCCCCATTTCCTCCCGATCAGCTGGGACTCGGGAGGCAGAGAATAGATGGAGGCGGGGCCAGTCAGAGGTGCTATTTACTGGTTCTCCGAACTACTCAAAATTTCCATTACCGGTTCTCCAAAACTCGTCAAAACCTGCTGAATACCTCTGGATGATATCCACCTCTGGATGATATCCAGCTTTACATCATGTTAAAGATCCCACCCTCCAAAGAATGTCATCTGAAAGGATCCAGGAAAATAACTTTTTCTGCTATGGGCCCATTAAAGTATTAATACCCCCAAACTTAGACTGACCCTGGTGGCCTTTAGGAAGGCCCTGAAGACATGGCTTTGCCATTGAGCTCTCCTCTAGAGGTAGAGGAGAGTTTTTATTATGAACATTTTATTATGAAAATATTGAATGTGATGCAGTGATGGGCTTTGTTGCAGATTACAGTTAATTTTTGTTATAATGTGGTATTTTAATGGATTTATTAATGGATTTATGTCTGTATATTTAATTTTGTTGTTTTTAACTGTGAACCAGCCCAAGTCACTCGGGTGAGATGGGTATACAAATCAAATCAATACATAATGGTCCCACTATGCTAGTATTTTAGCACAGTATTATAATATTTACTCAAAAATATGGATACATTCACCCAACCCATTCTGCTAAAACTATGTCTTACATTTTCTATTTTCCTCCCAAATTGCTTTTAATACTGGGAAGCAGGGAAGGAGAGTGGTGACACAAGAAGTAAGATTGTGATTTCTGTCAACTACTAAGCTATATATTCCAGTCTCACAACAATGTAACTCTTCTCAAGACAGAGTGGAACTTGTTTTACAACATTTTTTCCTACCCTCTCCTTGACCTTATTTTTTTACTTGCATTCCTAGTGAGCTGCAAAGGTACATGTGCAGTCAGTCACCAGACTCCTTTAAAAAATATAACTTGGAACAGCAGCAACACTTCACTCCTGTAATGGCAATACTCACATGTTTACATATAAAATACATAGAACCCTTCAAGCATCATTTTGTCAGTGTTCTACAATGTACTAAACTGTGGCACTTCATTTTGTTCTAACACAGCAGGCATTTTGTTGTATTCATCGACAAGTACCACATTATATAACAATTTTCAGAGTGCCAACATCACAGGGACTGGATGGTGTAAACATTAACTTAAAAAAATTCTACCATGGCAAATGTCCTCCTCACCAATAAACGACCAACTAACATAATACATGAAAAAGATTATCATTCAACACCATCAGCTAGGTATCAGGCCTCAAAGGTCTACTTACAAAGGAATGTTTAAGTCTTTCTTTGAATGGCAGGAGTAAAGAGGCCAAAGCATATTTTTGGAGGCAACAGAATGTCGAGGCAGTAATGTACTCTGGCTTAAGTGTGCCTTACTCCTTGCTGAGTTGGAACTTAGAGCAAGTCATCTGCAGGTGACTAGATAGGAGGAACAAATTCATTCTGAACAAGTCAGATCTAATGTCGTCTCACACCATGCCAAGTAGGCTTGCACCATGCCAAGTAAAGTCTTAAAGGTGCTTTTTCATTTCATTTTCAAGTAAAGCTTCGTAAATGAAAACCAGAAGTAACCTGTATCCAGAAACTAACTGATAACAGCAACCCTAAAACGGATTATTCTATGGTAGCGGGTGTTGCCAATCTGTACCAATTCTAGTTTCTGGGTCATCTTCAAAGACAACCCTATGTAGAAAAGTTCTTTGCCACAAAGAAGAGGGAGTCAAGCTATTCTCCAAAGCACCTGAGGACAGGACAAGAAGCAATGGATGGAAATTAATCAAGGAGAGAAGCAACCCAGAGCTAAGAAGATATTTTCTGAAAGTTAGAACAAATAACCAGTGGAACAACTTACCTCCAGTAGTGAATTTTCCAACACTGGAAGTTTTTAAGAAGAGATTGGACAACCATTTGTCTGAAATAGTATAGGGTTTCCGGCCTGAGCAGGGTGTTGGACAAGAAGACCTCCAAGGTCCCTTCCAACTGTAATTCTATTCTATTCTATTCTATTCTATTCTACAACCCACAGCATATCATCCAAGTGGTAATAAGGCATAATCATTGTTGCCAAGAGCTCCAGATTCAGACAGAACTACATCTACATATCAACCAAACCTAAGCAATCCTTGCACCCACCACCCCATTATGGCTTCCACTTGCTGTTCACATAGAAATCACAATGCCAGGAGGCCCCAATGACACAGCCTGCTGTTTTGGGGAGCATGGCATTCCCTAGAGCAGCAGTCCCCAAACTTTGTGGCTTGGCGGCCTAGCTAGGGAGAGAGAATGAGCATTGGTCCTTACCTGATACGCCTCTTTTCTGCAAGGGAAGTCAGCATCTTGGATGGGTAGAATCCTCTGCTCTCATTGGAGGCTGAGTCTGGGCAAAGTCTTTAGTCCCGCCCTTCTGCGCACGCATGCCCAGTTTCAAACGAAGACGATGCCAGACTCGAAGCGTCTTGACCACGAAGGTAGCAATGTCAATAACAGTCGGATCCAATCAATGAGAGCCCATGTAAAATAATCACTGAGAAGCACAGTAACATAACACCAAACACAAACAGAAGCCAAGGCAGAACGACCCTTGACCTGAACCAACAGGCTAACACAAACCCCCGGGGCGGGACAAGATGCTGACTTCCCTTGCAGAAAAGAGGCGTATCAGGTAAGGACCAACGCTCATTTTCCTGCTAAGGGAAGTCAGCATCTTGGATGGGACGTACCAAAGCGGTAGGTGTCCCAGGGCGGGAATCACAATTGGACAGGCCTCTCAGCACGAACTACAGACTGGAGGACTCTCCGGCCAAAGGCCGCATCCGAGGATGCAAATGTGTCCAACTTATAATGAGTAATGAAGGGCGAAGGGGAGGCCCACGTGGCCGCTTTACAGATCTCTTGAAGAGAAGCCTGGGCTGCCCAGGCAGCCGAGGTGGCCGCGCTCCTCGTGGAGTGAGCCGTTAGGCGGCCTGGGACCGAACGGAGCGGGCCTGGTAGGCCATGGAAATGCAGGCCCTGATCCAACGCCCAATAGTTACTGAGGAGACCTTCCTGCCCAGCGAAGACGGCTGGAAGGACACAAACAAGGCCTCCGAGGTCCGAAAGGACTTAGTACGTTTAAGGTAGACCCTGAGAGCCCTGCGCACGTCTAACTTGTGCCATCTACGTTCCAGGGGGTGATCAGGGTCAGGACAAAAATTCGGCAAGATCAGTTCCTGAGAACGGTGGAAGCAAGAGCACACCTTCGGGATAAAGGATGGGTCCAACCTCAAAACCACTCTGTCCTGGTGAAAAACACAGAGATCCTCCCTGACCGACAGAGCTTGCAGCTCGGAAATTCTGCGAGCTGATGTAATTGCAATGAGGAAGGCCACCTTGAAGGAGAGGAAACGCAGAGATACCTCCCTCAATGGTTCAAACGGAGGTTCAGTGAGGGAGTCCAACACAAGAGGAAGATCCCAAGAGGGATAACGATGGACCGCGGGCGGAGTCAAGTTCGAGGCACCCTTGAAGAACTGGCGCACCGTGGGCACCTGAGACAAGGACAGGGAACCCCCACAAGTAAGCACTGATGAGATGGCCGCCAGCTGCCGTCTGATGGTGTTCAGCGCCAACCCTTTCTCGAGGCCCGACTGGAGGAAGTCCAGGACCTGTGGAATGGTAGACTGAAGAGGGTGAATGGACTTACCCGCACACCAACGCCCAAAAGCCCGCCAGGTAGAATCATAAATACGGTTCGTTGCGGGTCGCCTCGACGCCTGGATAGTGCGGATGACACCGGGGGAATACTTGTCGCGTGTCAGGATGCTCCGCTCAATCGCCAGGCGGTCAGCTGGAACCATTGAGGGTCCGGGTGCTCCAGCGATCCCTGGACAAGGGATATCCGGTCGTTGGGAATTCTCCACGGCCGCTCCACCGAGAGACTCCTCAAGTCCGCGAACCAAGGTCTGCGGGGCCAATGCGGGGCCAGGAGCACCACCTCCGCTCTCTCCGACACGATCTTCTGCAGGACCCGGGGAAGAAGTGGCAAGGGAGGGAAGGCATAAAGGAGGCCGAGGGGCCAGTTGCACCGCAAAGCGTCCGTCCCTTCCGACCCCCCGCGATGGGAAGCGAGAGAAGAACCGAGGGAGCTGTGTGTTGGAAGGAGTGGCAAATAGGTCTATCACCGGCTCCCCAAACAGGGCCACAATGTCTTGGAAGAGGCTGGGGCACAGCTGCCACTCCGCATTGTCCATCACCTCCCTGCTGAGCCAATCCGCCTGCACATTCGAGACCCCTGAAATGTGCTCCGCGTCAAGGAGGCGAGATGGCGCTCGGCCCAGAGGCCCAACTGCTTGGCCTCGACCATGAGGGAGTGCGCCCTGGTGCCCCCCTGGCGATTCACGTGCGCCTTGGCCGCCATGTTGTCCGTGAGCACCATGACATGCCTCCCCCTCAGCATAGGGAGGAAGTGACGGAGGGCCAGGTGGATCGCCCGGAGCTCCAGCCAATTGATGAAGCCTGGCCCAAGGAACTATCCCGATGCAGGAAACCATCGTTCCCAGCAATTTAGAGAGGGAAGCCAGGGAAGGCCTCGCCTCACCCCTGACCTGACGAACCAGAGCCTGGAGCGACTCCAAATGCTCCCTAGACAGGAAGACCCTACCTCCCACCGTGTCAATCAGGGCCCCCAAGTGAACCAATCTAGTGGTAGGGTGGAAATGGCTCTTGGGGACATTAATGGAAAACCCGTGGAGCTGTAGTGCGTGAATGGTGGAGGCCAGGTCCCTGCGAGCCCCTACAGGGGAGGAGGAGAGGAGGAGGATATCATCCAGATACGCGTTTAAACGTATGGGGACCTCCCTCAAGCTGGCCAACAGAGCAGCCAAGACTTTGGTGAAGACCCTGGGTGCAGAAGACAGCCCGAAGGGGAGCGCTGTGTACTGATAGTGCTGTCCCATGTACGAAAACCTGAGGAATTGCCTATGCTGTGGGGCGATGGGAATATGGAGATAGGCCTCCGTGAGGTCGATGGAAGTGAGAAAATTCCCCTGTCGGACTCCCCACAAAATGGATTGCAATGAATGCATCTTAAACCTTTTGTAACGCAAAAACCTGTTTAATTTTTTAAGGTCTAAAATAGTCCTCCAACCACCCGAGGACTTAGGGATCACAAAGATGATAGAATAGAATCCCTGGCCCTGCTGTTCAACGGGAACCACCTCTATGGCCCTAATCTCCAGTAGATGCTGAACCGCCTCCAGCATGAGGCGGCGTCTCTCTGGATTAGAAGAGACCGGACAAGCCCTAAAACAGAGCGGGGGAGGAGAGAGAAATTCTAACAACAAACCGTTTCTAACCGTGGACCTAACCCAAACATCGGACGTGGTTCTATCCCACTCGTCCGCAAAAAAGGTCAACCTGCCCCCAATAGGGTAACCCCCCGACGGGGAACTAGTTCCGGCGGTAGGAGCGCTGACCCCCACCCCGAAAGGGGCGCTTGGACTGCTTGCCCCTCTGAAAGCGGTCAGATTGGCCTCTGTTTCTGGGGAAGTAACCACCCTGGGAACGAAACCCCTGAGACCCATAATCCGCCCCCCGAAAGGACGAACCATAGTCGAGGGCCCGAAAGGACGAACCCGACTCCTGACCCCGAAAGGGCCGCCTGGGATAAGGTGCCGCCCGGGGAAACCCCTTCTTGGGGGCCGTGGGCAAAACCTTCCGCTTATCTTTGTTTTCAATAAGGAAGGGATCCAAGGCCTCCCCGAACAGGGAGCTGCCCTTGAATGGAGCGGAAGCCAGCCGCCACTTGTGGCGCACATCCGCCTGCCACTGTCGCAGCCACAGAAGATGTCGGGAAGCCACGGAAGACGCCATGGCCCTAGAAGCGAACCTGGCCGAGGCCAGAGTAGCATCAGATGTAAACTGCACGGCTGCCACCAGCTTGGCGATGTCCTGGTGGGCCCGGAAATCAGCAACTGGGGTACGTAGCTGTAGGTCCTGCAGCCAGAGAAGACAGGGACGAGTGAAGAAAGATGCCGAGGTGGCTGCCCGGATGGCCCATGCCGCCGCCTGATGCCCTCGTTGCAAAGTGAGGTCGGCCTTCTTTTCCTCCGGCTTCAAGACGTCCTCCGGGGCCCCAGGCATATTGGCCGCCGTGTAGAGGGAAACGACCGGGGCATCCACGGTTGGAATAGCCAAGCATTGCGCCATCTCGTCAGCCACGTTGAAAAACCTCCTATCGGAGGAGGACGGTCCCGGCCCTGAGGTAGGCGTGGCCCATTGGCGCTGAACCAGATCAACAAAGATCTTGGGCATCGGGATCGACTCTGATGGCAAGATGTCGTCATCAAACATATTTTCTGGCGAAATCAGCGCCGAGCGCGGAGCTGGAGCAGCAGGAGCCGTCGCAGGGGCGAAATTGGAAGCCGCCCTAGCCTTGTAGAGCAGGGAAGTGAAAAGGGCCGAAGGGAACAGACCTGAAGAAGTCTTATTTTCAGGTGGTCTGCCCTCATCTTCCGAAAGGCCCCCTTCCCGGATCTCCCCTTCCTCTGCACTGGATGCGCTCTCCAGGTCGTCATCCTCCTCCACACCCCCTGCAGGAACAGACTCTGGAACCGGGGGTGGAGCAAGGCCCGTCAGGCCCGGGCCAATGGGAACCCCAGGCACCTGGTGTTGGAGGCCAGCTGCAAACCCTTGAGACATGGCAGCAGCGATGATGGCCTGAATATTAGCCGCATCCAAGGTTGGCTGAGGCAGAGGCATGGGAAAAGCCGCCGAGGTGGAAGGTATTGCCTCCATTCGCTGAATCCCAGGAGGCAGGAGTGCTGACTGAGGAGGTCCTGGTGGCAGTGAAGGCTGATCAGGCCCCCAAATCCCTGAAACATCGATGGGAAAAATGGGATTCATGGCAGCTCCCCCTCCATGTCCCTGGGCCGGAGAGGCCATGAGGGACAAGTGTGCCTGCGAGTTACGAGAAAGAGGGGAGGCCTGGGCCTGCGCTCTATCTGCTGCTCTGCTATGCAGTCTTTCCAAGGCCTTATCCTTTCTCTTCTCAAAGGTGGAAGAAGAAGAAGTTTTAGTGGGCTTTGATTTGTCAGACTTCTTGGAGGCTTTTGCCCTTTTGGCAGGGGCCTTCCCTTTTCCTTTCCCCTGGGAAGTGGATGGCAGGGGAGGCTGCTCTGGAGTAGGCTCCACCGGGGCAGAAGAAGGCCCAGCCACAGGCTCTGGCACTTCAGTAGAGGCTGGAGCGGGAAGCCCTTCCATCGCGCCACAAACTCCAGGCAGAAGCTCAGCAGCTGCAGAAATAGTTTCGCTTTTGCTCCTAGGCCTCCCGATGCAAGAGAGGCCCGCCCACGCAGTAGCTTCCTGGCGCCAGCCGCCCACGCGCTTCGCACGCCTGCAGGCCGAAAGCCTGCCGACAAGGCCCCAAACGGCCCGGCGCGCCTTCCCTGGCTTGCTTTACCTTGGCCGGGTCGCTCCGCGGGCGGGGGGGGGGCAAGTTCTCTTTCCGAAATTCCCCCCCGACTCCGCGGTCGCTGCTCAACCGCCCGGGAGCAGCGGCGCGTTTCCCGGGCCGACGGCTGTTCCTGGGCCTTCGGGGAAGCGGGCTACGATGCCCAGCAGGGGAGCCCTTCGGGGGATTCCTCCGCTTCACACTCTCTCTCTTTCTCTCCCCTCTCCAGCCGGCTGCCTACGAGCCCTGAAGGGCTTAGAGGCCCTCAGCTAAGGCGCGCTGCTCCAGGAGCAGTCAAAGCGCTGGCCCAGTCCCCAGTACCTGCCAAGCCAAAAATGTTTTCTTCTTTTTCTTTATTTCGAAGGATCCGGAGTTCAAAGAGACGCGTCTGCCTCAAGAGAGGCTGAGTTTGAAACTGGGCATGCGTGCGCAGAAGGGCGGGACTAAAGACTTTGCCCAGACTCAGCCTCCAATGAGAGCAGAGGATTCTACCCATCCAAGATGCTGACTTCCCTTAGCAGGAAAAAGGAGCTGGGCTGTGTGAGCAGTGGGCTGATGTACACACATGCATAGCCCAACTTGCACTAGCAGCGGGCCAACACGCATATGTGTGCAGCGCCACCTGCACAAGTCAAGCTGCACACAGGTGCATGCACACCATTGCATGGCCCAATTCCAAATAGGTCACAGCCCAGTAGTGGGCCATGGCTCGGGAGTTGGGGACTCTAATACCCAAACTGATGTTTCTGGGAAACCATTATGAACAGCAACTTTGTCTTCCTTGGATTTAATCAGAGCTCAGCTTGTTTTCCACTAACCCCAACATTTAAAGATCAGGCGTAGCTATCTAGGTCTTTGCAAAGCTAGAAACTTCATTATCGCTACTACCAAAAACCTAGAAGAATTTAAATACAAAGCAGCAAGACACAGAAGGCTCAAATTTCTTTTAAAGACAAGATATCCTGAACTGCTTGCTGATAATTGTTTTATAGAGGTAAGTCTCAGTGAAATTACTTGCAGAAATAACTTTACCAATGTGAATTCAATAGAGTTTAGAAATCACAATGGTATTTAATAGCTTCATTATTAACACATCAGGAAGGAAATAGCACAGATGGAACACATAGTTACACTTTTCCCATTGGTGAACCCAAAAAAACACAAACATGTCTATTTAAAGATTATGTTCATGCATCAGTATATTTGACATCATTTGCTAAATCATTAGCAGAACATCTCTCAATAGCACACTGTTAACAGAAACTCCCTGTAGCTGACGCAAATTCTCAAAGAGCCCAAGGCAATATCTGATTATGTCACTGTTGATATTTTCTTCTTCTTCCAATACCAACTGGCACTGTTCAAACTAAGGTCTGCATACAATAAATACAGTATCACAAGCATTACTGTCTTTTTTAAAAGTCAATCTCTAATTTATTTATATTGCCAATTATTTTCTTAATCCTGGTATTTCTGCTTAGGAAACAGCAGCAGTTCTGCAACCACAGTGGCTTAATCACATTTTGACAGTAGCATATTTGTACATTTAGGGGCTGACCAACAAAAACAGGAACAGAAACCTGTATGTGACACTTTAGCAATTATGACAGAAATTGAAAATTAAGACTCAAGTCTTGCAGGCACAAATGGTCAGAAGAATATTTTCTTAATTGGGACAACTATTCAAACAAGAAATTCACATATCAGTTGACAGAATGTAGTGTCATAAAGATGACACTAGATAAAGTACTAAAGTAAAGACTCTCACAAGTCAAATTCATCTTCTGTGACTTTCCTGACCTTCAGTTGGTCCAAAATGCAGATGTATAGGCAAAGATGGGCAAAGATAACACCATTGTTTCACAAAGTGCACTAATTGCCAGTTTGTGTCTGGGTGCTAATCAAGGTGTTGACCATTACCTCTAAACCTTTACATGTCATAAGTTCTAATTATTTGAGAGACCGTCTTTCTTTTGTAGTATCTACCTAACTGGTTCAATCAGGCAGGATTGACATACTCCAGGTTCCATTGATTAAGCAAATCCATCTACTGGGCCCCTGTGCCTTATCTGCAGTAGTACTGCCCTATAGATTGGAACTACTCCTGAAATTTGAACAGCTTCCACCCTACTAGAATTTCAAGGGGCCTTAAAGACTTTTTCAGTCCTCTGGAGAGGATGATTGATGTCCCTTTCTTCCTTTTTTGTCCTCTCTGCTATTTTGTTCCTTTGTCTTATGCTTTCAGTATTGCTCTGTTTATTAAATGTTTTAACAATTGTAAACAGACCAGAATTTCTGGAAGTTGGGTTGCATATATATTTAATAAATTACTATTTATACTACTATTATATTGTTATGATTATTACAAAAATTGTTTGCTATTGTTTCTTCCAAGTTATTTTTTCAACTTCTAACCTAGCCTATAGCTATAGAATGAAGTCCAAGGAATCTCTTATCCAGGAATTAATCAAATTCAGCCATGCTGTTTTTCTCAAGATTATCCACAATAACATAGATGCTTCAACTATAAGCTTAAAAGGAGTCAAAATATTAATAACATGTTCTGAGTTATATCCTGTCTAACAGATGCTTCCAATCTGCAACAAGCATATCTTTGGTCATCACAAAACATGTTGTGAAATTAAACTGAAGTTTTGTTTGAATTTATAGTTTTGTAATTTTCAAATAAATTTCCTTACACTTTAGCTATATATGCAGAATATGAGTTACAAAAATATATATTAAGTTTATGATGAAATCATACTTTTAAAATTAATTTCACCTGGAATTAGTAAACAGTTAAGTATATTAAAATTTTAACTATTATTTAATTGCACTGAATTGCTTTAGCATCACTTCAACTAATCCAATTAATTATTCCAATTTATAGGGCCACCAATCTCAAATACATGCTTTATAACAATTAAAAATCAGATAAAAGGCCAGAAAGCAATATTGTAGAAAACACATTAAAACATATAGCAGAATTAACAGCCAAGATATAAGAAATCAATAGCAATCAATTAACACTCTACAAACTCCACTACACAGCTACAGAATCATACCTTATGAAAAGCCTGCAGCATCGGATCCAATCTAATCTCTAGGGCAGTGATGGCGAACCTTTTTCACCTCAGGTGCCAAAAGCACACACGCTCGCGCTATTGTGTACGTTCGTGTGCCCACTCCCATAATTTAACGCCTCCCATGCCGTGCCCCCTGAGGATACATGTGTATTCTCCCCTGCTGTCTAGCGCATGTACACATGTCTTTTTTGGAGCCTGGGGAGGGCAAAAATGGCCTCCCCTAGAGGCCGGAAACAGCCCACTGACTTCCAGTGGGCCCGGTAGATCCATTTTTCGCCCTCCCAAGGCTCCAGAAGCTTTCTAGGAGCCCAGGGAGAGTGAAAAAAGGCCCAACACACAAACTGGAAGTTCAGGAATGAACTTCCAGGTTGCCTGTTGGGCCATTTTTCTTCCTCTGGAGGCTTCAGAAGGGAAAAAAATGGCTGAAAATCAGCTGGTCAGCACACTCATGTGCGCTGGAACTGACAGGGCAACGCCTCGCGTGCCCTCAGAAATGGCTTCGTGTGCCACCTGTGCTATAGGTTCGCCATCATGGCTCTAGGGCAGAGGTCTCATTCTCGCGGCCCGCTGGCCAATTACAGCCTGCAGGATGGTATCTTGTGGCCCCCACCATGATATGAAAGTATAATATTAGTATTAATATTAGTATTAATATTAATATAAGGAATCCCTTATGCGGCCCAGCCTCACCCAGCCTCTGCCTCCAGCGGCCCCCAGGTAAATTGAGTTTGAGACCCCTGCTCTAGGGGGATAATATTTCAAAAGAGAGTGCCATGACAGAAATGATTCTCATCCTGGGCTCCACCGGGTGATATTTCCTGACAAGTATGCCTCTTTTGTCAGACCTAATGGGACAGTTATAATTAGAGATGAGGTCCCTCAAATAGACCAATCCCATGTATCAGTTTGCTCTGCCACAATTGCAGTTGCCAAGAAAATAGCATGGAATATATCTATTTATTCACCCAAAATGAAATTCAAATTAGGAAAGACTTGATTTTACTTGTTTTTATTACTTAATATATTTCTATTCCTTAAATAATCTCAGAAGATTAATTCATGAGAAAAAGTAGCATACTGTTGCAGCAGTAGTTTTATAGAGAATATGGGATCAACAGAGAGAAAGAAAAGAACATTTTGTTCTATTGTATTACTAATCTTCTCAATTTTATACATAACTAAATTAAAGCATGTTCTTCAGTCCCACATATTTTTAAATTTTAAGAAATCTATTATTTTTCATAGAATGTTGACAATATTATTTTAGTGTCTGGAAATATACCTAGGCAAAGAAAATGGCACATATGTACCATAATGAAGGTCCTTTAACACAAAACAGAAACAATCCAACAGACTTATTAGGCCTTAGTCTTTAACAATTTTCCTTCATTAGCTATACACAAGTTTGGCATGTCTGGAATGTGTAGAAAATATGATTATATTAATTAGGAAATAATGGAGAACAATTTTGTTAATACCTTTAACTAAAATATTTAGCAGGTAAATCATGCAGTTGAAGTATTCATGTGTTTTCTGACACATAAAAACATCAAACTTTCAAAATAATGAAGGTATTTTAAACATATTACTGCATAATCAATTACTGTAGTTTCATAACAGAGAAAAAATTATTTACAGGTGGTCCACATTTAATGATTGTTCAGCAATCACTGCAACTTACAATGGCATTGAACAAGTGATAGTTACAACTGGTTCTTTGGAATTCTGACCATTATAGTGTCCACATGTTCACAATCTGGATATTTGGTTTATGATTACAGCATTACAGTGAAGCATGGTCACATGATCATAATTTCAGTCTTTCCCTGCTGGCTTCCCATAGCCAACAGCAAAGCTGGCAGGAAATCAGAATTAGCAAAGTTGTTGTGAGGACCTTGCATAATGATAGCAATCAGGAATGCCAGAACTGTCATCAGAAAGCAATGCACATGCTGTCACATTTTACTACCACATAGCTCCTGTCCCAATTGCTGTCATAAACCTATAATCACCCCATCCCTATTCATTGCACTTTGAATGCAATGGACAAAGTTTTCATCCAGACATCATTACAACATACTTTTTTTTAAAATCCACTGCATCTGGAGACATTAAGATAAATATAACAAAATAATATACTTTTAAATACTTTATGTGTTGTGTGTTAATTTATGTTATAATTTACATAATGGCATTGTTAAATACTAAATGACTGGAAATGCTTTACTTGTGGATTTAATTGACATTTGTTAAGACAAAATGTTATTCTAATTACAAAATAACATTAGGAGTAGGTAGAATCAGCTGCTGGGTTTTTTTTAAACCACACCCATAACAACAATCCTATAAGGTGGGTTGGGCTACTAGTCTTAACTGCCCTTGTTCTAGGTTCTTCAATAGTTTCCACTTCCATGATATCATGGCTCTTATATGTGTGCATTAACATACCACACTTTACTCCAATGATCCTAACAAGATTAATATTCAAGTCTCATCTACAAACTCGAAAACCAAACAAAAGAAGTACAATTGCTGTTTTGCAAAATGTATTCTGTAAGCAAACTTTGTTAATGTAAGAAAAACAGTAACATTTTATATAACTAATTTTTTAATATAAGAATATAAGTTTTTGAATATTTTTTTTTTTTTGAGTAGAAGTCCCACAGATTGAAATACAGAAATTAGACCCAAATAAATACAATTCTTAGAAGCAATTTGCTTAAGAACCAATTGTTTCAGTAAGAACGTCTATTAAGGTTTCTTTTAATAATTTAAAATACAATGGGCAATGAATATTAATTCCAAATCATGTCTGGACAATTCCTAAGCATTCCTTAGCTTTATATTGGTAATTTTAAGGACCAGTTATGTGCATTGCTACATAGTTGTAAATATATATATGGCCACTTTATATAAAGCCCATCCTGGATGCTCAGATATAGCAGGGCAAAAAACAATGAAGCAGAATAAATTTCTGATATATTTTAATGAAGGTTCATTAAAAGTGAACCAGTTTAAGTTCTACATTTCAATTATAATACTTAGGAACATGGAAAACATGTACAATTTCATGTACGAACAGATGATTTTGGCTGGCTTATACCCAATATGAAACATGTGTTTTTGGTCTGGATAGGGAATGAAGCAGGGTCGTTTTGTTCCAGATACAGAGTAAAGTGCTGTTTGTTCCAGACTGAAGGGTTTCAGTGGAAGAAATGTGGAGGAAAATGCCAAAGCTGAAGGTTTTATTTAGTGATTGCAACTGAGAGAGGGCAGGAGAGGAAAAGATACCAGAAAGGATAAGAGTGAGCAGGCAGGCCTATGGGAACTGAGACCATTTGGAAGTGGGTGTAGTATAGGCCATCTGGAGAAAATAAGAGAGACACAAGGTATCCTTGTTTCCGAAGGAGGGGAGAAAGGAACAAGTGGACACCAGCTTTGCCCTATCCACCCTACAACAATCACTCTGGGATTGCTGTAGGACTGGTTTCAGCTGCAGCACAAAACAAAAACATTCAAAGTTGTTTCTGCCAACAGCAACCAATCCATCCATAATGGTTCATCAGAATATCCAGAATATGAGGGCTGTGCTTTAGGTGTGAAACAAAACATGTTTTACATTCTATGCACACTCTTAAGACATTATATAGAAGGATATGATTTAATTAACCATCCTACTAAATGGTGCTTCTCATGCAATAATTGACATCTATTCAGAATTAAATTCCAGCAAAATACAATGTCAAAAATACCAGATGGATAACATTAAGAGTTTACTGCTGTATATTTTATTATTATCATAATATAGGGGGTATTTTTCAAAACCACACACACTTTCAACAAGCATTGTTAGAAAAAATGTATATTATAATGAAAGACAAGGTGCCACAGTGTTGCAAAGAAAATCAAATAAAAAACAGTTCAAAGTTGAAATCAACATGCTTTTCTCTCCTTTTTCTCTAATACTTTGCTCAGGTACTTTAAGCAAAAGTTTGAAGCTGTGGTACAACCTTTATTATAGTAGTGACTTGATCACAAATTACTGTTTTCCTACTATGGAAAGCTAAAAACAATCTCCTACCAAGCATGAACTGAAGTTTTACAAGCTGTGGTTTGTATGCATATACATAGCATATACAGAATACTAATGCCCCAAAGCAATTACCATTTATTTTTTTAACAGAATCACATAAGTAGCAAAAAAAACATTACTGTATGTTTTAAATATGAAAACCAAAAATCGAATTGATTTTGTATCAAAGTTTAGAAATAATTCAGATTCAGACATGTTTATTCATAAGAATACCTGTAGGTGGTACTCTCCAAAGTATATAATTTTGCTTCCTTTTTCCAGACTTTAAAATATACTCTGATCTTTAATTCAGCATAACATCTAATATTACATCAGAAAGACATAGCTCGAGAGAAGAGTTTCTAGACTGTTTTGTTGCGACCAATACACTATTAAATTATAGCTTTTGAGTTTATTAAATACTGTAACTGGATTCAAAATATTGATTAATTCAAATAAAATAAGCCTAATGAAAATATAATTTTGTTTCATTTATACTTGTGCTCAAGTTAAATCTCAAATGTTTATAAAAAGTTAAATAATAAAAGAAAGCAGATGATTAATTCTACTATACTGAAAGTAGGATGCTTCTTCCTTTCAGATGTTAGGAAGAACCAGTGTAGTACAGTAGAGAACTGGGGAGATCTAGATTCAAGTTCACCCTCATCAAAGGAAATTGGGTAACTTTGGGCCATGTACTCAATCTCTCTCACAGGATCATTTATTTGTTGTAACAATGAAAATGAAATGAAGGGAAATCCCTGTGTAAGCAATCTTGAACTCCTGGAGAAAAGGCTGTGAATAAACTTAATAAATACTAAGTGGATTCTACCCACAAAAGCTTATATTATAATAATCTTGTCTTCCATATACAAAAACACTTTTTGCTGCAACACAAATCAAATTTCTGGAAATCAGTTCTTTGTATTTCTGGAATTAAAAGTCAAATCCAAACTTACCATATCAGATGGAACACTGCTAGACATCTTGATAACTACGCTGGGTTTCAAGAAACAAAGAAGGGAAAATGTAAAAAGCCAAAAAACAACACAGGTACAGTAAAAGATCTTCCAGCTAACCAATCTTTGGTTTGTTCCTGGTAAGTTGTGTGCGTTTGCTTCCTTCAATAAAAAGCACCTGACCCCGCAAGGAAAGGAAACTGACAAAAGAATCCAATTGGTATTAAAAAAAAAAAAAGGCTGGATCGGAGAGGAAACCACAGGGAAACCAGAGACAGCAACGGGTTCTTGTCAACAGCACCAGTTGTGCCAAATAGACCAGGCAAAAACACACAACAACAACATGAATTGTGTAGGAGCGCTTTTTCTTCCTCTCTTGCTCTTCCTCTCCAGCCTTAGACCAATAATGAATGACGAGGATGATTCAGAGGATAGTTCTGTATCCGAGTCACCGTCTCATTAAAAAGAAGAGAGGAAAAATAATAATAATAAGCGACAGGCACTCAACGAAGTAAATAAAGCAGCCACCGTCCTTCTTTCCCTGAGGCCAAAGTTCTTGGGGGGGCGGGCGGAGGGGGGGCTGCTCTCGTCCGATCCTCAGCAAGTGAAAGTGGGTTGGGGGGGGGGGAGCTTCCTTACAGCATTTACAAGGCTGAGTTAAAGATATACGTATTAAAAAATAAGCCGGGGAAGAAGGGAGGGAGGGAGGGAAGGGACAAAGAAATGTTACCCTCCCCCCTCAAACTGCAGCAACGGCAGCAGCAGCTCAAGGGGGGATTTAAACTGCAGTTGCCTCTCGCAGCAGCAGCAGCAGCAGCCCTCGCCGCTCCCTCCGCCTCAGGTCTCGGCTTTCATCGCCCCCGCCGGTTCGTTTCTCCACAGTCCCTTCTCCGCCTCTTCTTCCTCCTCCCCTTGCGGGGTCTCCCTCAGCAGCAAGACGGTTAACGGAAGCCCCCCGCAGCCGAGGCGGAGGAGCGGCTCCTTCTCTTCTCGCCAGCCAGGGAGCCCGTTGACCGAAAGAAGGGCCGGGGGGACGGCTTTCTCCGGCGCGCTTTCAGCTCCTCGGTACCCTTCACCGCCTGCTGCCGCCGCAGCCGCTACTCCCGCAGCCGCCTCTTGTCATCTTCCCTTCCAGCCAACATGGCGTCTACGCCGAGCGGAGAAAAGGGGACACAGCAGGGGAAAGACGGACCCGACGCCCCCATCCCCCCCCTCTCCAGTCGGTTTAGGCTCCGCCTCCGAATCGCTATTCGGTGACCGCGTCAAGTGCGGCCCCGCCCACTCATTATGGACGTGAGCGGCCGACGCCGCGCGCGGGACCTCCTGGGAATTGTAGTTCTGGAGCTTCGGAAGTGTTAAAGAAACCGCCGCCGCCTTTTCAATCGCAGTGCAACTTTGGCTCCGGCCGCTGTTTGCTGTTGTGGCAGCTCCGCCTTCGAACGCTTAAAGGCTTGGAAACTCCCTGCTAGAGTCAAAAGTGCCTTATGTGATGATGGGGGGAGGGGGCAGAGATTCGGTTTGACTGGTTTCAGTCATAGGACCAAACTCATTTGGTTTCCCCTCCTTTCCAGGAATCTGACACATACGTGCAAAAGAAACAAAAAAACGAGATTTAGACAGATTAACAGAGTTGAAAGGGACCTTGTAGGTAGGAGGTCATCTAGTCCAACCCCTCTGCGAGGAGAAAAAGAAACATTTCATTGACGCAAAGAGCTACAAACCGAGGCGATAACCGTTTCAGGCAACCGGAGAAATCAAAACATTCGGGATTGATACCCGAATTCAGTGTCAGTTCAAAGGGGAGGACTCCCAAATTTTGTGGGCAGAAGGTCATAACAGTTAGACCAATTAATCAGTGGAACAGCTTGCCTCCAGAAGTTGTGAATGCCCCAACACTACAAGTCTTCAAGAAGATGTTGGATAGCCATTTGTCTGAAATGGTATAGGGCTTCCTGCCTAGGCAGGGAGTTGGACTAGATGACCTCCAAAGTCCCTTCCAACTCTGCTATTGTATTATAAAAGTGAGAGATTCGCGATTACCCAACCCAATCCGCCCTAGGAGAAAGTTGAGTGGGTCGTGGAATCCCAAGTAGTTGCCTGAAGTGTGTGGTGAGAGTAAATAGCCATGCAAATATAGATAGCTTATCTTCTTTTGTTTGCTTTTGGGAAAGGACCTTTGAGGACATTTAAAACTTCGGAGCTGTTAACGTCTGCCTGCCGACCAGATCCAAGCATTCAGCCTGATTCTAGTTTTTGACAAGAATGCCCTTCAATGGTTGACAGCCTCTGTGAGTTGCGTGCTCTTGCATTAGTTGTGAAATACAGCATGACGTGGCTGAAGAAACCTTAACCCTGAAGAAATAGATGTCGAAATCTAAAAAAAAATGCACAGATCTTAATTTAAAATATTTTATTATTAGAAATGCTAATGCGAGATCGGATCCTGCCCCATACATCCTCACGACCGATTCGCTCCCACAGAGAGGGACTTCTCCGGGTGCCGTCCACTAGACTTTGTCAGCGGGCGACGCCCAGGGGAAGGGCTCTCTCTGTGGCGGGCCCGGCCCTCTGGAACGACCTTCCCCCTGACATCAGAACGACCACTGACCTCCGCTCCTTCCGTACGAAATTGAAGACCTATTTCTTTCGACTGGCCGGCCTTGAATAATTCTGTCTATTGATTCCAAATGCATTTTAATGGGTTCTTAATCATTTTTAGCACGGGTAACATTGTTTAATTTTGTTTTAAAGTATGTATTTTGTATTTATTGTATATTGTTTTTAGTTTCTCCTGTGCACCGCCCCGGGTCCCTGTGGGGAGAGGGTGCGGTCAATAAATCTGAATTTGATTTGATTTGATTTGAATCATCTGAACCTCCAGCGAGTCTTCTTTTTTTTTTCCTGGTAGAGGATCTTGTGAAATAGTGTAATATTGTGAAGCACAATTAAGGGAAGCACAATAAAACAAGATGGGCCTGTAGAATGTCTACCGGTAATTGCCTATCTATAACTGGAGCTGATTTCCCATATTTCCCATAAGCACTTCCTAAATGAAGACAATCCTGTTGTTTAATTGGCCCAAGGGATCATATGATACATGGTTTCCATTTTCTGTTGTCAGAGAAAGATTATTTCCAACTGTTTAGCCTACATGGAGCAGAACAATTGTTTAGTGTTCTCTGGGAAATAGGAACACTAGCGTTTTCATTCTTTTTACATTTATTACGATAGATACCAGGCACAAATAACAAAGACTTCCCAAAGATGAATGATGTTACTATATGAAATAATGAATATGCCCTTTTTCGCTTTTTTGAATGCTCTTTTTTTTAAAAAAGAAAGGACAAAAATGAAGAATAGAGAAATTCTATAATGATATATAAAGAAAAGCCACATCAATATACATTAGTTTATTAAAAAAAGTATTAATGTTATATAGTGGTAGATTACTGTTTAAGATATAAATCATAACTGTTTAAGATGTAAATCATAACTGTTTAAGATATAAATCATAACTGTTTAAGATGTAAATCATAACTGCTTAAGATATAAATCATAACTGTTTAAAATATAAATCATAAAGTAGGTGTTTTGTAACTGTGCATATATAGTTTTAATTGTATAAGCTAAAACATGTATATAAAAATAAACAAAAGGGAAACATTATCTGGTTGCCTTAAAATCAGCAGGCATTTCCTAGAGAATTATCTTTCTGGGTTTGTTTTAGTCTTTTAATTACCCTATTTTACTTTCTATGAAATCTAGTAGAGCTTTTAATAATAACAGCCAGTCTAATTTATTTTTAAAGTTTAATTAGGGGCTATGTTGATTCAAACTTGAAAGAAAAATATTGGCTGCAGAAACACAGCATGCTAGCTGATGAATTCTGGGAGTTGAAGTCCACATAATGTTGCCAAGCTTGAAAAACACTGCCAACAGCAAACACCTGAGTTGGAATCTCTTTTATTATTACCCTGCACATGTTTTCTTCAATGAAACCAAGATGCCCTGTGTTTTAAGTTTGCAGCCTTATATATATGTTCCTTCAATTTACAATATGGCCACCAGTATTGGGATTCAAATAATTTAACAACCGGTTCTCTGCCCTAATGACCAGCTGGGTAGGTGTGGCACGGTGGGCATGTGACTGTAGGGGTCTGTCCAACTCAATGTCACTCAGGTTGATGGGTGCTTCTCCTTAGCTGTTACAGTGTAATAAGGGTTAACCAGAGAGGCAGTTTCTGTAAGGAAGGCAATAAAGATTAGGCTAGAAAAAAACACTAGAATGTTTCCTTCCTGCCTTCCTTACAGGATTAACCCTGTAAAGTGGGAAAAAACAAAATGAGATTTCTTCCAACAATCGGTTCTCTGAACTGCTTAGAAAGTTAACAACCGGTTCTCCCGAATGGGTGCAAACTGGCTGAATCCCACCACTGACTGCCACCTAGAGTCATATTTTATGAGATTGGCAGAGCTATATACAATAAATACAATTGATTTAATCAATATTGTTTACCTCTATGTACCAATAGTACAGCCCTGTCACAAAATGCACACAATGTGAGAAAAATCTTCCAAATGAGAACTGCTACAAGTGACAAACCAAGTAAAAGTTGTTTATAATGTTCACAAACATTCACTAAACTGATACAAATAAGTGTGAGCCAAGACACACTTTGACACAATACAATACAATACAATAGCAGAGTTGGAAGGGGCCTTGTAGGTCTTCTAGTCCAACCCCCTGCATGGGCAGGAACCTTATACCATTTCAGACAAATGGCTATCTAACATCATCTTAAAGACTTCCAGGGTTGGGGCATTTACAACTTCTGGAGGCAAGCTGTTCCAGAGGTTAATTGTTCTAACTGTCAGGAAATTTCTCCTTAGTTCTAAGTTGCTTCTCTCCTTGATTAGTTTCCACCCATTGCTTCTTGTTCTGCCCTCAGGTGCCTCACACCTTCTGTGAGATCTCCATATAGCAGGGGTGTCAAACTGACTGGTCGTGGGCCGGCTGCGTCATGTGCAGGCCACGCCCACCCCAGATCTATGAATGGAGAAACATCGTGAAATGTCATGTGATGGCAATGTGGCGCCGCGAGTTTGACACCGATGCCATATAGGGTTCAAAGGGGCATATGATGAAATGAGTGCCATGCCATAAAAATGAAAGCTCTGCTCCTTTTGTACATACTTTGTGGCATTGCCCAGGTGGGAAAGAGGGTAGAGAAACAACCTTCCCTCCTTCCCTTGGACTACACAACTTATGGGTTTCTGAAAAGTGTAATCGAAAGGCATGGTGGCACTGAAGCAACCACAACTGTTCCAAATTTCATTCCCAAATAAGTCATGGATCCTGGCATCCTCTAGATTAGCCCACTTTGAGTTACCTTGGCTCAATAATTGTTGCCTTTCCAATTTCGCTCAATTGAAGGTTACAAACAAACAAATAGACATGAGAGTTCTATATTAACATTGTATACATATTTATATATACTCCCTTTTTATGATCCTATAATCCAGTGGTAGTCAACCTGGTCCCTACCACCCACTAGTGGGCTTTCCAACTTTTATGGCGGTAGGGGTTTTGTCCGAAACTGAAGCACTTTTTTAAAATTTTAATTGACTTCCCTACTTTATAAATCATCATTACTGTGGAACCGGTGAGCGGTTAGAAAATTTTACTACTAACAGAGATACAAAAGTGGACGGTAGGTATAAAAAGGTTAACTACCCCTGCTATAATCTAATGCTGGGAAAGATTGGGGGCAAAAGAAGAAAGGGACAACAGAGAATGAGGTGGCTGGATGGAGTCACCAAGGCAGTAGCCATGAGCTTAAATGGACTCCAGAGGATGGTGGAAGACAGGAAGGCCTGGAGGAACATTGTCCATGGGGTCGCGATGGGTCGGACACGACTTTGCAACTAATAACAACAACAATCCCTTAATTTGGGGTAGAATTGGGGCGACTTGATAGAGATGAGTGTTTACTGGCTGGATGCCCTTCCTGATGCCATGCAGAGTTTACAGCCAATATTTTTTCTTTGCACCCTAGGAGAGAAACATCTGCCACTACCAAGCATCTTCACCACTAGGCTACCATATAATTTAGACATTTCTTTAAACACCTTGGGTGTGAGTAGAATTCGGTTCATAAATTGAATGAATTAATGAATGTATAGACCTAATTTAATATTTTTCAATTTAGTGCTTTTTTCTTACATATATATATATAGGACCCAACACCCAGAATTCCCAGGTAGCAGAGAGATACAGTCACTACACAGCTGAAGAATGTCAGTTATGGGGATAGGAAACCTAGAAATCCAGAATGGAAGAGTTGTGGGGAATTGCAGTGCTCTGGATATTCATATATGTAGTACATTTAGAATGGTTGAACATGATAAACTATGCAGGATACATCAATATCAGCATAGACCTTTTTTGTATGTGGGCATCTTTTTGAGTGCAGGTATCCCTCGACTTACAACCACAATTGAGTCCAATTGAGACATTTGTTAAGTGACTTTTGCTCCATTTTATGACATTTATTCTTACTGTTGTTAATTAATCACTGCAGTTGATAAGTTACTACCGTGATTGTTAAGTGAATCTAGCTTCCCCGTTGATTTTGCTCATCAAAAGATTACAAAAGGGGTTCCCATGACGTTAGGACACAGCAGTGGCCATAAGTATGAACCAGTTGCTAAGCATCTGAATTTTGATCACATGATCCTGGGGCTGCTATGAAGATCCTAAGTGTGAAAAATGGGCATAAGACTTTTTTTTCAGTGCCATTGCAACTATGAATGGTCACTAAATGAACTGTTGTAAATTGAGGACTAGTGTTGAAAAAAACACTTGTCCTTTTACTAATCTTTCTCAACAGTTATTCTCCTCCAGTCATCTGGCATTTCACCAGTACTTCAAAGTACTTCAGAAATAATGGTTTGGACAGACCATCAACTAGTTAGTTCAGCACCCTAGGATGCACTTCATTTGGCTGGCCTGATATTAATTAAAAGTAAAGAAGTATACTCGGACCATATTTCTATTACAATGTTTAGCCTTGTCCCTTTTCATAATTACCTGGCGAGTCACATATTTTTTTATTGTTAGAGAAAACTGAAGAGGAATTGAATAGCTCTGTATTCTCTTTGTTCCTTGTTAGCATGTTGCCATCTTTACTGAGCAACTAATATATTAATTCTTCCCTTTTAATTTGAACACATTAAAAGAAACCCCTTTTATTTTCTTTGCATCCTTCACTAATTAGTTGTTGTTTTTAGATTTCATTTAATGTCATGCTTATATTTCTGGGCTACTTAGCTGTCTTTGTGACCTGTTTCCTCATTCAATTTCCTGTATAGCTTTTGCTTTCAGAACTACAGTGAGTTTTTGGGTAGCCATAACAACTTCTTCTGTTGCTCCCATTTTTTCTCCTCATAGAAATTGTTTGCAATTATGATTTTAATCGCTTCTTCTTTAGGAATTCCAATTCATTTTGAATTTATTATCTCAATAGTTTTCCTGACATGGAATCTTATTTAACCTTCCTCTGCATTAATTAAAATCCACATTTTTAACTCCAGAAATGTGTGTCCTTGCATTTAATTTCCCTTAAAAATCAGAATCCCAGCATTATATAGTTACTCTCCCCAGCAATCTTGCTACTTGTGCCTTTACTTTTTCAACTTCCCTTTGGGCCTTCTTCCATCTTCTGAAAGAGAAAGCAGTATTCTTATCAGATATGGGTCAATTTTGCTTTGCCAGACTGAAAACTACACTCAGAAAGTTAATTACAATAGGCATGTCTTTTCTGTTGATAAAGATCATGAATTATTGTTTGATTCTTCTAGAAATTGCTTTTAAACAAGTACAGTAGGTAGTAGCAATTTCTTTTTTCCACAAAAGATACCTGCTTATTTTAGATTTTCTGTTTGCAATTTACCAAGCAATCTATAAAATTAACTAGACATATGGGTATGTTTCTCTTTTTCTAGACTAAACTGTGAATGTTTAAATACATTACAGACTAAACTATTTGTTTTCAACACCTCACTGGTCTTATTCTCTCTTTTCAAATGTTGTGTTTGGATTTGAGAACAACAATCTGGAATTTTAGATAAGCTGTTTATTGTAGCAGGTTTGTCTTCTAGTTTATCATCTCAATGGATCAGGACTTTATTATTTCTGTCATGACAGAGGGGTTAATTCTGATTTGCTTCCTTTTAAGAAATGACTTCATCTTTTCATTTTGTAACTTCAACACAACATAAATAATGCTTTGTTCTGCATTCCCTCCACATTTGTCCTCTCATCAACGCTCATCTTTCTTCCCACCCACATTTCTTCCTCCTCTAGTATCTGACCGCTTCATCTGCAACAGCCATCTTCTTCATTCTTTTCTTTGTTCCTCCTTTTGCGATCCTCCCATAAGTACCCCAAATTCTACAGTTCAACTGCCACAGATTCCTTCCCATGATCCATAACCCACCTTCTTCCTCTGGCACACAAGCTCTCTTCTTTTCTCAACTACTGTACAAATTATTAAAGTCTCATCATAATATTGCCAACCAACGAATGTCTAAAAGAAGGGGCCCAGATAAAATAGGCACATACACAAGCTAATCAGGGGTGGGTTTCAAATTTTTTAGAACCTACTCTGTAGGTGTGGCCTATTTTGTGGGCGTGGCTTGGCAGTCATGTGACAGGGTAGGAGTGGCCACCTTTTAAAATGTGGTGAAACTCATTTAGCAATGCTCTTGCTTAGCAACCAAAATTTTGGACTCAATTGTGATGATAAATTCTTTCTTTCTTTCTTTCTTTCTTTCTTTCTTTCTTTCTTTCTTTCTTTCTTTCTTTCTTTCTTTCTTTCTTTCTTTCTTTCTTTCTTCCTTCCTTCCTTCCTTCCTTTCCTTTCCTTCCCGTTGGGTCACTGGCAGCGGCGGGCCAGATTTACTTCCAGGTACGCTGGTGGAACCCCCTCTCACCGGTTCTCTAAATTTCACCAACCAGTTCTCGCAAGTAGGTGCGAACCTGCAGAAACCCACCCCTGAAGCTAATCCAAGAAAACCTTTACAATAAATAGGTAGAATTAAACCAGGGGTGGGTTCCTGCCTGTTCTGACCTCTTCTATAGAAGAGGTTCCACAAATCTACTGTGCCTTTTAGAACCAGTTCCTGCTCGCTCCCCCCGCCCGTGTGCACATCATCAAGAGGAAGAGCAAGAGGAGGAATTCTGGGAGTTGAAGTCCACAAGTCTTAAAGCTGTCAAGTTTGAACACCCCTGGGGTTTTTTTCTAAAGGGTTAGAGGTGCAAGGGTCTTGTAACTTGACAGCTTTAAGACTTGCGTGCTTCAAATGCCAGAGTTTCTGAGCCAACATTTTGGTTGTTAAGCAAGAGCGTTGTTAAACAAGTTTCACCACATTTTACAAGTTAGCCACGCCCACCCAGTTACATGACTGCCACTCCCACCCAGTCACATGGGCAGCAAGCCACTCCCACCAAGCAGGCCACACCTACAGAAGAGGTTGTAAAAAATTTTTGAAACCCACCACTGAATTAAACGGATCATGAAAAAGTTGATGACACAAAATTGACTTAAAGTGCCCCATACATCCCTTAGACCGATACGCTCCCACAGAGAGGGCCTTCTCAGGGTGCCGTCGGCCGGACAATGCCGACTGGCGACACCCAGGGGAAGAGCCTTCTCTGTGGCGGGCCCGGCCCTTTGGAACGACCTACCCCCTGAACTCCGGACCATCACCGACCTCCGCCTCTTCCGCCAATGTCTAAAGACATACTTTTTTCATCAAGCCGGCCTAGCCTAACCTCCCATGGGGACTGTAGAAAAGTTTTAAATTGGGTTTTAATTAATAATTGGTTTTAGCACAGGTTTGGGATTTAATATATATTTTAAATTATTTATGTTCTATTTTTGTATGTTTTTTAAATTTCCTGTGCGCCGCCCTGGGTCCTTTGCGGAGAAGGGCGGGATATAAATGTAATAAAATAAAAAATAAATAAATAAATTAATCCCTATAAATATAAAAGGTGTTTAAATGGTGTTTGGATTTAAATATAAAAGGTATTTAAATGGTTTGGATTTAAAATTTTCCTCTTCCCCTCATGGTTATCTTTAGTTTTATTGTAACATTTATGATGAGGGATTATAAGAAATACTTTCATACATATAGAGGCAGGCAGGCAGACAGACGCAAAGACACAGAAACAGACACACACACATGCACACACAAACACAAACACACACACACATTTTCTGCCTCCTCTTTTGCTTAGATTTTATTGGTCACTGTATTCAAGCATTATTGATGGTACTTTCCTTTTTCTAAAAACCCATTAGCAGATGTTCATTTCATTGCCTGGGGTTTTAGACAACCATTTAAACAGAATCCACATTATAGCTTGAACTTCCTCCCCTTATCAAGAAGATTAATGCTCTCACAGTTCAGATTAAGCAGCTAAACTGCAGCTAGCTTCATAATTCATGCACATATTTTGGAAGTTTCTTCCAAGGTTCTCAACAAGCAGTGCTTTGTCTCAGATAATATTTTATGTATCCAGGCTAATATATAGACAAGGAGGCTAATAAGAGCCAATTTTTAAAAAGGGTTCTGTGGAGTAAGGAAGGAAACTATAGGCAAATTTGCTTGACATCTGTTCTATGGAAAAGGGTTAAAAATATGATGTGAAAATAAGGAAGCATCTACAAGAATTGGCCTCACTGAAAAGAAACAAAATCTTGCCTCCATGTGTATTTATTTATTTATTTATTTATTTATTTTTATTAAATTTCTATCCCGCACCTTCTCCTGTATAAGGACCCAGGGCGGCGCACAGGCAATTAAAAAAGAAAACATATATACAGATACATCATTTACTAAAACCCATATTAAACTAGTTACCCTGTGCTAAAAATATTATAAAATCCCTCGAATTAAAATTTATAGCTAATAAAAGTCCATATCGGGTGACTATGCTAGGCCGGCTTGTTGAAATAGATGCGTTTTAAGACGCTGGCGGAAAAGGCGGAGATCCGAGATATTGCGGAGGTCGGGTGGAAGGTCGTTCCAGAGGGTGGGGCCCGCCACAGAGAAGGCCCTTCCCCTGGGTGTCGCCAACCGGCATTGCCCGGCTGATGGCACCCGGAGAAGGCCCTCTCTGTGGGAGCGGATCGGTCGAAGGGACGTATGAGGCAAGAGGCGGTCTCGCATATAGCTAGGCCCCGAGCCATGGAGCGCTTTAAAGATGGTGGTCAACACCTTGAAGCGCACTCGAAAGGCCACAGCCAGCCAGTACAACTCGCGCAGGAGAGGTGTTATATGGGAATGCCTTGTGGCTCCCGTAACTACCCGCGCGGCTGCATTCTGGACTAGCTGCAACCATCGAGTGCACCTAAAGGGGAGCCCCATGTAGAGAGTGTAGACTTTGGGGGTTATTAATAAGCATGCATGGTGCTTATTAATTATGGTAACAAAAATGATAAAGCTAAATCTCAGACAACTGATTAAAAACAGGAAACTCATACTGACAAGGAGGACAAAGTCAATTCCTCTTGAACAAGAATCAAGTTGGAGATAGATGCTTCATTACCCAACTAGCATCGTCAGTGTTAGTGAGTGTGGGGTTTGCTTCCTGTTTTGTCTGGCCAATGTTGGTATAGTGTTGGCTTTCTTCTTGGTAGCTCTTTAATTAGGATATTGTTTTCTGCTTCATTGTTTGTCTGGTATTAATTCCTGCTTATCTGGATATTGGCTTTCGGACGGCATGCATTCTGGTCTTTTGTTTCCTTCTTAGCTTTTTCTTGTCTCTTTTGGATGGTATGTGAATATGGTTTATTTCTCTGTGTCTATTGTCTATGTATGTGTCAAGCTCAGCTACATGTATTTTCTTTTACTGTAATCTTTATATAAATGATTTAGAGTTACAACAGAGCAGTAAATTGTCATGTTTGCAGATGATACCAAGCTGTTGACGTTGGTAAAATTAAAAGAACATTGCGAAAAACTCCAAATGGATTCCTCCAAATCAGATAAAATGGCTTTAAAGTAGCAAATAGACTTCACTGGAAACAAATTTTACTTCCCAAAAATATAAGTGTCACTTATAGTTGATAAGATCTGAACCAGAAGCAACTGATAAGGAAAAAGATCTTGGAGTCTGAATGAACAGCAAAATCAAAGTGTCAGCTCAATATGCAGCTGCTGTCAGGGGGGGAAAAGTTCATTCCCTCTTTGGAATCCTTAGGAACAGAGAACAGAACTGCTGATGTGAAAATGTCCTTAAATAAATATATAATGGGACAATGTTTGGAATATTGGATGGCCTTAAAGAAGGTACACAAGCACAATATCCTTAAGAGGGATATTACAAGGGTAGAAAAGATGCAAAATGGGGGTGGGAACCAAAATTGCAGTGAAGTAGTTCCTCGTGTTGAAAGCTATAGCAGCTGAACTCTTTAGTTTGGAACAAAAGAGGGCAAAGGAGAGTCTTCGTGCTTATAATCATGCATGATAAAGACAACAGGCAAGAAGAATCTTCTTCCTCTCTGACAGTGTTAGGTTAAACATTGAACTATATCAAAGGACAAGATTTAACCAAAGAGTTCTTTTCCCCATGATTAAATGTACTGTATGGAACTTACTGGCAACCAATTTAGCTATGGTTTTCCCAGTTGTAATATATGGCTGTGAAAGTTGGACCATAAGGAAGGCTGAGCGCCAAAAAATTGAAGCCTTTGAACTATGATGCTGGAGAAGACTCCTCCAAGTCCCTTGGACTGCAAGGCAATCAAACCGGTCAGTCCGAGAGGAGATGAACCCTGACTGCTCTTTAGAAGGCCAGACCCTGAAGATGAAACTCAAATACTTTGGCCACCTAATGAGAAGGAAGTACTCACTGGAGAAGAGCCTAAAGCTGGGAAAGATTGAGGGCAAAAGAAGAACAAGACAACAGAGAATGAGGTGGGTGGATGGAGTCACCAAAGCAGTAGGTGTGAGCTTAAATGGACTCCAGAGGATGGTAGAGGACAGGAAGGTCTGGGAGAACATTGTCCATGGGGTTGCAATGGGTTGGACATGACTTTGCAAATAACAACAACAATTTAGCTACATTTTTTTTTTCTAAAAAGGACAAGATCATGGAAGATCAAGTTGTCAGAAGTTACTATTATTTATGGACGTGTTCTGTCAATTGAATTGTAGGCTACTTGATTTGACTACTAGTTGCTGCAAGATGATACAGAGATGGGGCTACTGTCCTTGGATCTAGTCTTGTGAGTTTCCCAAATGCAGCCAACCAACAGTGGGTGAGAGACAGGGCTGGCTGAGATGGACTTATGGCCTGAACCAAGAGAACAATCCCCATGACCCTTTTTAAGAAGGACAAAATGCCCTAGCATAGGCTCCAGACATGCAGCAAGCCCCATGCAAAGACTGTTTTGTTATGACTGGCAATATCAACATTTATAAATCAGGTCAGTAAAATGAATCACCAGTTATGTCACATGATTTACTGTTATTTCACCCACTTCTGTTTGGGAAGTATTAAATTTAATGGACAAGAACAATTAATAAAAACTGACATTGCCATTGAATTCAGTGAGAAGAACATTTTGCTGAAGATCCTGTGAAATAACAGAACATCCATAGTGGATTTCAATTCCTTAGTAGAAAAGGAGTTTGGATACAGTCTGTTTATTTCATTTTGGTTTTTGACAATGTTGCCCCACCCACTCCCATGTAATAATTTATGCCATTGTTTTCTACATGTTTTCTACAATAGAAGGTTTTTCGGGAACCAATCATGTATGCAATTAATTGCTAATTGCCCATACTGTTATTTTACCTGCTACTCACCATTAAACCTGCACTGTTTGTGTCACTCATAATTTGAGATGTTAATTGGTCTGTCAGCTGTTGCTCTGGCCTCTCAAATTCAAGTAGACATGAACAGCAATCAACTATTTTGAAAGCATTTAAATGAGTTGTTGCCAGCCCTTCAAATTAGACTAGTGGAAGAAACAAGCATGAAACACGCATGACAGGAATTCATTGAAGGGTGGAATGGTCCTGAAAGCCTAACTCTCTATCCCATTGCTCTGATCTAGGCTTCCTTAAAAAGCATGAAGCAGAGTTTTGGTCCGGTCAGAACCTCTTTTATTTACATGACTGTGGATTCCTTTCATTCACAGTCAGCAAGGCTTAGCAAGCAGTCTTTCAGAGGAATATTTATCAACATGAACCTTATCTCACTTGGAGAGCTGCCAGATAACTAGTTTCCAAACACAAGGAAAGGCAACACTTGGCACAGAGTCTCTTAGAGTCACAAACAGAACTTTCCACTCTTGAAACGACTGAAAGAATGTTTCCTGCAAAAGCCCACTCCCCGTTTGCTCCTCTTTTGTTTCCTATCATCTCCAAGGTGTGGCTTTACTCCCGAGTCGACCCTGCTTTCTTAGTTGTTATTGACTTCTGACAGTTCTGCGCATGCACATACTAGGAACAGACTCCAGCTGTTCCTCTGCCTCAATGCTGTCTAAATCCCTCGCTGCCTCCAATGCAGAGTCCTCGTCTGAGCTTTCCTCAGCCTGCAGGGCT